>CANIUD010000585.1:600000-1047500 GCA_947470075.1 Closterium sp. Yama58-4 | reverse complement strand
AACCCCCCTTGCCTGCCCCACCCATACCTACTGAACCCGCCATCGCAACCGCTGGTCCTCCACCCGCCCCTGTCCCGGGCCCTCCTCCACCTCCGCCACCACCACCACCAGGAGGAGTAGGGCCCACCGCCTGGGCGCCACGTGGAGCAGCCTCATTGGCTGGAGGTGGGGCGCGGTGCAGCACGCTGCGTGCCTCCAGGAAGCCCTCAGCAATGAGTGCCACGTGGTGGGGGTGCTGCCGAGCTGCATCCGCCACTGGCTCCGCTGCCCTGGGGCTGCGCTTCGCCTGGGGGAGGGGGGAGGGAGGAGGGGAGGTGTGGGGGAGGGGGTAATTGTTGTGTGCTGGTCTTCAGGGTCAATCCTCCGTTCTGCAATGCCACATACGCCATCGCTCCGCCGCCCTGGAACTGCGCTTCGCCTGGGCAAAGAAGGGGGGATCGATTTGTGTTGTATGGTTGCAGTGAGTGCTGTTGGCAGTTGTCACAGTCACCATGCTGCATCAGCAATTGGTTCCACTGCCCTAAGTTGTTGTTGCCTGGAAGGGGAGGGGAGTGGGGAAGAGGGGGGTGTTGACGGGATTTGGCTCCGCCCTTGCTTGGGTGAAGCCGACTTCGCAGTCGGGTGCGCGTGAGGTGCAGCCGGCTGCCAGCAGTGGTCGACACCGACTTGGGCGGGTAAGTCGGCAGACTTGGTCGACTTACACGGGACCACTGGGAAGCCGCCGACGAGGAAGGTCGGCGACCGACTTCGACTGGTGTGGTCGACGAAGGGGTTTTGTCCACCTGCGGGGACGCCGACTTGGTAAAGTCGGCGGGCGGCTTCGACCTGGTTGGTTGATGAGGTTGTGCATCAACTTACGGGTGCCGACCGCCGGTCAGGTCGGCGCCGACTTCAGGGTTTCCCAATCGGCTGAGTAACATGGGCGACGAGGTTCTACGAGGTGCGCGACCATCGCCCAGAAGGTTTTGCCGAAGCCGATCTCGGGCTGGTATCCCGAGGTTGAGATGGCACATCAGGCGCAACCTTTGGCACATGGCCGACCTGGCACCTGCGCAATGTGCGCGACGGTGCACGTCGCTGCACCTTCTACAAGAATCTGCGAAGTAGGTGCGCGCATGTGCGATATTGTCACCTGCTGTGTTGGCAAGCCGTCCTGGTGCAACGCTGGCAGGTCGCCGACTTGCAGTATTGGCAAGCCAGCTTCGGGCTGCATTGGCACGCAGACGACTTGCTACGCTGGCAAGTCGCCGATTTGTTGCGCTGGAGGTCGACTTGCTGTTTACTAGGCTTGTTAGGTCCTAGATGTAGTCAACTTTGCCATGTCCTTTTGCATGTTTGTATCCAACTTTTGCTAGTGAATCACTTGTCAGTTTGCCCCGTGAATGTGCAAGTAGAGAGAACACGAACAAACGCTACGATCACTCTTACCACCCCTGCCTTCACCCATAGTTCAACTCCCACCGTTGTATTGAGACTCTCCGCAGGGGGAGGGTTGGGGACAAGAAAGTGCATGCAGCACGTGCATACACGTCGATGGGTGTCAGAGTCACACAATCGTTCTTGTTGAAGTGTGGTGCAACGTCTTTAGGAACTTCACAGTCTTTGCCTGGCGTGGTGCAGCAAACGCTATCCCATGTTTGATCCTTGTCATGAGACAACCATGTTTGGAAAAAACGCTTAGGTCTTTTTTCGTATCACGTTTATGCGTTCACGTATTTACGGAACAACGTGATACGGGGACAAATACGCGGTATGCCTGGATGGGCGGCCCGGCGAAAAAAAAAAAAAAAAAAAAAAAAAAAAAAAACACACACCCAACCTTTCACTTCCAGCCATACTTCAATTTTCACGTCGGCGTGTGTGCGTACAACAGCAAGGGGTGCCCACGCCATTTTTATTCTACATCTCTTCTTAACTCGTAGCTTCGAAAAGCTATGACCGCTAATGTCGCAGCTGGACGAAAGTAGCCAGAGGGGCGCAGATCTGGCACTCCGCCGCCAGGTCCGCGCAAATCTAGTACTCCGCCAGCAGATCCCCACGAATCTAGTATTCTGCCAGCAGATCCGCGCAGATTGGCAAGAAACATTGAATGTAGGGACCATCACTCACTCCCTGATCCTTTTTTTTCCTTGCTCAGAACTTTTTTACCCTGCCCGGGCCATCGTATTTTGAGCGTATCCGAAGGCATGAAATCTACTGTACAACGTACGTACGTGGGCGCATAGTAAGCCTGTGCAAGAATATTCGATATTCGCGAATTATTCGATATTCGTTCGAATACCTGAATTTGAGAGAATAAGAAATGGTCGTGTATTCGAAAATATTCGCATCACAAATATTCGTGGATGTAGAAAATTCGGCTACCGGATATTCGGGGTATTCGTTACTATTCGGTATTCTACCGTTAACACCTTCCCCCCACTTCCCCCTCCTTCCCCACATTCGGCTATCATCTTTGGCAATCTAGCAAGATAGTTGCTGGAGATTTGGGAAGGTCATGGTGCGGGATTGAGTCGTGATGTTGATATTATAAAGTGCATTGTATCACCCTGTGTCGAACATGCATTAGTTGTTCGACACTTGCTATACAAAATATATTATTACTCGACACTTATTCATATTCGATTCGGATTCGGCAGTATTCGAATTGTATTCGTATTCGGTTTGGGCCAGTATTCGGCCAAATAAGAAACCACCCGGTATTCGGAGAATATACAGGAAAAATATTCGTATTCGTATTCGTATTCGTTTGTACAGTCTTAGGTACAAGTAAGGAGATCCAAAATAGCAAGCACAATGAACCATGGAGAAACGTTCCTCGACAATCATACACCTTTGCCGAGTTAGCAACGGCAGGTGAAACGACAAACACTTGTGTCTTTCCCTTGAGTTGGCAGTTTCTCGGGTTTACAACTTTCAGAGTCGTATACGTTGTTTCAGGTTCAGTTTCCTTACTGATTCGAAATCTCCTGGACGGTACAATTTTCGAGATGATATGATTGGTCGAAATTTGCTGTTTCGCGATTGGTCGAAATTCGCGCACATTGCGAATTTCGGAGTCAAGTAATTTTGTTTGACCAGAAACAATCTGCTCGACGACGCCCCTTTCGAGCTTAATTCTGTCGACCAGCGTTTCGTCGAAACGTCGTTTTCTACAATTCCGTCGACCCACGAGGCTTGAATTCGACGCCGATTTCCTCCCGTTGCGTAGAGCAGAAACAACAGTTCAATCTCAACGAATAAATCTCGTCGAAAATCGACCCGTCGCACAGAGATCAGAGTCCCAAAGGCTGTCACCCCAGATAAAAGTCCCTGAAGTCGCAGATGACCACGAAACGAACACTATTGTGCTCCGAAAAGCATGGCTGACTTCGCCCAAGCGGGGGCGGGGCTTTTTCTACTCGACACGGGAGGTGCATCTGACCTGCAGCAGTGGGCGACGCCGATCCCCGTCGCGGAAGTGCTGATCAGCAGTGGTTACACAGGCCTTTGCAGCGCTGGAACGCGGTCGACCGTGCTGCGCTGGCAGTCGATCTGCTTGCATGCTAGCTCTGATGTAGTCAGCCTTGCCAACGTTGTTGCTATCATTCTGAACCTTTGTTGTGAACTTTTGCTAGTCAAACTCTTGCCAATTCTCCTCGTGAACTAGCAAGTAGTGAGCACACAAGGAAACAACAAAGGGACAAACGCAAAGATCACTCCTACCCCATGCCTTCCCCGTAGTCAGGCTCCCGTTGCTAGAGTTATCTCCGTATGGTGCGGTGAGCGTGGACGGCACCGCGACTTACCTTCAGTCTAGGCAACTTAGTTGCACATACCTATCGTGTTCGTAGGCCGGCAGCTGTGCGTTAGTAACCATGGTGGGCGTAGGTGACGCAGGGATGGTGGACACCCTGGAGGTACGGCTGGAGGATGCGAGGAGATGCCACCAGGATGGCGAGTATGGGTCTAACCTCCCCTTGGCAGTCGTCGAGGCCGGTATCCGCACCGTGTGGGCAGCGGAGCACCCTTCTCGACCAGCTACTCCTCGACCGGTGAACGACGAAGGCGGCGTCGACGTGGGCGTCAACGCCGGTGACCAAGTCGGCAGCAGTGCGGGAGGCACGTGGAGGCACCGAGGGGTGATACACGCCGATGAAGTTGGCGGCATTCAGGCGCGAGGGCTACAGTCGTCAGCGGCTGCGGAGTAGTGTGACGCCGGCGTCGGCGACCCACGTAATTGCGGCCAGAATAGCGCCGAGCTACGACTACTTCAAGTTTACGCCGGACAGAATCGCCGTCAGCCCCCTGCTAGTCGGCCGCCCCCGCCTCCTCCTAGGAAGGAGGCCATTGAGCCCCAGCTGGAGATGGCAGGGCTAATGTGCTTCGCCGACGGCACCGTTGCGACGCTGCCGGAGAGCAACCCCGAACTGCGTGCGGAGTTTCGCATCGTGCAGTTGCTGACCTTCACGGTCATCTCGCGGTGCTGCTCGCCGGGCGTGCAGATCGTTTTGAAGTCGTGGAGGGGCTACCTGGACGCCGGCCACCAGGCGTGGCACTTCATCGAGTTGACGTACCAGGTAACGGACGACCTGTACATCGGCCAGCTCGAGGAGCAGATGACGCACCTACGGATGGGCGAGCAGGAGACGACGACTGACTACAGCAACTGGGCTCGGCGACTTCTCGCCACCATGAGGATGGCCGGCGTGCAGTATTCGACGGTGTCGTACATCAAGCACGTCCTAAAGGGGCTCCCGAGCAGCTACAACCTGATGAAGCGGCTGATGGTGGTGCCGGGTACGAGGGAGTCGCTCAACGATGACACGCTGACCTCGTACATCCTCAGAGACGAGGCGATGCTGGAGGCCGACAGGTCCAAGGAGCTCCTGCCGTAGGTAAACTACGCTGCCCCGACGAAGCAAGGTGGTTGACTGGGGCAGCGCGGCCAGCCGACAAGGTGGAAGCGGAGGTGGGAAGCCAGCAAAGGACGCCGACAAGGGGAAGTCGGCTAAGGATATCGGTCGAGGAGGAGGAGGGCGACGCCGGGAATGCTGGCTGTGCGGCGACCCCGACCACCTCTCCTTCGAGTGCCCCGACCGTAGTGACTCCGACGACGACAACGCCAAGGGAGGCCACGCGAGGTCGGCTGGAAGTCAACCACGTCGGGAAAGCAAGTCAATCGCGCAAGGAGAAGCAGTCGAACAAGTCGACCTTGGCGATGGACGCGGACTCCTCCTTTGGCGGCAAGGGGAGAGGCGACAAGGAAGTCGGCGTCGTGCTCGCTGGTCGGCGTCGTGGAGCCGACCGTCTCGCTGGCGCCGGAGGCCGGCGAGGACTTTCAGGCGGTGGCAGCAGCTGCGCGGGCGAACCCGGCGGTGGTCCTGCTCGACAGCGGCTGCTCGCACCACCTGATGGGGACGAAGGAGGTCTTCCTCGACTTGCAGCCGAGAGGCAACGTGAAGCACGTGCGTGGCTTCAATGGGGCGCTTCAAGACGTCCAGGGACGAGGCACTGTCGCCCTGCAAGGGGAGGCTGGGAAGCAGGTGCTCATCCCCGATGTGGTCTACGTCCCAGGTGTGCAGGCGAACCTGCTATCCGGAAGTCAGCTGAAGGAGAACGGCGTGAAGCTGCAGGATGATGGTGACGGGATGCTGCTCGTCTCAGCGTCAGGGGATGTACTTGGTCGGGCGACGTATACCGGTCGGGTCCTCTGCACCGACCATCGTCAGTGCCCGGCGACGTCGACGTCGACGTCGACCACAACGGAGACGGTGGCTCTGCGGGCGGTTGTCTCGGCGACCAAGTCGACGCCGGGCAGGTGGCACGCTAGGCTTGCGCATGTCGGTGTCGACACCATCACGAGCTCGGCGAAGCACGGGGTCGCCACCGGCCTTGACATCAAGCCGTCGGCCGACACCGACTCTCTGTGTGTCTCGTGAGTCGGAGGAAAGCTGGCGTCACACTTTCCCCGACAAAAGCTCCGACGCCGACGATGCCCTGGCCGTCGTGCACATCGACCTGTGCGGGCCGTTCCGGGTGGCTGCCAAGGATGGCAGCCTATACTTCCTGCTCCTGAAGGACCGCAACACCCGTTACGTGAGGGTGAGGTCGGTCGCCAAGAAGTCCAACGTGCTGCAGCAGTTTGGGAAGTGGCTGGTGCGGTTGAGCGGAAGATGAAGAAGTCGGTGCTGATGCTGCGCTCTGACCGGGGAGGGGAGTTCCTCGGGAAGGAGTTCACCGCCTTCGTGGACGGCAAGGGCATCGTCCACGACTTGACTTGTCCCTACACCCCGCAGCAGAACGGCTTGGCGTAGCGGGAGATGCGGACGGTGGTGGAGTCGGTGCGGACGATGCTGCTGCACATGGGCGTGCAGCACCACTGGTGGCACCTCGCCCTGCGTCAGGCCGTCTGGGTCCGCAACTGCCTTGAGAGGTCGTCGCTGCCGCCGGGGATGACGCTGTACCAGCTACTCACCGAAAAGAAGCCTGATTTGTCGCTGGTATGCGTGTGGGCCTGCATGGCACAGTTCCTGGTCCCCGAGGAGCAACGTGGTGGAAGGCTGCAGCCGAAGGCCAGGTGGGGCCTTCACCTCGGTGTGTCGGAGGAGAGCAAGGGCTGGGAGCTCCTCGACCTCACCGACAACAAGGTGGTCACCACGTCGGACGTGGTGTTCTACGAAACGATGTCGCTGGAGGAGTGGAAGTCAGAGCACGGGCCGGCGTTAAGGCGGACGCAGGTCAACCTGCCAACGGACACCTCCACGGCGACCCTCCCTCTCCTCGCCGAGGTCGGTGAGCTTGCTGCTGAGGACGTCGAGGACGTCCGCCCTCTTTCCCCTGCCCCTCCCCTCGCTATCGACTTGCGTCGGCTGACTCCGGTGTCGGCCTCCGGCGATGAGGGGAGAGGTGGGGCGTCGCCTGTGGCGCCGGCCAAGGGAATCGCCGGTGGCCGACATGACGTGGGAGTGAAGTCGACGCCGACACGGGAGCAGCAGACAGAGGAGGTGCAACCGACTTTGGTGGAGCCGGCGAAGGAGGCGTCAGCAGTAAAGCCCGACCAAGGAGCAGTCGGCGACCGAGCAGTCGGCAGGGGAGCCGACTACACGGGAGAAGTCGGCGGGGACGCCGACTGAGGAACAGCAGCAGGACGTCGAGGGCAGCAAAGCTGGCGATAATGGAGTGGAGTAGTCAGGCGCCGAGGAGTCTACCGACAGCGATGTGGTGGAGGTTCCGCTTGTACCTCGGCGTTCAGGCCGAGTTCAGAGGCCAACGGATTTTCTGTCCTACCATGCGTGCATGCCGCCGGCTGCCTACGCCACGCTGTACGACACCGACGATGACGACTTGGCATACGACGAAGCCGAGGATGACGTCGTCCTGCCGGAGCTCGACCCCAAAATGCACGCTAACCCCGAGCACCGTTGGGACATCGCGACGATGACGGTGAAGGAGGCGCTGGCAAGCTGGAAGGGTAAGGCGGTGAAGGCCGCCATGGACGAGGAGATCCGCAGCCTCATCGCCAACGGCACGTGGGAGCTGGTGGAGCGGCCGAGAGGCGTAAAGATCATGAAGAACCGGTGGGTGCTGATGGCCAATTACCACGTCGACGACACGATCGCCCGGAAGAAGACGAGGCTAGTCGTGAAGGGCTTCACGCAGGTGTACGGCGCCGACTACGACGAAACTTACGCGCCGTTGAGCAGCTATGTCACGCCGAGGATCTTCCTCAGCATCACCGCCGTCCTCGACCTGAACCTGATGCAGCTCGACATGAAGAACGCCTTCCTCCAGAGCAAGCTGGACTGGGTGTTGTACATGTACCAGCCGGACTACTACAACGACGGGACCGGCCGGGTATGCAAGCTGCTGAAGAGCCTGTACGGGTTGAAGCAGTCGCCACTGCTGTGACACAAGGCGCTCAACGACGTGCTGGTCAGCGCTGGGTGGCGTAGCCTGCTGGGTGTTGGTCTACGTCGACGACCTGCTCGCCGCCAGCAGCAACATCGCGATGCTGAAGGAACTGAAGGAGATGCTGGAAACCGCTTTCGGACTGGAGATCTCGCCGGTGCAGAAGTACCTCGGGCTGGAGATCGTGCGCGACAGGCCGGCGAGGAAGCTGTGGCTGCACCAACAGGGCTACGCCGACAAACTGCGCAAGCAGTTCATCGACGAAAAGCAGACCGGGCGCACCCCGATAACGCCGGTCTCCGTCGACGCCTACGCCGAGCTGACGTTCGACGACGAGGAGGCACAGGCACGCCAAGAGGAGGAGTATCGGCAGAAGGTCGGCTCGCTGCAGTTCGCGGCAACGACGACGAGGCCGGACATCGCCTTCGTCTGCAGCAAGCTGGGGAGCGGCCTCACGGTGAGGAGCAACCAGCACTGGCGCGAGGTCGACCGCTGCCTCACCTACCTCGCCAACACTCGTGACACCGCCCTGGAGTTCGGCGGTGGACCAGAGACGCTGGAGCTGGTCGGCTACGTGGACGCCAACGACGCCGGTGACAAGTAGAACCAGACAAGCGTTGGCGGCTACGTGTTCGTCTACGGAGGGGCCGCAGTCTCTTGGTCGAGCCAGCGCATCAAGTGCGCGACGTTTTCCTCGACCTGTCGGAGTACGTGGCGGCAACCGAGGCTGGCAAGGAGGGACGTCGCCTTCGCTTCCTCCTTGCAGAGTTCCGGCAGCTGGACGCTGGGAAGCCGACTGTCCTTCGGGTGGACAACAAGTCGGCCATCACGGTCGCCGAGGGCATGGAGCTGACGGGCAACCTCAAGCATATGGAGCGACGCTACGCCTGGCTGCAGCACATGGTAAAACGCGGGAAGTTTTCGCTGAAGTACATCCCGACCACCGAGCAGCCGGCCAACTTCCTGACGAAAGCGCTGCACTACCCGGCCTTCAATCGGTGCTCCGGTACAATCGGCCAAGTGCACCTGGCCGACAAGGGCGACGACGACGACGACGTGCAGCAGTAGGTGTCATGCCCTCTTGCATGGCTGGTGCGGTGACCGGCGTGCTGTGTGTTGGGTGCACGCCGACGGGCTATTCTCCGAGCAGTGCTGCCGTGTGGGCTGGGGGGGCCCAAGCGTGAACGCGGCAGGGGAGTGTCAACGGGAGTTGTTGTTGGCCCCGTCCTCGCTTGGGCGGAGCCGACCTCGTGGTCGGGTGTGCGGGAGGTGCAGCCGACCTGCAGCAGTGGGCGACGCCGACTTGAGCGAGGAGGTCGACGGGCTAGGTCGACGTGCATGGGGACACTGCAAGCCGCCGACTTTGGGATGCCGACGGCCGACATCCGCGTGTGGTCGATGACGAGCTCGTCGACCAGGGGAGGGCGCCAAGTTTGGGTGGTCGATCTGGTGAGGACGACCTTGGAGGCGTCGACTTGGTGACGCCGATCCGGGGGAAGCCGACGTGGTGTGGTCGGCTAACAGCTGGGCTGGTCGACCTGGTGTGGTCGACTGGAAGTGAACGTCGACTTGGGTGGGCGACGGCCACGAGGAGAAGCAGCTGGTCGACGCGGGGCACACAAGCTGACGATGCCTTTGTTGTTGCCCGGTCGACCAGGTTAGTCGGGCGACGGGGATCAGCACAAGTGCGCGACAGTTGCCCAGGTGGTTCCTGCGAAGCCGACCTCGGAAGTGGTATCTCGAGGTCGACGTGGCTGGTGGGCGCAGTCACTGGTGTGTTCTCGGCCTGGCGTCTGCGCTGTGCACGTGACGGGGCGTGGCACACCAACTAGCCGCGCGCGCCTGCGGAGCAGGTGCACCGTTGTCATGCGGGTGCAACGCTATGTAGCCGACTTACAACAGCGTTGGCACACCGCGGACTTGCAACGTTGGCAAGCTGCTGCTCTGCAGCACTGGAGCGGTTCGAGCTATGCAGCGCTAGAACGCAGTCGACCGTGCTGCACTGGCAGTAGACCTGCTTGCATGCTAGCTTTGATGTAGTCAGCCTTGCCAACTTTGTTGCTATCATTCTGAACCTCTGTTGTGAACCTTTACTACCAAAATTCTAGTCAATTCTCCTCGTGAACTAGCAAGTAGTGAGCACACAAGGAAACAACTAAGGGACAAACGCAGAGATTACTTCTACGCCGTGCCTTCCCCGTAGTCAGGCTCCCGTTGCTAGAGTTATCTTCGCAGAGAGGGGCTCAAAGGAAGTAATGGAGGGGCTTACCGCGACATACAGTTGCCTTAGTTGAGGAACGTTGCGAGGAGCGATGAGCGAGAGAGTGACGTAGAGCTGACAAGTCATGCCATGATTTCAATTCATAATCCCATGCCATGTCACACCATGCCGTGCAGAGCAATGCCATGCCATGTCACACAATCCCAAGGCATGGCAAGCAAGAGGCCACCAAGACATACAAGGGGTAAGAAAGGGGGGCAACCATCATGCCACACAGAATGTCATAATTTTCGGCACCAGCCCACGAAAGCTGGGCAGAAAATAATAATAATAAAAAAAATAATAATAAAAAACAGGAATAGCTGCGGTCATTGTCTTTAGCCAGAGGCCGGCCAACGAGAAACACAAGATGGCAACGGTGTGCAAGAGGAGGATTAGAAGAGACAGAGGATGAAAAGGAAGACGAACAGCAAGAGCAAGAAAAGGCCACGGGAAGGCAGGGAAGCGTGCGACACGCAGCATCCGCATGATCCAATCATGCACTGGCAGCAGCGGTGGAGGAGGGGGGGGTTGAATACAGAAGGCGCAGAGGGAGGGCAGGAGAAGAGAGAGGGCGGTGGAGGCAAGGAAAGAGGCACGTGGGGCCGAGGAAAGAGGCATGTTAGGGCGAGGAAAGAGGCATGTTGGGGCGAGGAAAGAGGCATGTTGGGGCGAGGAACGAGGAGAGAGTGAGCAGACCTGGGGGTGGGCGAAGAGCGAGGCCACCATGTGGGCTGACGCCAGCCACCACTCTGCTGCCTCCCACTCGCCCCCGCCGCCCCCACCTGCACCAGCCCCTGCTGCAGCCGCACTGCCATCAGCAGCAGCAGGGGTGGAGGAGGGCAGGGGCGGTTTGACAACTGGGGTGGACAGGCGGTGGGGTGGCGAGGCGGCAACGAGCACCACGTGCTTGTGACGCTCCAGGCCCGCTGGTGGGGTGGCTGTGGGCGCTGGCGTGGGGCACAGCATCTGGCGAGGGGAGGGGGGGAAGAGGGCGGGGAGGGGGGGGGGGGGGGGGGACAAAGGGGGAGAAGGAGGGAGAAGGAGGGAGAAGGAGGGAGAAGGAGGGAGAAGGAGGGAGAAGGAGGGAGAAGGAGGGAGAAGGAGGGAGAAGGAGGGAGAAGGAGGGAGAAGGAGGGAGAAGGGGAAACAGTGAGGAGCAGGTGAGGTGGCGCTGGGCTGCACCAAGCTGGTCGTTGTAGCAGCGAATGGGTGGCAAGGAAAAGGGGAGTGGTGGTTGGGTTGGGTTGGGTTTATGGTGACATATTTGCAGGAGGGAGAGCAGCTATGTTGCGCCCTGTTGCGCTATGTTGTGGTGGTGGTTGGGTTGGGTTGCGCAGCTATGTTGCGCTATGTTGCACATTTATTCCCCCCCACACATTTGTACCCAAGCACATCTACTTCTCCCAACCAGGTCGACCCCCAACTAAACTAGAGAACCAGATCTAGGTCGACCCTACACAGATCTGTTTCTCTCGACATTGCCAAGCATTCCCTAGACTACTTTATGCCAGTCACGCTAAGCCTTCCTAGCTAAAATTAAATTAAGGCGATTAAGATATTATGTCAACTTGTGTGTGAGATGATGAGATTTTCAGGATTTTATGGAGTATTTATGACTTTAGGTGACAAATGTGAACTTCTTGCATTCTAACCCCTGCGTATCCTTACTAGGCAGGTTTTTTTTACCCTTGCCCGGGAAAAGTTTTGCCCTGCCCGGACTAGCGTCAAGCAGGCGTCCAGGGCAGACGACACCGGGCGTCAAGCGTCTGGACGCCCCGTCCAGACGCCAGCGTCAAAAACGCCTGACGCGTCAGGCGCAACGTAGGAGAGCAGCAGCGCCGGGTGCGCAATGTCACTGCTTTTCTTCCCATGTAACCGTGTCCCGCCTCACCTCACACCAATGCCCAGCCGGCTGCCTCTCCACCTCACCTCACCTCACCTCACCTCACACCAGTCTCCTGGCCACGCCACACTCTCACCTCCGCAAGTGGCATACGCCTCAACTCACCAGCAGCGCCTCTGAGAGGCCCTCAGCCACAGCGGCATCGGCAGCACCACCCCCCGAGAAGGAGAGCGCGTCAAGCCACGAGAGGAAGACGGCAGGCGATGCCGTGAAGGGCGTCTGCTGCAGCAGCGAGGCTGGCGGGTTGGGGGGCGGGGAGAGTGTGGTGTGGTGTGGCAGGTGTGGTGTGGCAGGTGTGGTGTGGCAGGTGTGGTGTGGCAGGTGTGGTGTGGCAGGTGTGGTGTGGCAGGTGTGGTGTGGCAGGTGTGGTGTGGCAGGTGTGGTGTGGCAGGTGTGGTGTGGCAGGTGTGGTGTGGCAGGTGTGGTGTGGCAGGTGTGGTGTGGCAGGTGTGGTGTGGCAGGTGTGGTGTGGCAGGTGTGGTGTGGCAGGTGTGGTGTGGCAGGTGTGGTGTGGCAGGTGTGGTGTGGCAGGTGTGTGACGGAGTGTGGAGGGTGTAAGAGCAGAGAGGCTGCAAGAGGGAGAGGAGGCGGGGAAGGGAGGTTGGATGCATCCAGCAGGGGCAATGCCATGCACTGACAAGGGCGCACCTGAGAAGGGCGCACCTGACAAGGGCGCATGTGAGAAGGGCGCACCTGACAAGGGCGCACGTGAGAAAGCAGCGGTACACCTGAGAGTGGTTGCCTGCATTCAGCACACTGCATGACAGATAATGGCACACCTGAGAAGGGGCCGTGCGAGTGGTAGACCACGAGAGCCAGTTCCACCGCTGCTGTGCCCGCCCTCTGCCACAACACGGGTCAACACCAGTCAACGCCAGTCCGCCGCGTCAGTCAGCGTCAGTCAACGCCAGCTAACGCCAGCCAGCGGCAGTCAACCCTAGCCAACGCGAGTGAACAACATTTGTAGGAGGTGGAAAAGGTCAAGCGAGCAGCAAGGAAGTGAGGAAGGGAGGAGGAGGGTGGAGGGGGCACGAGTAGGGGAAAGCGGAGAGTTGAGGTGCTCACACTCTCTGCCCCGCCCTGCCTTGCCCTGACCCGCCCTGCCCCCCCCTGCCCGGCCCTTACCCGCCTTGCCCTGCTCTCCCCTGCCCTGCCCTGCTCTGACCTGTGTGAGCGAGTCGACGCCACAGAATGCCCTGGCGGTGGCGGCCATGGCATGCGCGGAGGATAGGGGGGCGGACGGAGAGGGGGGAAGGGGAGAAGGGGACGGAGGTCAAGGGGGGTGGAGGGAAGGGGGAGGAGAGCAGGAATTGGAGGGGAAAGGCCGAGAGAGTAGGAGGAGAGGCGTGAGTGGGCGCGGAATGCATGGCGTGCCTGCAGGGACGCGCTACAGCAGGGCGCCGCTGAAAAGCAAAGCATGCACTCGAGCTGAAAAGCAAAGCATGCACTCGAGCTGCGTGCAAGTGAAGCCGAGAGCCTAGTGGGAGCGGGCACGCACTTGAGCAGCGGGTGCAGGTAGAGGCGTCGCAGCAGCGCCCACGACGGTCCCAGGCTCGCCGTGCCCTCCACCACCACCACCACCTGCTTCACCGCCCCGCGCCTCGAATGCCCCGCCGCCGCCTGCTGCTGCGGGTGCGGCTGCGTCTGCGGCTGCGGCGCGTGCGGTTGCGGTTGCGCCATGTGCAGCCGCGGCATCGGCGCCTGCGCGGCTGCGGGATGCATGCCCCCCGCGCCTGGCGTGACACTCCCCAGCGGCGCAGCCGCCATTCGCGCCGCTCACACTCCGCTCACCCGCCGCTCACCCGCCGCTCGTAGCGCGCGCCTGCGTGCAACCTCTCCGCGCTGCCTCTCTCCGCGCTGCCTCTCTCCGCGCTGCCTCTCTCCGCGCTGCCTCTCTCTGCGCTGCCTCTCTAAGCGCTGTTTCCGTCGTTCCTGTGGGTCGCTGCAAGACAGGCCCGCTGCGCGGCAGTAAGCGGGTCTTACGGGGAGCACATTGGTGACTAATCATACCCGTCGCACAGATTTCGGCTTATTGCGGAACTTTCCGTTGCACAAATTTTAGCAGAGAACCAGAATTGCCTTCGAAATGTGAAGAGTGCACTGTAGAGAACGAGTGAGGATTGTACTAACGGGGCAACAAGATACAAAGTTAAAGTGACGATGCACATTCCTATGGGTAGTTTCAGGGGGTATAGTTAGGGTACACCCTTTAATGCTAGCTGATTCGTTGGCGAAGTGACCAAGTTTGTAAAAGCTGGTGCGAGGTTTCCAACCAGTACTGGCGAAGCCAACCCATTTCGGACAACCACTAGGGCGCGCGCGACTCCCTCCAATCATATCCGTTGAGAAGGTTGGTTAGGCGGAACGAGCAAGCTACCTGGCAGAACTCATTCGCGGAATCCGAAGCAACCATCCGGCAACAATAACATGGGCGTGACGATCTCGAGGCCACGTGCAGATAGATACCGCCAATTTGATACTTAAGATAGCGTCGCGCCACTACGACTTAGTCCACCCCGGAGTGTCCGGTTCCCTACGGTATTAGGAGAGCGTCATCGTATGCGAGTTGCTTCAGCACGGCTAGAGCGCGTAGTCGTCATGCAACCGGCGCGTCACTTTCCCGTTGTGGCTGCGGGAACGCCGTGTCGCATTCTCGCACAATGGTCATAGGCTCGACGATTTTAGGCGGTCGTCTCCTCTCGCCTTCTTGCAAAATGCGCCAACCCGCGCGGCATCACGCCCAGGCCAAGTCAGCACCAGTGCTGCATCGTCTCCGCACTGCCGCCCCTCCGCAACACCGCTTTCCCATCTCCACATCGCCACCACAATACCGAATTGGGCACAGCGCGATGAAATAGCACCTACAACGCCGCCTCATAGCCACATAGCCGCCTCGCTACCACATCGCCGCCACCTCGCCGCCACATCGCGAGGTCTCCGCGTCGCCGCCTCACCGCCGCCATATCGCGAGCTCTCCGCGTGGCGGCCTCATTGCCGCCACATCGACGCATCGCCAGCACATCGCCGCTTGCTGCATCGTGTTGTAAATGGGCACGCTCTTCACGTGCCACGCTACTGTACACTCCAACCCCTTCCCCTCAAAACACCCTCGACACATTTTCCTAAGAATCCATCCAAACCACTCAACTCCTCCAAAGCCTATTCCAACCACTCAAGTTACAAACTTCCTTTTCCAACTCATCTTCTCCAACTCAAGCCTATCAACCACCACTTTAATTACTCCCAACCACCATAGCCTTCTCCAATCCAACTCAACCAAGACTCCAACAACTTTTCCTATTCACCTCCAAGCCCCACTATAAGGCGCATGACTCCTCAAAATTTCCCATGTGCTCTCCCTTCCTACTCATCAAAGATTACGCAAGTCATCTACTTCCTCCAATTATCCTCCTCCCATGTGCCTTCAAGCACATGCCTCCATTTCCTAGTCATCAACTTCCACATGCCTCTCCTTTTTTCCTTCCTTCCTTCCTTTCCCAAGTCACCAAAGTTGCCACCTCATTCCCAAGGACCTTATGATTACTATCTCACTTCCCCTACCAAGTCACCAAAGCTATCCTATCTCCTCCACTCATCCCTTCACAAGTCACCAAGTCCTCTTCCAACACTACAAAACTTACAACTCTGACTCAACAAGTGCTCAACCACCACCACATGCTCTACTACTATTCAACTCCAACAAGCATCTCTCCAATTTCTCAAGAAGGTTCTTCAATGACAACAATGCTTTTCAAGCTTCTTCATCAAGCTCCTCTTCAACTCCTTCCCAAGCTTCTTCTTCAAGCTCCTCTTCAACTACAAAGGCTCCTTACTAGCAACCAAGTTCAATGTCTCCAAAGTTGATACTCTCATGCAACTCTCTTCCAAGGCTATCATTTGATGGTTACTCTTTCTATGCATGCCTATGTATCCCTCATGGATCTATAAGGCTTGTACTATACCTTTCTTAATATAATTTTATGCTCACAAAGTTCTCTCTCCCTTAGTCTACAAAGTAGTTACCAAGTTAAGAGTAGTCTAGCTCATACTCCTTAAGAGTATAAAGAAGCTACAAGCTACAAGCTCAAGGGAGGATCATCATCCAACCCAAGGCTTGGAGTCACTCCCAAGTGAAGCATACAAGCTCAAGTTCTTCCCCCAAGTTACTTCTACAACTATCCCTAGTAAGATTCACTCAAGTAAGTGTTCATCACCTCTCTCATTCTCTCAATAAGCTCACACTCATCTTCTCTTATAAGTTCTTATCTCATCAAGCAATCCATCTTACACAAGTTTCTCATTATAGTCACAAGTTCTAAGTATCATCTTCTCTTCTATCAAGCTCATCCACATATGCTACAGTTCCACTGTTCACTCTTGTCTTATTCTAGTGTGCAATCATTCCTTTTTGTCTTTATCTCAATTCTCTACTGGTATCAGAGCAACTTACCTCCTCGCTTTCGCTAGTGTCCTCTTGAAACAACAACAAAGAAAACAAGAGGCGACGAGATCGTCTTAGGGTTGCGAAGCTGTGTTCTTTTTATACCTGTATCACTTTTGTTTGTACGGTAATGATTCTTCTTTTGAATCAAAAGTTATCCATATTTCAGAAGGTTTTGAGACTGCTAAAAGGAACTTTGGATTCGAACCCAGAACCTTCGGTTCAACAGCTGACATGCAAACGACTGCGCTAGAAGCAATGTCGAATCTCTTCCAACTAAGGTAACCAGCGATATGCTTTGCGACGAATCTGAACTGGGTAGGGTTTCGTAACTTCCTCTTTTCGATTTTCTCGCTTCCACCCGCTCTGCAGAGCGATGTCAACAGAGGTAGGTGCATACCTAACACGACTTAGCCTTCTGAAACTCAAATAAATAGAGCGCTAGTGTGCTAGTGTCTTCTGTTGGCTGCTTTAGGCACCGTTGAAGATTAAAATTTACATCAGATTTTCCCTTGTTAACGATTCTGTACTCGTTGCCGTTCAGGCGTTACCGTCAAGTGTCTTGGACGTGCAAAGACATAGTTGTTCGTGGTGAGTCTTCCTTGTTTTCTTAGTAGTTCCATTACCTCATTGCTCTTTTTCTCTTGCGCTTCATTTGTAGTCTCCTTGCGCTCGTAAGTCTTTCTTTCTTCGCCATGCACCTCCTCTTTCACCTCGTTTCGTGCTGTCGTTCGTTTCCCCTCCGTAGCTTGTTTCTTTCTACCATGTTGTTCCTCCCTTAGATTTCCTTGTTTATCATTCCTCTCTTTCTAGTGCATCTCATGATTCCATTCTTCTTTTCTCACTTCGTCATATACCATTGTCATTGTCTTTCCATTGTTTGATGTTTAGTAACTGAACAATCACTAAAATACCTGAAAGATTTCCATTGCTTCCGTCTGTCCTTGTCTTCGCAAAAGTCTAGTTTCAACCTCCTCTTTTCCTTCTATTACTTCGCGTTCCGTTCAGTTGTTTTTCCCTTCTGTTCAATCTACTTTCGAATGTCGTTTTCTTGTCTGTTCCTTCTCTGTTTTAATTCACGATCGAAGTCGCTTTCTATGCCTATCTCTCTTTCCCTTTTTGTTTCTTATTTCTTTCTTCGTGTTAATTAAACTCCTATTCACTTCGCGCACTTTCCTCTCCTCATTTTTATTCCCCCCGTTTACCCTTTTTACTCTTTTTCACTTTACCCTTTCCTATTTCCTTCTGTCCAATTTTTATGTTATAAATCAAAGTTATTTTCCAATGTTAGCTTTCCCTACCATTCTTCTCAAAGTTACGTTGTTTTCTTTGAAGCCATTCTCCTTTCCTCTTCTCATTGTTTCCTCTTCTCATGTGATCTTCTTATATCCCACTGCCTTGTTTGCCGATGTTCTCTTCCTTTCATTCAGTCATTCAGTGTTTCCTGATTCTGTTTGGTTTTTCCACGTCCTTCAATATCTCTGTTTCTGCCCTTCTTCTCTGTTTGTTCCTTTTATCTTGCTTCTGCCCTTCAATATCTTGCCCTTCTTCTGCCCTTCTTTCAATTTGTATGGTTGTTTGTTGCATTTCTTTCTTCATTAGTTCAATATTTTCTTTGATATGTCAGGTTCTCTCCATCTTCTTCCTCTTCGTTCCTCCCGTTTAAATCCATTTTCTGTATCGTTGTCCAAGTTTATATCCTTCTCTTTCTGTTCTTTTTCTTTTATCCTTTCTCTCCCATTCCATCTAATCTAATCCAAATTCGCCCCGTGTTCCCCCTCCGCCCCTCTCCCTCCCATTTTTCTCATCTTTATTCTCAGAGGTTTTGCTGTACCATTTCGGAAGTCAAGAACAATCTGTGCAAAAGACAGATAATAGTGCTTAAATTGATTGATGGTACTACACTGTTTCGGTAGATTTATTTCGTGACTTCTTGACTTTGCGTCTCTGTTTTGTGTGTCTTCTGGTGAATGTGTCAGTGTGTGTGCATTGTTAAACTGTATTATGCTTGTAGGCTGTAGTGGGGTAGCCAATATGGGGTACAACCCCAACTAGGGTTTCATATTTGTACCCAAACTTCTGCTAGTTCATCATTCTTGCCTAGTGATTCTGATATGGTATTCAGAGCAGGAGGTCCCTAGGACCTACCGACCGTTTTTTAAGGGCCCACCACCGCTCGCATGCGGTTACCACGCTACCCCGTGCCCTAGCCTCGTAGCGCCCTCGTGCGCCCTCGTTAGCGCCCTCGCGCGCCCCTCGTTAGCGCCCTCGCGCGCACCCTCGTTAGCGCCCTCGCGCGCCCCTTCGTTAGCGCCCTCGCGCGCCCCTTCGTTAGCGCCCTCGCGCGCCCCTTGCTAGCGCCCTCGCGCGCCCCTCACTAGCGCCCTCGCGCGCCCCTCGCCGAGCCGCCCGCTCGCAGCCCGCCCGCCCGCTCGCTGCCCGCTTCGCGGCCCGCTCGCTACGCAGCCCGCCCGCCCGCTCGCTGCCCGCTTCGCGGCCCGCCCGCTTCGCAGCCCGCTCGCTCGCTGCCCGCTTCGCGGCCCGCCCACTTCGCAGCCCGCCCGCCCGCTCGCTGCCCGCTTCGCGGCCCGCCCGCTTCGCAGCCCGCTCGCCCCGCTGCCCGCTTCGCGGCCCGCCCACTTCGCAGCCCGCCCGCCCGCTAGCTGCCCACTTCGCGGCCCGCCCGCATCGCAGCCCGCTGCCCGCTTCGCAGCCCGCCCGCCCGCCCGCTGCCCGCTTCGCGGCCCGCCCGCCTCGCAGCGTCGCCCGCCCGCCGTGCTGCCCGCTTGCAGCGCCGCCTGCCCGCCGCGCTGCCCGCTTCCCGGCCCGTCCGCCGCGCTGCCCACTCGCAGCGTCGCCCTCCCGTCGCGCTGACCGCTTGCAGCGCCGCCTGCCCGTAGCGCCAGCCTCGCCCGCTGCTCTCTATCCGTGCACAGTCGCCTTCCCCTGCTGCGGCAGCTTGCGTTACTCTGTCACACTGTCGCTATGGCTTCCATCCGCGTGCTGTCGTTCGATGCTGAGGGCCGCCCTGTGCGGTTCACCGCTTGGCTAGATGACCTGCAGCTGTTCCTCCTGAGCGATAGCAAGGAGCATGTGTCGCTCTATGATTACGCGTCTGGTGCTGCGCCTGCCCCTCCTGCCACAGCTGAGCTTAGTGTTCGTTCCCACTGGCAGACTCGTGACGCAGCTGCTCGCCTAGCCATTCGCAGTCACCTGCCGTTAGCTGAGCTAGAGCATTTTGGCGACTGCAAATCCGCTAAGGCCCTGTACGACGCTGTCGTCGCTCGCTACTCCTCGCCTGCCACAGCCGAGCTTAGCCGCCTCATGCTGCCGTACCTGTTCCCCGATCTGTCCACCTTTACTACAGTCGCCGATCTTATCACCCACCTTCGCACTAGTGATGCTCGCCTGCGTGCCGCCCTTCCCACCGAGTTCTGCGCTAAGAACCCCCCTCCACTGTACTGGACACTCCACTTCATAGTCACCCGTCTCCCTGACACCCTCCGCTCAGTTCGAGACCACTTCCTTGCTCGCTGTCCCACTGAGCTCACAGTCGCCCTCCTAGAGGAGCACCTGCTCGCGGCCGAAAAGAGCATTGTAGCTGTCGGTGCTGCTCGTGGCGCTCCTCGCACCCCCATCTTTGAGGGGTGTTCTCCCTCTCCCCTCGCTCCCTCCTACGCTGCTGCTGCTGTTGACTTCCTTGGTGCTGAGTCTGTTGGCGCTGCTTCTACTCCTGGTGGGAGGCGCCGCACCGGCAAGGGCAAGGGGGGCAAAAGTGGTGGTGGTGGCACTGGGGGGGGAGGAGGTGGGGGAGGTGGGGGGGGAGGCGGTGCTGGAGGGAGCGGTGGCGGGAGCGCTGGTGGGAGTGGGGTCGGTGGTGGAGACGGGGGCGGCGGAGGAAGCAGTGGCAGTAGTGGCGGCGGCGGCGGTGGCGGCGGTGGCGGTGGTGGCGGTGGTGGCGGTGCCGGTCGGAGCGGTGGTAGTGGTGGCGGCGGAGGTCGGAGTGGAGGCACTGGCTCGGGCCAGAGCTCCCAGCAGCAGCAGCGTCCCCAGACGACCCAGCAGCTTCGTGAGTGGCTTGCTCAGCGTGGGACGTCGGGGGCCAGTGCCCGCTGTTCTTATGTCATTCGCACAGGTGACCGCAAGGGACAGACGTGTGGGAGGTTCCACACCCCGTACCGCTGCTTCTCCCGCCTTGACGACGCTTGGCGTGAGGAGATGGGTGCGGATGTTGAGCGCCCCCGCTGGGCTGAGCTCATGAGGGCTGGTGTTGATGTCTTTGCTCTTGACTATGATGCTATTATTGCTGCCATGTATGCATTGACTGTTAGTGCCGAGGGAGACTGTTACTTGTGTGTGCCGCCTGACCCAGGTATAGAGCCCGCTGCCCTGGGTACTAGTGAGTCTGCTCTCTCTGGTATGGTGCCCCCTGTACTTGCTCCCCCCAGTGCTGTCCCGGCTGGTTTCGAGTCTGCTCTCTCAGGTACAGCACCCACAGAGACTCCTCTCTCAGGTACCGCACCGGCTGAGGCCTGTCACACCTTCACCCTTGACTCAGGTGCTTCCCGTTGCTTCTTTCGTGACAGTACTGAGCTCACACCGCTTCCTGCACCGGTCCCAGTCTCCTTGGCTGACCCCTCTGGGGGCCCAGTCCTTGCCCAGTCCACCACTGTCCTCCCTTGTCCGGCGGCTCCGTCTGGCTCGTTGTCTGGTTTCCACCTCCCCTCGTTCTCGACGAACCTGGTGAGCAACGCTGTCCTCCAGGATCAGTGGGTTGACACCTTTACCCCTGGCGGACAGCGTGTGGCGATCTGCACGTGCTCCAGGACCGGCCGTCACCTGGCTACGTTCACCCGTCGGCCGGGGTCGAGTCTCTACACACTGACCACTGCGTCTCCCCAGGTAGCTGCTGTCGGTCAGGTGTCTGCGTCAGGTCTGGTGGCCCACGCCTGTGAGTGTCGTTCCCTGTCGCACCAGACTCTTCTCTGGCACCACCGCCTGGGTCACCCCTCCTTGCCACGCCTTCGTGGCATGCACCGTCGCCTCCTTGTGTCCGGTCTTCCCAGGTCCCTCCCTCCCCTCCCTGCCTCGCCTGCGCCGCCTTGCCTTCCTTGCGTCGAGGGGCGGCAGCGCGCCGCTCCTCACTCCTCCTCGTTCCCCCCGACAGAGGCTCCTCTGGAGACCCTCCACCTGGACGTGTGGGGCCCAGCCCGCGTTCGTGGTCAGGGCGGTGAGCGGTACTTTTTGCTGGTTGTCGACGACTACTCGCGTTACACCACGGTCTTCCCCTTGCGCACCAAGGGTGAGGTCCCTGCTGTTCTGATCCCTTGGATCCGCACGGTTCGTCTCCAGCTCCGCCGCCGTTTTCGGACGGATCTTCCTGTCCTGCGTCTGCACTCTGACAGAGGTGGTGAGTTTTCCTCCGATCTCTTGAGGACCTTCTGTCAGGCGGAGGGCATCGAGCAGACCTTCACGCTTCCGGACTCCCCACAGCAGAATGGGGTTGCTGAGCGCCGCATTGGCCTGGTCATGGAGGTCGCTCGTACCTCCTTGGTCCACGCGGCGGCTCCCCATTTTCTGTGGCCGTTTGCTGTCCGGTACGCCGCGCATCAGCTCAACCTCTGGCCCCGTGTCTCCTTGCCGGAGACCTCGCCCACACTGCGTTGGACGGGGGAGGTTGGCGATGCGTCGCGCTTCCGGGTGTGGGGTGCTCGTGCCCTTGTCCGCGATACGTCCGCGGACAAGCTCTCCTCCCGCACGCTTCCCTGTGTCTTCCTTGGCTTTGTCCCTGACGCGCCTGGCTGGCAGTTTTACCACCCCACCTCGCGCCGGGTCTTCGCCTCTCAGGATGTCACCTTTGACGAGTCGGTCCCTTTTTACCGTCTCTTCCCCTACCGCACTGCCCCCCTCCCTCCCCCGCCGCTTTTCCTTGCTCCTGGTCCCCCTCCGGTAGACCCCCTTCCCCCTCAGGGTCCTGCTCCTTCAGGTGTCTCTCAGGTAGACCCTCCTCCCGTCGCTGAGCCTGTCGAGGTCACAGGTGACTCAGGTGCTGCTGCGGGTGGTGCTGCTGGGAGTGCTGAGCCTGGGGGTGCTGAGCCTGGGGGTGCTGGGCCTGGGGGTGCTGGGGCTGCAGGTGCTGGGACTGAGGGTGCTGGAGTTGAGGGTACGGTGCCTGAGAGTATGGAGCCTGGGGGTGCTGCGCCTGGGGGTGCTGAGTCTGCGGGTGCGGGGCCTGGGAGTGCTGGGACTGCGGGTGCTGGAGCTGAGGGTACTGTGCCTGAGAGTTTGCCGCCTGGGGGTGCTGCGACTGGGGGTGCTGAGCCTGCGGGTACTGAGCCTGCGGGTACTGAGCCTGGGGGTGCTGCTACTGAGCCTACGGAGCCTCGGGTTACTGCGTCTGGGGGTGCTCCGGTTCGGGGTGCTGAGCAGTCTCTCACACCGCAGCAGCTTCGCGACTGGTACGTCCGACGCTTTCGCCGTCCTAGTGGCTCGGCTGGAGTTTGGGGTGCTGGAGCTGCTCGTCCTGGGGGTGCTCGTACTGGGGGTACTGGAGCTGCCGGGACTGGCTGTTCTGGGAGCACTGTGACTGGAGCTGCTGGAGCTGGGGACTCTGGCGCTGGCGGTGCTAGCGGAGTTGGAGCTGCCGACTCTGGGGGTGGCGCTGCGGCTGGTGCTGCGGACCCACCTGGTGGAGCTGCTGCTGGTGCTGAGGAGTCGGACGGTGGAGCTGCTACTGGTGCTGAGGACCCGGCCGCTGGAGTCCCGTCTGCTTCTGGAGACGCTGCGCGGCCGCGACCGTACTTCGTACCGCTCCTTCAGCAGGTTCTTGTCGTGAGCCTGAGTCTCGTCCTGCGTCGCCTGTCCGTACTGCTCGCACTGGTCGTCGTGTCCGTCGTGAGCGTCCTCCTCCTGTCCCAGGCACTCACTATATGACTCTGCGTCCCTCTACTGCTCCTCAGCGTGTCCCTCTGCCGTCTCCTCCTGCGTCCTCTTTGCCTGCTGTTCCGGACCCTGAGTCTGACCGGTATCGTGCTGAGCACCCTACTGTCACGCGTCTCCTAGCTACTGTTGTCACTGACCCTACCTTTGAGTCCTCGGCTGCGTCTGCTCTGGTCGCTGAGCTGGTTGACTTTGCTGCTACCTGTCGTCTAGACTACGCTGCTCGCCTTGTTGCTGGGTCTGAGTCTGCGTCTGTCTGTCCTCCGTCCGTCGGGGGTGAGTGTGCTCTTGGCACGGACGTCCTTGAGGACAGGCAGGAGGACTTTGACTCTCTCGCGGCTGCTGTACCTCATCTCGTGGCCTGGTTGCTTGCCCCTGAGGGAGACCCGGATGCACTAGACATCCCCACTCCGCGCACTTACGCAGAGGCGATCTCGGGTCCCTACTCCTCTCAGTGGCAGACAGCCATGGACGCAGAGATGGCATCATGGAAGTCCACAGGCACCTACGTCGACGAGGTTCCCCCTCCTGGGGCGAACATCGTCGATGGCATGTGGATTTTCAGGGTGAAGCGGCCGCCAGGTTCTCCGCCTGTCTTCAAGGCTCGTTACGTTGCTAGAGGCTTCAGTCAGCGTCAGGGGGTCGACTTCTTCCAGACCTTCTCCCCCACCCCGAAGATGACCACTCTTCGGGTTCTGCTGCACGTTGCTGCTCAGCGTGACTACGAGCTTCACTCTCTTGACTTCAGCACAGCGTTCCTGCAGGGCAGCCTGCACGAGGAGATCTGGCTGCGCCGCCCACCTGGCTTTACTGGGTCGTTTCCCCCTGGTACCCAGTGGAGTCTCCGCCGGCCAGTCTACGGTCTCCGCCAGGCGCCACGTGAGTGGCACGACACACTGAGGACTACTCTTGCGGCTCTTGGGTTCGCGCCGTCTACTGCTGACCCGTCGCTGTTTCTGCGCACAGACACGTCGCTGCCGCCGTTCTACATCCTCGTGTACATCGACGACTTGGTCTTTGCTACTGCTGACACTGAGGCACTCGCTCGTGTGAAGTCGGAGCTGCAGAAGAGACACACCTGCACTGACCTGGGTGAACTGCGTAGCTACCTTGGCTTGCAGATCACCCGGGACAGAGCTCGCCGCACCATCACCCTGACTCAGTCACACATGGTGCAGCAGGTCCTTCAGCGCTTCGGCTTCCAGTTCTCCTCACCACAGGCCACACCTCTGGCTACCAGCCACTCGCTCTCAGCTCCACCTTCGGACGAGTCCGTAGAGCCGAGTGGCCCATACCCAGAGCTTGTAGGCTGCCTCATGTACCTGATGACTTGCACGCGACCTGACCTCGCGTACCCTCTTAGCATCCTTGCTCGTTACGTTGCGCCTGGGAGACACAGGCGAGAGCACTGGGAGGCTGCTAAGAGGGTGCTGCGTTACCTGTGCAGTACATCAGGCATGGGGCTGGTGCTTGGAGGACGCGACAGAGTTGTTCTCACTGGTCACTCGGACGCCTCTTGGGTGGACGACCTGGCTACACAGCGGTCGTCACAGGGTTACACCTTCAGCCTTGGCTCAGGTTCTGTCTCGTGGCGGTCCACCCGCTCTTCCTCTGTTCTCGGCTCTAGTTGTGAGGCTGAGATCTACGCCACAGCCATGGCTGCACAGGAGTTACGCTGGCTCACCTACCTGCTGACTGACTTGGGAGAGCGGCCTAGTTCTCCTCCAGTTCTGTACGGTGACAACAAGGCGGCTCTTGCCTTGTGTCAGGAGCACAGACTGGAGCACAGGACGAAGCACATTGCTCTTCGCTACTTTCTTGCTCGAGAGCTTCAGCAGCGCGGTCAGCTTCGGCTTGTGTACGTGGACTCGAAGGCCAACACTGCTGATATCTTCACCAAGGCGCTCCCGCCTAGTGATCATCAGCGGCACTGTACTTCTTTAGGCCTTGTGTCCACGTTTCCTCACTTGCTCACTGCTTGACATTCTTTGTACTGTACTTTATATATATCTTGTTGCTTGCTTGCTAGGTTTTGATCACTGTGTTGCTTGTCTTGTACTATATCTAGCACTGCATGTGAACTGGCCTTGTGGCCTTTACTTGTGCTCGGAGTGTGGTGACGTTGTGATCCACCCTGGGCTTTGCTTTGCTTTGCTGGACTGGTCTTGTGACCCTTTGTTCTCCCCCACTTTGCCTATGGGGGTGTGTTAAACTGTATTATGCTTGTAGGCTGTAGTGGGGTAGCCAATATGGGGTACAACCCCAACTAGGGTTTCATATTTGTACCCAAACTTCTGCTAGTTCATCATTCTTGCCTAGTGATTCTAATATGCATGACATGCATGTGTGCATTGATCCATATGCATCTGCATTCACAATGCATATCTGTGGGTTTTAAAAAAATGGTCAACCTGTCATTTTCGAGAAGGTTCTTTGCCCACTCAGTGAGTGTGTTCACTTGAACTGGATTTGACAGATTTTGATCATTTTTTTAGGATACACAGATTGTGTTGTTGCATGTGACAGTTGGATGATTCAAATGCTATGCTATCGACCTCCCCCCCATGCTAGGCAGGGGATGCAGTAGCCTAGTGTATGGGTCATTTAACTATCACGCATTTTCATTGTCTTATGCATTCACGACATCATATTTATGCATTATACATGATCAATCATATCCATCCACATACTACATGCATGCAAACTTCATTTATGCATAACATATCATAGTACTGCATATCGTATCGACTCGCGCTCACAATAACATCATATCTCATCCATAAAGTGTAGGTATATTCATCCATACTAAACGCCAAGAAAGAATAGAAAGATACTGGTAGACGAAATTCAGTATGGCACATGATGAATTGCAACGGAAAATACCACATACTGTATGGCAGCACTCGCTTAGGCTATCGTTTACATGGTTTTTTCTTCATCTTCAATTTATAAATAGAGGATGAAAAAAAAATTGTACATAACGATTGTAATAGGTTGCTTCGCAACCCAAAAAAACATTCATTCCCTCTCTCCATGACTCCCACTCCCAAAGGCTCTAAGCCAAAGAGTGCCACTTCGCAAGGAGAATCGAGCTCCTCCGAAGTAAGCGGCACAAACACCGGAGAAACATCAAACAGTCCTTCTCTCCCTCTTCCTATCTACACCCAAATGTCTACTCTCTCTTCTTTAACCCCCAAGCTAGAAGTGCCACGATTCAATGGAAAGGACTTCCAAGCGTGGCGAATTCGCTTCCAATTGGCCTCCACTCTCCTAGAGTGGTGGCCTGTTTATTCCGGTTCTCTCTCTCCTCCTTCCTCCGAAGCCCCTCCCACAGAGCAAACCACATGGGTCAAGAAGAATGTGGAAGCTTACCTCTACCTCCTCAACTCAGTCCAAGATCAATATGCCAAGTCATTGCTCACGTGCGCGAGCCATCCCGACAGTGCGAAGCGCGCATGGGAGAGACTCACAAGGCTTCATCAACCTCGCACCGAGAGCACCAAGGTGGAAATGTGGGGCAAGATCTCCAACTTACGGATGGAACAAAAGGAGACAATACCCGAGTACTTGGAGCGCGCGGAGATCTTGCTTAACGATGCCGACGTCATCGACGTCAATGTTCCCGAGAAGCTCTTCATCACCATTCTCTTCGTGGGGCTTTCACCGGAATGGATTCAAATACGGAGCACGATTCAAGCGTTTTCCAAGAAGCAAAAGACGCACGACTTCATCTTCAACACCCTCATCAAGAGCATCAAACGCGCGAGCTTGCCAAGGCAAATGAGGAGAACAACAAACCCGCATGGTCGGCCGCCGTCTCTACTCAAGGTCACGGCAACAACAACAACAACAACAACAACAACAACAAAGGCAAGAACCAATGACAAGCAAGTAAGCCTTCCAACCCATCTATCCTTGGTCGCTTCCCTCCATCAAATTCTATGCCCAATTAACACTTCACATCTAATCCCTCTCAACCCGCTAAGCCCCAATCGGGGAAGTTCAATTTCACACGTCATTTTTGTCATCAATGGGGGCATCCATGGTTTAAGTGCCCTTGTAAACCCCCCAATTGGACCCCTCCTCCTCGTCTTCTTACCGCCAAGGGCCGAGCTGCCCTATCATATGCAGTAAGCTCTCAAAATGAGCCCCAACAATCTCCCTTACCTCAACCTCAGTCATCCCAATTCTACCCGAGTCAACCTTATCCATTTCCCTATTACCCCATGCAACCAATGCCTATGTTTTACCCTTCTCCACCACAAGGCTTTACGCCTTGAGTACCCCATGTCTCTCCCTCCAACTATACACCCACTTCTTCTTCCCAATGCACCCCACAGGGCATAAGTTTTGCCATGACTTCATCCGCGCCCACATCAACGTTCGACCCCAACTTTTGGTACCTCGACAGTGGGTGCGACCAACACATGACTCCCAACTTTTCCCTTCTACATTCCCTCACCACCACAGGAGTCAAAAGCGTTACCGTTGCAAACAAGGAGTCAACTCCCACTGCGGGAGAAGAAACTCTCACCTTTCTCAACCCCACCGACAAGCCGGTTTCCATCTCAGGTGTCCTCCTCGTTCCCAACCTTGGAGCCAACCTATTGTCGGTTGAACAACTCGAGGAGAAAGACTGCACCTTTTCCTTCGAAAGTAATACTGTGCAGATATGCTACCAGGGAGTCCTCATTGCACGTGGTGTGCGAGTTGGTCGCCTCTACCGCCTCAAGCTCGACGTGAACCCGGAGTATCGTCGACTCCACGTGTCAAACTTATGCACTATAGTCTGTGTAGGCTGTAGTGGGGTAGCTTATATGGGGTACAACATTCTAGGGTTTGGTACTTGTACTCCTCATGCTGCTCAATGCAATCATTCCTCGTTCTTATTCTTCACATGGTTTCAGAGCAGGTTCCCTAGTGGGAACTTCTTCCTAGGGCCCACCCATATCGAACACTTTTTTTTTTCCTGCCCGGGGCGCGAGTCGCCCCTGCCCGAGACGCGATCGGTGAGCCGCCCTTAGCGGCCCCGTCGCCACCCTTAGCGGCCCCGTCGCCACCCTTAGCGGCCCCGTCGCCACCCTTACGCGACCCCGGCGCCGCCCGTCGCGGCCTCGACGCCGCCCTCTGCGGCCCCGTCGCCGCCCCTTACGGCCCCGTCGCCGCCTCTTACGGCCCCGTCGCCGCCTCCCCTTCGCGGCCCCGTCGCCGCCCCTTGCGGCCCCGTCGCCGCACCCCCTTCGCGACCCCGTCGCCGTCCCTTGCGGCCCCATCGACGCCCCCCCTTCCGGCCTCGTCGCCGCCTCCTACGGCCCCGTCGCCGCTCTTTACGGCCCCGTCGCCGCCCCTTTCGGCCCCGTCGCCGCCCCTTGCGGCCACGCCGCCGCCGGTCCGCGGCCCTGCCGCCCTTCGCGACCCCGACGCCGCCCTACCGCCGAGCCGCCGAGTCGCTGAGCCGCCGAGCCGCCGAGCCGCCGAGCCGCCGAGCCGCCGTTGTCGCCGAGCCGCCGAGCTGCCGAGTCGCCGAGCCGCCGTTGCTGCCGAGCCGCTGAGCCGCCGAGCAGCCGAGCCGCCGAGCCGCCGTTGTCGCCGAGCCGCCGAGCCGCAGTTGCCGCCGAGCCGCCATTGCCGGCAAGGCTTGGTCTCTCTCGCCTGCCCGGTAAGAGCAGCGCCTTTGTTACTGCACTGCCCTTAGCCTACTGCTCACACTGCTGTCATGGCCACCCCCAGTGTTCTCACCTTTGACGCTGAGGGTCGGGCTGTTGACTTTGAGGTCTGGGTAGATGATCTGCAGCTCTTCCTACAGTGCGATAGGGCAGACGGTCTCTCCCTCTTTGACCTCACTTCTGGTGCCTCTCCTGCCCCTGCTGCTGATGCTGACCCCACTGTTCGCTCACAGTGGGCCACGCGCGATGCTGCTGCCCGCCTTGCTGTGCGCCGCCACTTGCCGACCGCTGAGCGTGCGCACTTTAGCCAGTACAAGAGTGCTAAGACCTTGTACGACGCTGTAGTTGCACGCTACTCTTCCCCTGCCACTGCTGCACTTAGCCGCCTCATCCTACCGTACCTCTTCCCTGACCTCGCCGCTTTTCCCACTGTCGCTGACCTCATTACGCACCTTCGCACTAGTGACACCCGCTACCGTGCTGCGCTTCCTGCTGAGTTCTGCGCCAAGAACCCCCCCCCCCCATGTACATCACCCTCTACTACATAGTCACCCGGCTCCCTGACACCCTTCGCCCGGTTAGGGACCACTTCCTCTCTGTTTGCCCCACCACCCTCACCGTTGACCTCCTCGAGGAGCGCCTTCTAGCGGCAGAGAAGAGCATAGTCGCTGTAGGAGCCTCTCGTGGTGACCCTCGTGCCCCTGTCTTTGAGGGGTGCTCCCCCTCTCCCCTCCTGCCCTCTGTTGCCTCTGCTGCTGCGGCCGACCTCGTTGGTCTTGAGTCGGTCGCTGCGGCGTCTGCCCCTAGCGGGAGACGCCGCCCTGGCAAGGGCAAGGGGGGCAAGCGTACTGGTGGAGCTGGCGGGGGCGGTGGAGGAGGTGGAGGAGGTGGTGGAGGGGGTGGGGGTGGCGGTGGGGGTGGTGGCGGGGGTGGGGGCGTCGGTGGCGGGACTGGAGGTGGAGGTGGAGGCGGCGGTGGCGGTGGGAGCGGAGGTGGCGGAGGTGGCGGTACTGGAGGAGGTAGCGGCGGAGGAGGTGGAGCTGGTCGGGGTGGCGCTGCGCAGAGGGTTGGCTCCGGTGGTGGTACGCGCCAGCAGCAGCAGCAGCAGCAGCGTACTCGTGAGACCCCTTCCCCCCAGCAGCTTCGTGAGTGGTACACTGCTCGTCAGCGGGGCGGGGGTGCTGGCCCCTGTACCTACGTTCTCCGTACCGGCGACCGGGCGGGTGAGCAGTGTGGGGGCGCGCACTCCACCCAGCGCTGCTTCGGCCGTCTGACGGACGCGTGGCGCCACCAGTTCCCCGACGCTACTGAGATCCCTCGCTGGGGCGAGCTGTCTAGGGCGGGTGTTGCGATCTTTGATCTTGACTATGATGCTATTCTTGCTGCCATGTATGCTGTGACTATTAGTGATGAGGGTGACTGTTACCGGTGTTTTCCGCCTGACCCAGGCATAGAGGCTGCTGCGCTAGGTGCTTGTGAGGCTGCTGCTCCAGGTGCCAGTGCGTCTGCCGCCCCAGGTGCCGGTGAGTCTGCGCTCTCAGGTACTGCGTCGTCACCGGACACCCACACCTTCACCCTTGACTCGGGTGCTTCCCGCTCCTTCTTTCGTGACTGCACCACTCTCACGCCGCTCAGTCGGCCCGTTGCAGTCTCCCTGGCAGACCCCTCTGGGGGTCCTGTTCTTGCCCACTACTCCACTGTCCTACTGTGTCCAGCGGTCCCGTCTGGCTCCCTGTCGGGTCTTTACCTCCCCTCGTTCTCTACGAACTTGGTGGCGGGTGCTGACCTACAGGATGCAGGAGTTGACCAGTTCACCCCTGCTCGTCAGCGGGTGACCCACTGCACGTGTGCGGACACGGGCCGACACTTGGCCACGTTTACTCGTCGGCCGGGGTCGAGCCTGTACACACTGACTACTGAGTCTCCTCCAGTCACTGCGTCCGCTCAGGTAGCAGCGTCGGGTCAGGTGTTTGCTGCGGCGTCCAGGTCTGGTCCTGAGTTTGCTCCCTGCTCGTGTCGTCTCCTGTCGCACCGGACTCTCCTTTGGCACCACCGCCTTGGTCACCCCTCCCTGCCTCGTCTTCGAGGCATGGCTTCCCGTCTTCTTGTCTCTGGCCTCCCCCGGTCCCTCCCTCCCCTTCCTCCGGGGCCTGCCCCCACCTGCGTTCCCTGCGTCGAGGGGCGGCAGCGCGCTGCCCCTCACTCCTCCGAGTTTCCTCCGACAGAGGCTCCGCTGCAGACGCTTCACATGGACGTGTGGGGCCCAGCCCGCATCCGTGGACAGGGTCACGAGCGTTACTTCCTGCTGGTGGTTGACGACTACTCGCGTTACACCACAGTCTTCCCCTTGCGCAGCAAGGGTGAAGTCACTGAGGTGTTGATCGCCTGGATCCGCGCAGCTCGTCTCCAGCTCCAGGAGAGTTTCGGCTCGGACTTTCCTGTTCGGCGTCTGCACTCCGACAGAGGCGGAGAGTTCTCCTCTGACCTTCTGCGGGCCTTCTGTCGTGCACGAGGCATCCGCCAGACCTTCACGCTTCCGGACTCACCGCAGCAGAATGGGATTGCTGAGCGCCGCATCGGCATGATCATGGACGTCGCTCGTACGTCCATGGTCCATGCGGCTGCCCCCCATTTTTTGTGGCCGTTTGCGGTTCGGTACGCGGCGCATCAGATCAACCTTCACCCCCGGGTCTCCATGCCGGAGACCTCCCCTGCTTTGCTGTGGACGGGGAAGGCTGGCGATGCGTCTGCGTTCTATGTCTGGGGATCTAGGGCGTTTGTCCGCGACTTGTCTGCGGACAAGCTGTCCTCTCGTGCTGTTCCCTGCGTCTTCCTTGGCTTCCCCCCTGACGCGCCAAGCTAGCAGTTTTACCACCCCACCTCGCGCCATGTTCTGTCCTCCCAGGACGTCACCTTTGACGAGTCGGTTCCCTACTACCGTCTCTTCCCCTACCGCACTGCGTCCCTCCCTCCCCCGCCGCTCTTCCTTACGCCAGGTCCCCCTCCGGTAGACCCCCTTCCCCCTCAGGGTCCTGCTCCCTCAGGTGTGTCCCAGGTAGATGCAGTCGAGCCTGTCGAGGTAGCTGTTGACTCTGGTGCTGCTGGGGGTGCTGAGCCTGGGGGTGCTGGGTCTGGGGGTGCTGCGACTGGGGGTGTTGAGCTTGAGGGTACTACGCCTGGGGGTGCTGAGCTTGGGGGTGCTGAGCCTGGGGGTGCTGAGCCTGGGGGTGCTGAGCCTGGGGGTGCTGCGCCTGGGGGTGCTGAGCCTGGGGGTGCTGTGTCTCGGAGTGCGGAGCCTGAGGGTGCTGGACCTGCTCGTCTGGCGTCTGGTGGTGCTGAGCCTGGCGGTTCTTCGGGTGCTTCGTCCCGGCGGGAGCTGCTCTCTCCACAGGAGCTGCGTGAGTGGTTCGCCCGGCGCTGGCGGCGTGCTGCTGGAGCTGGTGGTGCTGCGGACGCTGGAGGTTCTACTGCTGCTGAGGGTGCTGGTGCCGAGGGTCCCAGAGGTGCTCGTACCGAGTGTACTGGAGCTGCTGGGCCTACGGGTGCTCCTCCTACTGGAGCTGGTGGTGCTACTGGTGCTGCTGGCGTTGGTGCTGCTGGTGCTCCTGGAGCTGGAGCTGCTGCGTCTTCGGGTGGTCCGACTGGAGCTGGGGCTACTGGGGGTGTTGGCGCTGGAGGTGCTGCTGGCGCTGGTGCTGCTGAGGGTGCTGGAGCTGGCGCTGCTGGAGCTGGGGGTCCTCCTGGTGCTGGTGCTCCCGTTGGGGGTACTGGTGCTGTTCCTGCTGGCACTGGTGGAGCTGCGCGGCCGCGGCCGTACTTCGTTCCGCTCCTTGAGCAGGTTCTTGGTCTTCCGTCCTCTCTTGGTCCTGCTCCTCCCTTAGCGTGTCCGCCTCCTGTCCAGTCCGAGTCGCAGTTACCGCCGGCCTCCCCGCTTCCTTCTCCCTCTCCCTACACTGGTCCTACTGGTAGTCTTGCTGAGCGTCGTGAGCCTGCGTCTCGCCCTGCGTCGCCTGTCCGCGCTGCTCGCACTAGTGGTCGTGGTTCCCGTCAGCGTCCTCCCCCTGTTCCCGGCACGCACCGGATGTCTCTGCGTCCTTCCACTGCTCCTCTGCGTGCCCCTTTGCCTTCTCCTCCCGCGTCCTCTCTTCCTGACCTTCCTGACCCTGAGTCGGACTCCCTTCGTGCTGCGCGTCCTACTGTCCCGACGTGATCTTCCATGAAGACATGTCCCTTGCTCGATGGAAGTTATCTTTCCTCCCTCCCTCCCCTTCTCCCCAAGATGCTCTCCCCACTCCAACAGGACTCGTGTCAACACCCGTGGCGGATCCCTCTCCAAGTGCACCCGTTGGAGACACCACGGCACCTACACCTGTACCTGAGGCCACCACACATCCCCATGAGTCGCAGCAGAGCCAACAAGAGGCGAAAGACGCATCTCACCCAATCTTTGCTGACGCGCCGTCTTCAATTCAACCCGAGCAGCAGTCAACACCCGAGCAGCAGTCAACACCCGAGCAGCAGTTAACACCCGAGCAGTAGTCGACACCAAAGGAGCCGTCTTCACCTCCTGTGACCACCTCAACCATCCTCCCAGTCGCAGCAGACGACCCGTTCAACCACCGAATGATGTTCCTGAGACAACCATGCTTTCAGCACCTCCAACCATCTCAGATGGTAACACGAGTCACGAAGGTATCACCGAGCACGCACAGCGTCCCAGGCGAGCACGCAAGCCAGTGCAGCGCTTGAACCTCGCCGTCGGTGCATGCTTCCCAGTCACAGCCAAGTGCACCAACCCTCACTGTATGGACTGCAAGGTAGTCGCCATGTGTCACGCCATCAGTTGCCTCCCTCCTGAGCCACGCAAGCAAGCACTGGCAAGCGCTGAGAGAGCAGAGTGGTTAAAGGCAGAGAGAGATGAGATTAACAGCCTTCTTGCACAAGGTACATGGGTCTTGGCACCACTCCCTCCTAGTAAGAGAGCACTGAAGGTTAAGTGGACATACCGAGTGAAAGTGAAGGGAGATGGTACACTTGACCGATTCAAGGCACGCCTGGTCCCCAAAGGTTTCTCACAGATGCCAGGCACGGACTACAGAGAGACCTTATCTGCTGTAGCCAAGTACACCACTGTCAGGTGCCTCTTGGTAATAGCCACAGTGGAGGCTCTCCACATCCATCAAATGGATGTGAAGAATGCCTTTCTCTATAGTAAGTTCGACGAAGAGATCTACATGGTATAGCCCGAGGGTTACTCCGATGGTACCACCAAGGTCTGTAAGCTGCTGAAGTCCCTCTATGGACTAAAGCAAGCACCACGAGTCTGGTTCCACACCCTTGAGGTATCACTACTCACTCAAGGTTTCACCAAATCACAGTTCGACGCCGCACTGTACATCCTGCGCACAAGTGAGGGGGAGTCTTTGTGGCTCCTAGTCTATGTGGACGACATAGTTGAGACCCCACTCCCCTCAGACTTCACGCTGAGCTCGCACGAGCAAAGCATTGACCCTTCCACCGTTGAGTCAGAGGTCACTGAGCTTGAGGGTGAGGTCGAGAGCCTTGAGCTTCCTAAGGACCTTGGTCATGATACCTATGCACCACAGTTCACATCCCACATCACACCCCTTGAGCTCTCACTCTACCAGAGCCAAGTGGGCAGCCTTATGTACGCCTTCATTTGCACCCGTCCTGATCTAGCCCATACTGTCGCCATGCTCTCTCAATGCATGACATCACCCACTCGCATGCACCAGCGTGGGGCACTTCGTGCCTTGCGCTATCTCAAATCAACCTCTTCCTTTGGTCTCCTCTTTCAAGGGTTTGAGGGTGCAAGCATGCTGTATGGCTTCACGGATGCAAATTGGGCTGGGGATATCACCACCCGCAGGTCCACTCAACAAGTGCTCAACCACCACCACATGCTCTACTACTATTCAACTCCAACAAGCATCTCTCCAATTTCTCAAGAAGGTTCTTCAATGACAACAATGCTTTTCAAGCTTCTTCATCAAGCTCCTCTTCAACTCCTTCCCAAGCTTCTTCTTCAAGCTCCTCTTCAACTACAAAGGCTCCTTACTAGCAACCAAGTTCAATGTCTCCAAAGTTGATACTCTCATGCAACTCTCTTCCAAGGCTACCATTTGATGGTTACTCTTTCTATGCATGCCTATGTATCCCTCATGGATCTATAAGGCTTGTACTATACCTTTCTTAATATAATTTTATGCTCACAAAGTTCTCTCTCCCTTAGTCTACAAAGTAGTTACCAAGTTAAGAGTAGTCTACCTCATACTCCCTAAGAGTATAAAGAAGCTACAAGCTACAAGCTCAAGGGAGGATCATCATCCAACCCAAGGCTTGGAGTCACTCCCAAGTGAAGCATACAAGCTCAAGTTCTTCCCCCAAGTTACTTCTACAACTATCCCTAGTAAGATTCACTCAAGTAAGTGTTCATCACCTCTCTCATTCTCTCAATAAGCTCACACTCATCTTCTCTTATAAGTTCTTATCTCATCAAGCAATCCATCTTACACAAGTTTCTCATTATAGTCACAAGTTCTAAGTATCATCTTCTCTTCTATCAAGCTCATCCACATATGCTACAGTTCCACTGTTCACTCTTGTCTTATTCTAGTGTGCAATCATTCCTTTTTGTCTTTATCTCAATTCTCTACACATCGCCGCCCCTTTCTCGTCGTTGTGCGCCTCTTTCTCGTCCGGACTGTGCACTACCCCGCGCCGCAGGTGCACTTTCCGCTGTCTCGGATGTACCATGCACTGCACCAGGTGGGCAAAGCATGTGCATCGGTCGCTTTACCATGTTCCTCAAAGGCTGTGCGCCTCAAACGTCCTCCCCTCTCTCAACCCCTCCTCTCCTCTCTCATCCCCTCCACCCATCTCTCATCCCATCCTCCCCTCTCTCATCTCCTCCTCCCCTCTCTCATCCCCTCCTCCGCTCTATCATCCCCTCCTTCCTTCTCTCATCCCCTCCTCCCATCGCTCATCCCCTGCTTCCATCTCTCATCCCGTCCTCCCCTCTCTCATCCCCTCCCTCCTTCTCTCATCCTTGCCTCTCCAACACTCCTCCCCTCCTTCCTTCTCTCATCACGTCCTCCCCTCTCTCATCCCGTCCATCCCGCCTCTTGTCGTGGTGCTCAATGAGAGACGGCAATCCCATGGCCAATGGGCGGGATGCCAAGGATTGGAGAAGCAGGTGCGTGGGTGGGGCAGAAAACAGGTGGGCAGAAACACCGTGGGTGGGGGGGAGGGCACCCGAGGGGAGGTGATGGTACAATGCAAATTGTGTGCTTTTCGTCTCTCGCGGGCTGCAATTCGCTGCTGCGTTGCCACTCAAAAGACCACTTTAAAGGAAGTTGGGGATCTAGGGTTCTTTCACACAACATATCCCTCTCTCCTCTCATTACCCCCCCTCTCATTACTACTCCGGATCCTCCCACCTCCCCGCTACCAGCCACCCCCTCATAATTGCGAGGGGTCTAACACCGACTCTCTGTCGATCCCTGGCTCTCCTCGGTCCCTCATGTCCCCCCTTCCTTCCCCTCATTTCCCCCCTCCAACCCTATCATTTCCTTATCTCGCTAAACCCATTGTTCACCCTGCTACCCATCTTTGCCCCCCCCTGGACACCCACTTCTTCAACCCAAATTCCCCTCGTTCCCCCCTCTGCCCACTCTCTTCCCCCTTCCCCCTTCCTTCCCATTTATCCGCCCCTGGTTCCCCTCTTTTTCCCCCTTGTTTCACCACATTTCCATCTCTGGTTCCCCTCTTTTCCCCCCTTGTTTCACCACATTTCCATCTCTGGTTCCCCTCTTTTCCCCCCTTTGTTTCACCACATTTCCATCTCTGGTTCCCCTCTTTTCCCCCTTTGTTTCACCACATTTCCATCTCTGGTTCCCCTCTTTTCCCCCCTTGTTTCACCACATTTCCATCTCTGGTTCCCCACTTTTCCCCCCTTTGTTTCACCACATTTCCATCTCTGGTTCCCCTCTTTTCCCCCTTTGTTTCACCACATTTCCATCTCTGGTTCCCCTCTTTTTCCCCCTTGTTTCACCACATCTCCATCTCTGGTTCCCCTTTTTTTTTCCCCTTGTTTTTTTTTTTTCCTCTTTTTTCATCTCTTGTTCCCCTCTATTTTTTTTCTCTTTTCCCTTGTTTCTCTTGTTTCTTTTTTTTTTTTCTTTTTTCTTTTTTTTTTGGCGCCCTTGCCCTTTCTCCATCGCCGCGCCCTCCTCCCGTTCCTCAACTCTCATTTACCGTCCTCCACTTTCTCATCCCAAAATCTCCTCTCATCCCGTCCTCCCCTCTCTCATCCCTTCCTCTCCTCCCTCTTCCGGTCCTCCCATCTCTCGTACAGACCACCCTTCTCTCCCTTCGTCCGCCCGTCCTCTCGTCCATCGTCCGGCGCTCTCCTCTCTCGGCTCCAACAACCCAACCTCCTTCCGCGCTCCAGCTCTGGCTCCCCCACGGGCCACCCTGACTCCCTCGTTCCTCTCCACTGTAGCGTCACCTCCCTGCCACCTTCCCCCCCCCCCCCCCCCCCCCCCCCCCCCCCCCCCCTTTTCCTCCCCCCCCCTCTTCAGGACCTCGACAACAACTCCTATCCCCTGAAGTTGAGGCCCAACCGTATGACTGCGGTGCGGAACTTCTTGCCTGGGTCCAAGCAGTCACATAGTCGAGAAGCCCGGTCTATACAGAATTCAGTTCAAGGCACCAAGCGCGCTTCGCGAAATGGCAAATGACTGGGGCGATAAGCGCGACGATACCGCGCTGTCGGTGTGACGTTGTGCCGTAGCCCTGGTTTTGATGAGCGTGGGCTTTCCTAGATTACACACCTTGTTAGTGCTGTGTTATCAAGACAGTGAGCTGGAGGCACTGGTTTATCACTCGGGGTGGTTTGGGAAACAGGAGCTAGCACTAGACGTCGGTGTGTTTGGGTTCACAATGTGCCTGGTGGTTAGTGTCCAAGTTCCCAACTCCCATCACCCCATTCGCTCTTTCACACAAGTTTGTACGCGCACAACTCCGCGCACTCTGACTTTGCTATTCGAACCGAACTCCCTTCAACAAACAAGGTAACCCTACAACCCAAGTGATAAACCTTTGGGTCCACCCCCCCCCAAAGTGCACCGTCGCTTTAAGGCTGGTAAGTAACGGTTGAATGCAGTGAAGCGAACAAACTGCCCTATATTGCTCGGCACCAGGCTGAATTCGGCTTTTCGAGACTGTCAGTCATGCCTGGCATTACAGCGTCGCTTTGAATCCACTTCTCATCTCTCGCTGCGCTGCCGCGAAAATCTTGGCGAGCGTTTAGGCCGCTCATGACGCCCGGTGTCGCGGCCAGGCTGCTCGTGGCGGCACCCGCGACCTCATCGCGCCCTGCCGTTGTCGCCATGGCGGCCGAGCCGCGAGGGGCCCATTCATCCGCGAATATAGAGTTCTCGTTAGTGACAAAACCTTGATTGAACTCTTGCCGTTGTGGGCACAGCGAACGCTCTATCCAGCCAGCAGTGGTTGTGGTGACGACGAGTGCGAGCTGCTCCACGTGGATCCTACGTGGCGAGACGCCCTTGCGAGCCTACACGTGGCGCACGGAGAGCAGAGCAGGGGCGTTAGTGCGTGGAGGGGCAAGCAACGGCTAATGGTGTGCACGGGAACAGAGAGGTCGGGTGCGCCTGCCATTGCCCACTCATAGCGTTGCTCTCAATAAGCACTGCTCTCTCCGAGGCTTTAAGCCCTATATCGATCGACCTCGTGCGTCCTTCAACCTCCTTCCATCCATATCCGCGGCCACATCATGCCACAATGGTCTTGACTACTATTTGGGATCTAGAGGCTCTGTTTTCACCTTTAATTTACACTAGGTAGTCCCCACGGGGTCACCTCCAAGGGTCCTCGGGTGCCTGGCAAAGCCAGCCCCTAACCAAGGGTCCGTGTTTGTAGAGGGATTTCCCTAAGTGTAAATCGATGGCGTGCACCGGAGCATTCCCAAGCTTAATTGCGGAAGCGATAAAGACTGATTGGCTCGTATGCATAAATTCCTCTTCACGTCAATACGCTGATAGAGGAAAATATTCACTCGTTAGAGTTGATCACAATCAAACGCAAGCACACAATTTATATTTCGCCTAACACACATGCAAAGAAAAGTGGCAAACAGTTGTTAAACTGCATTTCCAAGACTTCGCCAAGTAAGCAATGAAAACGGTTGATCAACATCTGCTGCGTTTGGCTTGATCCGTCTCTGTAGAACAACCATCTTCAAATTACATGTCCCCCAAACGCCTCTGCTGACTCCACTCGCGAACGCAGACGTAAAATCATGAACGCTCGTGTGAATTACCGTTTCCCCGTTATAAAACGGGCTTTACCGTTTTGCACCTGAAACGAAACCATCATGTTACGTGCGCGACATTTCTGGCGAAGATTCTTGTTTGCCATGTCAGAAAAGACAAGACTTGAATTGCAGTTATGGCGTGTCCAAAATGACATGTCAATGGACGTCGATGGATGTCGACGGATGTCGAGGTAGGTAGGTGAGAATTTCCAGGCCGGCGTTGTGTCCGAAATGATCTGACATCCATCCGACATCTATTCGTCATCCAGCCCTGCGTAATCATTACAGTCAAGGGTGCCGCCAACAGTGACATCGGGCTGGTCAACGAGGCAGACAACGATCCCAAATTTTGATGACAAAATTTGAGGGGGAAACATGGCGAAAGTACCTGCTGGCAAACGACAGCCCTTTGTGACTTGCACGGGGTGACGAAACATGTTACATCCTGTTCTCGATTATTTCACACCCCTTAATCTCACACCCTGGGGTATTTACCCTAGGTCAATCGTTTTCGTATGGTAGTTACCAGCGTTTAGGAAAACCGCGGAGGAGGGTCCGACGTACTTTCGGGTTTGGTCGGAGTGCACCAAGAATAAAAAAGAGAACCCAAACCTAACTAAACCATTCACCCCGAACATTAAGTGCGAGTTTCTTTCTAGAGGCTACCTGCCCGTTGTATATTTATACTCCCTCAATCTCTGGGTGTCCGTCGCATCAAGTCAAAGCCCGTAAAGGGTACCTACGAAAAAAAGGGTAGGGGGTGTGCAATTATCGAGAACTAGGTGTACTGGAGTTCGTTAGTTTCAAATTTGAACCTTATATTCTCTCTGGTCTGCCCCTGCCGGCGCCAACAGTGCCAGCCGGCATTTTTTCGGGCAGTTATGTCTTCGGCAGCGTGTCCGAAAAGACTCAACATCCAACTGTCATCCTCCGTCATCCGCCGTCATCCCCCGTCATCCGCCGTCATCCCCCATCATCCGCCACTGGCATCCATCCGATGACGGGTGGATGACGGATGGATGTCGAGGGGCACTTCGGACACCCCCTTAAAGCGTGTTCAAAGTGTTGCAAGGTTTCGACGTTGATCGACGTCGAGGTTGTTGGGCGTGGTAGGTGAGCTGAGGGATGCCATTTCTGTGTTCAAAGTACGCTTCCGAAATTGCTTACGCCAACATCGCCACTTGTACGGAATTCTGCGCATCTGTACAGTGTTGACGAGACCACATCAGACAGAAAACAGTTTGACGTGAATTGAATTCTCGATATTGACGAAGCTGTTAAATTTGCAGAGCGATTTTCGCAGCCATTAGGCGCTCTGTCTACGCACACAAAAAGGCCTTGCGATTTCAAAAATTCGTCTGAATTCAATTGTTTTACTATTTAGGTCGGCATTTGTCCTGCTCGAAAGTGCGTCGCCGGCATTGCGTTCAAAGTGCCATGCGTTCGACGTCGATTAACGTCGAGCTCGACGTCGATCGTCGTTGAGCCCCCGACGTCGGAGGATGTGGAAAATTACTTCGAACACGCTTTCAGTCAACTGAAATTTCGAGTCAATCCCGAGCACCCCTCGGGATCCCACGGCACCCCCCGAAACACACGCGCACCCCTCACGTGCGCAATCATGCACGACCAGACAAACTGGTCGTGCTGGTGTGCAATTTCAGTGGTTCGTATTGGTCGACGTGCTTGTAACGTGGGTGCAACGTCACGGCACAAAACCCACGGGTGCAAGGTTTCCATCCGGTGCAAGGCAATTTCGCGTGCAGGAGGTGAGCATCAAAGGGTCGGGGTCGGGGGGCTCAAACAGGCATCGTGTGTAGTGCGATCCAGACGAGTGGGCCTGAGGACCCACACGCGCATGTCAGGACCACATGCGCGGGCCCTGAGAGTCCCGCGCTTTTTGACCAATGCGAAACTGGTCAAAGGGCTCAGTCAAAGACTCGTGCCCCCACATCCCTGGCCGAAAGCCTCATCGCAATTCGGTCGTCGGAGCGGTTTTGCCAGTGTCGACAGGAGGGGTCGTCGGAGCCGGGTCTGACGAGGCGGGCGACTGACGCGCGTGCGGGCCCGCCAGCCTGGCCCAGGGCTGGGCCGAGCGCACGACCGCCGCCCCGCAGCCCCGCTCCGAACGTGAACAGCGACCCACGTTACCGGGTGGGGTCGGCGAGCTGGCGACCCCTCGCGCGAGGGAAAGTTACCCTCGCGCGAAGGCAGCCCACACGTGCCACCTGCCCGCGAGGTCCTAGTAACCCATCGCGCCCTGCCCGGATGGGCAGGCGAGGGGCGTGCGAAAATTCGGGGCCCCCTCGGGACACTCGACAATTTCGCGACCCGTTGCGGTGCCGCCACGTGTTTGCCCGTCGCTTCGCATCGGGCGCATGCGAAATTTCACACGCTGCGAAATCAAAAACCTCTCGCATCGGGATCCGCTACGAAATCGACACGTGTCGGCCGTAGCGTCGCTCCGCGCGCATGCGAAGTGTGCGTCCCCTCGCCGACCTGGGCCAATGGAAGCGAAGTCGACGCCCTGCCAAGGCGGAGACGGGCCACCCGTGCCACTTGCGCGTGCGCCCTCCGAGCCCTGCCGAGACAGGCCCCACACCCTTGGGCGATGCTGAACGGGCCTAGGGTGGGGCACCACCTCCATTTTTTGCTGGAAGGTGGCTTCGCTCCTCATTTTCCGCATCCCGTTTCGATTTTCAGACCTTGACAGCTCTGCGCCTCCCCTCTCTCGTACCTTAGCCGTCCGCGTCTTTTGTTAGTCGATAGATATAGAGCCGAGCCCCGACGCCGATAAGTCGGCGCCGACTTCTGCTGACTTTCCCCTTCGTGTGCGAATGGGTCGCGGTCTCAGCTTCACCTTCGAGTGGAACGACTTCGTCGTCCTTCGCGACCATAGGATAGAGTTCAACGAGAGATGCTTGGGACTCGGCATCAGGTGGGAAACACGCGGGCGATGTCGGCGGGGAATGAGATGTCGGAAGAGAAAGGGAAGAAGCCGGCACGGAATCGGGACAAGACGGGCGGCAAACATAAGCCGGCGAAGAGGAAGGCGAAGGCGGAAGAGGAGGAGGAGGAGGAGGAGGAGGAGGAGGAGGAGGAGGAGGAGGAGGAGGAGGAGGAGGAGGGGGAGGAGGAGGAAGAGCATGGACGCCGGGGTCATGGCATCCGCCGAGACAGGTCTGGCGATGGGCTTGGGTGGGTGGGCGAGATCAAGATTAAGGGCCAGAATCGGTACATCGGCAAGTCGCGCGAGAAGATGGAGCTGGCCTACGAGCACGCGATTGCGTACTTGCTCTACGACGGCTACGTGAGCAAGGTGCTGACAAAGGAGCTCACCGTCTTGAAGCCGGGGCAGTTGGATGAATGGAAGGCGGTAAGGGAGGAGCTCAGGTTCCTGTCGACCGGGATGTGGACGGTGATGTGGGCCAGAGGCTTGTGCCATCCGAGAGCAAGGTAAGTCGGATACCGACGTGCCGAGTTCTGTCGACCAAGTCGGTGTCAAGATCGCTGATGTCGACCAAGCCGTGCTGTTTTAATGTTTTTGCGCGGCAGGTTCGACGATATACTCGGCAGGTACCGTGGGTACGCGAGCTCGGGTGATGCGCTTCATGACGTGCTCTGGCCGGCGATATGGTTCCCCATCATCGAAGACACGGAGGCAGGCAAGGCGGAGACAACCGCTCTCTTGTCGGCGATGGTAAATCGCGTGTCGATGTGCGCGGTGTATGGGAAGGTTGCGGCGAGCGTGGCGTTTGGGAAGGTCGACGCGAGCGCGGAGGGGAAGGCGGGTGAGAACGCGGAGATGGAAGGCGTGGAGGGTAAGGCGGACGAGAAGACGGAGATGGGGGCCCAGGCGTTAGCGGCCTCTGCATGCGCCCTCTGGTGCTACATGTCGACGGGTGCGTCGGTGCTCGGTGCTGTGGGCGAAGGGAAGGCGGCCGCGATGGTGGCAGGTGCAGGGGAGGAGAGGTCCGAGCGCTTCAAGAAGGTCATGCACTTGGTTTTCGACTTTGCAAAAAGTCGGAAGGCTCCCGCGGGGGAGGTTGCACATAACGTCGCGCCAGAGCTGCAGCGCTATGGAGTGGCCAGGGCCTTCGAGGCGGGAATTGAGGAAGTCGAGGCCGACATGATCGCAAGAGCGACGGTCGAGACCTTGGCGTTCTGGGGAATGTGCCCCGTCGCCGGGCCCAAGCTCAAAGCGGAGGGCATCGATGTGCCGTGTGACGCGAAGATGGAGTACGATTTGGAGCACAGGGGGAGGAAGGGTGAGAAGGTCAAGCAGGGCAAGGGCAGCAAGAGGAAGAAGACGAAGGCGGAGAAGCAGGCGAAGGACAGTACGGATGCGTAGTCGGCGGACGGATGTTTGCTAGGTTGCTAGGGTGTGTACTATGTCGGTATGGCCGGCGCCGATTTCGGCGTAGATTTGATAAATGTTTTCTTCGTAACAAGAATCGTATTTGCTACAGTTCTATTCGCTTCACTTTGGGTTGAACAAATTGGTGTCCATATAGAAACATGCTAGCCGAATATCACCCGATGAGCCAAGTCGGCGCATATGTCGACATGATATGCACATGTTAGTCGGCGAGGACCGGTGACATAATAGAAACATGGTTCTCGGCGGTGAGCTTTGTCGGCAAAAGGTCGACATCGAGTTTTGCGGCACCTATCGTACTGGTCGTCAGCGACAATATTCACCGACAAGTAGGGTTCGCAAGGATCTTGATGTGGGTTGTTTACAAACTACAAGAAACAGTATTCGAAGGGGGGGGGGGGGGGAGGGGGGGCTTGTTTAAGTCTGCCAAAATCAACAGCATCAAACTACGCAGACACATATCCTAGGAGGGACTTCATGCTGACTTCTTGTGCATGGTTGGAGGACGCTGCACGGGTGCGGTCGGCTTGGCCGGTGCTGTCGACTTGGCCGGTGCGGTCGGCTTCGCCAGGTCGGCCTTGGTCTTCGGCATCTGCTCCTCCCAGGTGTCTGGAAACAAACCGATGAGCCAATCTCTCGGCTTCAGGTTGAGCGCCACAAGCGCACAGGCGAGGCGAAGCTTCGAGACCACCTTGGGGCCCAGCCCCTTGACTCCCATGCCAGGCTCTTTGGACAACATCGGTGCCGTTTTCGGGTTGAGCACCGTGAGGGCATCGCAGAAGGTCCCAATGCCCGGTGCCGCGATCCTGTTCAGTGCGTCGACCACGGCCTCGGTGTCGGCGTCGCCGTCGCTCGCGCGTAGCTGGCGCACCGCATCCATGGCCTTCATCATGCGGCGCACCTTCATGTCGAGCCCACCCTGCGTCGCGCCCTTTCCTGTGAGGAGGGTGTGGCGGGCGACGAATCCCTTCTCGGCGACCCTGTCGCAAAGGCGACGGGTGTCATTGGCGGTGGCGGAGTTCCATAGGCGCCAAGCGTCCCTCACAGTCTTTGCCTCCCGCCACGGTTGCACCACGTTGAGCTCGTAACTAGCCTCCTCGTCCGTCTGTGGGGGTGGCGGGGGTTTGTCATCCCCTCTCTTGGCTCCAGCCCCCGTGCTGGCCGAATCCGCCGAGCCACCCTCGCTGGGAGCTTGCACGGGCGCCGACGGCGGGGCCTCAGGCACTCTCCGTGCTTCCGACAAGCTGAGTGCCTCGGTGAGACGGGCTACCTCGGCGGTGAGTCCCGCGATGGTGTCGTCGCGCTTCTCGATCTCCTCTAGGAGATCAATCTTCTCGTTCGCGGCGCGCTCCCTTTCCGACTGCAGCTGGGCCTTGAGGGACATGTTGTAGTACTCGGTGTCCATGCAGACCGAGATTTCTTGCAGCGGTAGGAGAAAGACGTTAGGGCCGCGGTGGTTTGGTTAACACTACATACTGCCCGTCGGCGACAATATCGTCGACTTACCTCTGGCTGAATTTGGGTCGGGTCTCGACGCTTTTTTATCGTATCGGTGTCGACGCTCTCCACCCGTTTCGCCCAGTGCTGGAAGAGGGGGATCCGGCAGAGCTTGGAACCTTGGACATACGAGTGCCATGGTGTGCGGACTAGCTTCACCGCTAGGTCCTCGGCGACGATGCGGCGCAGCATCTGGAGTGTGCGCCAGAAGTGCACTGCGGCTTTGTCGGCGTTGGACCCCTCGGCAGCCTTCCCTTTCGCCTGCAATTTGTCACGTGTATTAGGTGTTCATACACTGTCAGCAAGACGACTCGAAGACAGGGCTACGAGGGCGTCGACTAACTTACCCTCTTCAGCATGTCGTCGACGCCGAGGAATGTGTGCTCGGCGAGGAGTTTCAGGAGCTTGTCGGTGGGTTCCACCCTGCTCCGCCCCAAGAAGTAGTCCTGCTTGTAACCAGAGTACCCGGCCTTCTTCATCACCACCCCCACCGGAATGGCGGTGATGTACGCCCGCGTCATCTTGTCGAGCGCCCAGTGACCCAGCTCCGCGATCTCGGCGCGCGGCGTGCCGTCGATGGCCAGCTCCTGGGCCCCTCCCGCTCGAGCGGCGTGCACGTTCCTCTTGCAGAACACCTTGTTGGTGTCCCACAACTGCCGCGTCCAGCGTTGGTGGCTTGCCGCAGAGAGCTCCCCTTGGTCGGTGTCGTTTTTGGCGAAGAAAAGGTGCTTCTTGTACCAACTCGCGCGTGTGCTGGTGTCGACCGGCGGAATGAGGCGGACGCCGTGAAACTGGCCGATCTGGTCGAGGACGAAGTGCAACCACAGGCCCGTCTCGCCGACGGCGCACAACTCCGCTTCGAGGTGCCGCGTCGTGTAGCTCTGCTGCAAATTAGCATCCTTGGACGTCTTCGAGTTCCGCGCAGCGATGACCATGACGACCGGCTGGTTCTCCGGGTTCGTCGAGGAGGTGCTCGCCAGTCGGTACAAGAAGATGTCGGGGAGCGTGATCTCGCGGATGCTTGCACCGCGCAGGAGGCTGTGGTGGGAGAGAAGCGTGAGCACCTTGATGAGCAGAAACCTCCACAGTGTCTGCGAAGGACCCGTTCCACGCGGGTTCCACGCCTTCGCCGCCCACGTCGGCAGCACCCTCATCATGATTTGCCGAAACTGTTCGGCGGTGTAGGTATCGCAGAGGGTTCCTCGACGCCGATCGGCGCAATTCCTGCCCACAAAGCCAAAGGTAAGGGTCATTCAGGGCGGCGTCGACATCAGAGTGTGGACGACATAGATTGAACCTGCACTTACTTGATGTCCCGCTCGTTCTTGGTGCGGATCATGAACCGCACCTCCGACCTGACCACCGATATCTCCCGCATGATGCTCAGCTCCGTCTCCCGGTAGAGCGTCGCCTCCACTCTCGCCGCCATCTGGCATGCCTTTATGCGCCCGAGGAGCGTGTGTGTTAGAGACTAAGGACGGAGTCTAGAAGCTTAGGAGCCGAAATTATCACAAAATCGTTGGTCTATAACTCTGGACAGAAATGTCGACTTCACAAGAAACACCGTCGACAAAAATTGCACGGTTAGAATGATCTCAAACTCGAGTATGTTGTAGCCCTTAACTACGGCTATCTTTCCCTATTTGAATCGTATCAAAAGGTAGAGTATATCTCGAGTTATCAATTTCGGCGCACTAGGGGGTAAGCTGCCATAGAAACTTAATCACAATTGTTCTCACAAGTTCTCAAGTTACACACAAGAGAGTTAGAGTAGCACTAAACCAGGTAGGAGGGGATGAGGAGGACGAGAGGGAAGGTCCCAAGGGAGTTCCCAACCAAGGAAACCCCATGCCACACAATTCCCCTCTCCATAGGCAACCCCACTTTCACATTTGTCACTTTCCCAACTCATGCCATCCACCTCAACCCACTTGACCACACTTGCCAACCTGGTTTGGCTTCTCCCAACCACTTGGCAGCATCTACAGTAATGGGGACGAATTTCCCAACCCCCAAAAGTCTATACCCCATATAGAGTCACTCCACAAATTCCCAAAGTCGCCGCATCACAATCAAAACTTCGAACGATAATAACTTTCTCGTTCTTGCTCCGATCGCGGCGATTCTTGGTTCGTCGGAAAGCTCTTGAGCAGAGGAGTCACTTCAGATATCTGCTCAAGCCAAATAACATTCACACATGCTCAGAAAATCCAAACCACACGAAACACAAATTCTTGCACACGCTCACACCACGCATGCAACGCACGAACATATGATGGGAGGCAGACAGACGTGAATGCGAATGATAGCATCACACAACAGTGTGCACCATTGTAGAGTGCACAGGCTGGGCTCGCGCGGCGTTGTCCCCCTCCTCGGTGGACTCGGCATCAAGCTTACACTCACGCACCATGTCCTTCATGTACGCGCGAAGCCGGGTGATGGTAACCCTTGGGCCGTGCAGCCACACGTACGCCCGGGGGACATCGGCCTCCTGGTCCCAATTCTTCTTCTTGTTGTCCCGGATGTAGTGGCCTATCTCGTCGACGTGCTTAAGCCTGTGCTCCTGGGGAAGTTTGCCGCCTATCTGCCTCAACATCTTCGCCGCCCACCTCTTGTAGTGGTATATCCAGGAGGTGTACTGCCTCAGCGTGCTGTTCTTCTCCAGGGTTTGCAGGTGGCGTAGTGCGTCCATGACGAGCACGTCGATGCACGCGTACACCATGTCTTCCTCGACGAAGTCTGCCGCCTTCCACTGTTCGCGCGGCACCGACATGTTCTCGTGGTCCGCGTCCTCGTCCTCTTCGAGCAGTTCATCTATGAATTCAAGCTCCCGCCTGAGTCGTTCGTCCAAGGTGCGCGGATTACCCATCAGCGCGCTTATTTGTGTGGTTAGGTTCATTGAACGTGGACACTGTTGTGACTGTGCGGCGTGGCTCGGTTGTGGACCGTTGGATGACTTGGTCGACACCGACCAAACTTGACGGTCCGATCTGTGCCGCGTGGATCAAGCACCGACAATTTTGGCGGGAGCGTCGACTTCCCGCGCGAAACACTCACCGCCGGAGCGACGCGTGGCCACGACGTGAGCGTCGTGGCAGTCTTGTCATCGTGGGGGACCTCCTGGCTCGTCCCTATTGGGCCGCGTGGCAGCAGTCGCGGCTCGACGTGGCGAGCTTTCCTATTTTGTCCGCTGAGATTTCCTTCTCATATATCTCCCAGCGGAAACGGAGGTCGTCAGATTGTCGACAATCCCGAGGGCTCCCGTGGCCCCTGGGACGCCAGTTCGGCCCAGTTTGCCGCTCGGAAGTCATCGGGAGGTCGTCAATCCCTTGGGGGGCCCTTGTCCTATCGAAATCGGGAAATTGGGCGGCATTTTTCGTCGGCTGAGGTATATTATGCCACTCGGCTCACACAATGGACACCCATAAAAATGCATGAACCAAACAGAACAAACATGAACGAAACATAAACGGTCATGAACGAACATGTGCGTACATGAACGAACATGAACATTTGCACGAACAGCATGCGAAGACTCATGAACAAACATGGACATTCGGAACTTCGGGCATACTCATGAAACATCACGAAATAACACGAAACATACACGAACAATCATGAAAACTCATGAATGGAACCTCTCATAAAAATGTACATAACTTATGAACCGCTAAGGCGATTCACAAACCGTAAACACCAAAATCAAAAGCACACAAATGCGCATTCAACATTGAACAAATTACCTTAAAACAAAAACCTTCAAATTCCACCTTCCTCAACGAATAGGCGACAGGTTGACGTGCAAAATACATTTTGCACCCAACAAACTCCCCCTCAACCTAACGACTATCCAAGTCCCTCAATCAGCTTCTCACTGCTGGACAGCTCCGCTACATTGCCGATCCCGACTCCAATTTTAGGGAAGGTTGTCTTATGCTCCCTCACACTTTCAGCTCCCACGGCTTCAGTTGCTTGCAGCTTCACCAAGGTACTACCAATACCACTCAAGGTTGTACCCGCTTCCTCCAAGCTCAGCTTCACCTTAGTTTCTCCAATCTCCTCAGTCTAATCAGCTGCAATGGTATCCACATTCATAACCAATAACTTCTCCTTAGCAGCTAGATCCTTCAGCTGCACCCTGACATCAAGTTTCTGCTGCTCCCTAGCGTCACTCTTGTGCTCTCCCTTCTCCTTAACCACAGTAGCGTTGACTTTGCTCCCCTTGGCTTCTGCACCCTTTTCCTCATTAGCACTTGCTGCATTTAGCTTTTCAGCCGTTGCAAGTCGAGCGTTAACCTGCTTCAACTGCTGCACCAGCATCTCCACCGTTGATTTTAGCTCCTTGATCGTTTCAGCAGCCACTGCAGCACATTTTCCCTTGCACCCGCAGCTCCCCTTCTCCTTCTCAGGTGCCACCTCACTCCGTGGCACCACCGGCACATGCCACAGCTTGTCATGTATGTCCTTATCCTCATGCAGGTCCCATAATATACGATCACCGAGCTGCCCCTTGAAGGTATAAGCTCCATTAGTTACTGTACACACGCATGCAAGCCCCATCTTCCGCAGGGAAACCAAATTCCCCTTCAGCTCCGGCACCAAGAGCACGTCTTCCAGGGTAATCGGCTTCCCGTCAGCTCCATTGAAGGCTGCTTTGCCGAGCCCCATCACCTTCATCTTATACCCGCATCCTGAATTCATTTCAGTGATGCTCGTTTTCCTTATCTCATCGAGCAGGTCCGCCCTCGGGGTCATGTGACACGCCGCTTTGGGGTCTATTGAGAGGACTAGGCTCTGCTCCCTCCTTGGCAGATGCTTTCTTACTCCTCCCGTTCCCTTGCACATGGAAGAACTGCCCTGGAGCACGCTCATAACCGTCTTCCCGTTCATTTGCGGTCTCTGCTACATAGCCAACGCCTTGATGTTGGTTCTTCTCACCATCCTCACTCCCGGGAGTCCACCACTTGGGCCGCTTCCAGCACTTCACCCAAGTATGTCCCGGCTTCTTGCAATACCAGCAGTTACCCTTGAACTTGTGGTAGCCATCATGCTCGTCCTCTTGTTCATCATCACTTCTGCTGCTCGGCTTCTTCTTGTCATGACCACTTTCATGTTATCCACATTCGCCACATCCCCGGCCATTTCCCTTACACCACCTACTGTCTTGCATGTCGTAGCCACCATCGCCATCTTGGTTGTAGCTCAGCTGCCTCCTCCTAAAATCCTCCTCTAGGATATTGGTTTGCACCCACTCGAGGGTCCACAACTTCTCATTTTGAGGAAGGCTAAGCCCGCTAGTAAACTACAGCTAAGATTCGGGCAGTAGTGACAACATCAGTAGGCACTTCGTTTGCTCCGGGTAGGTGATGCACGCAATCTGCAATTTGGCGTACAACTCCCGCACCTTGACGAGAACCGGTTGAATCGGCTCCCCCTCACTCAGGCGCAATGCCACCAGTTCACGCTCCAGCATGAGCATTGCGACCACCGAGGTTGGCGCGTGCAGCTTCTCTACCACCTTCCAATCTCGTGGCCCGCAATCAGCTTCTTCCAGCAGATGCATCACGTGTGACCACTGGTTCAACTCCAAGCTTTGTGAAAGAAGATAGTAGCCAGCTGTTGCACGCTCGTCCCACTCCTCTTGCAGGTTCGGGTCGTCCGGCCTCTTCTCCACGTCCGTCATCAGCTTCAGCAATCCCACTTGCCGAAAATACAACTGCATTTTCCACGCCCAATCGTCGTAGTTGTGTCAAACTATATATATATGTATGCTGTAGTATAGTCTGTAGGCTGTAGTGGGGTAGCCCATATGGGGTACAACCCAATGTTAGGGTTTCTATTTGTACCCACCTTCCTGACAGTTCATTTATTTCTGCCTAGATTTCTGACATGGTTTCAGAGCAGTAGGTCCGTAGGACCGTCTTTTGCCCCGCGCGTCGCCCTCGCTGCTCGCGTCGCGCCTCGGCAGCCCGCGCGCAGCTCGCTGCTGCCCCGCGCGTCGCCCTAGCTGCTTGCGCCATGCCTCGGCAGCTCACGCGCGGCCCGCTGCTGCCCCGCGCGCCGCTTGCGCAGCCCGCGCCGAGCCACGGCAGCCTGCGCTCGGCCCGCTGCAGCCCCGCGTGCCGCCTACGCAGCCCGCGCCACGCCGTGGCAGCCCGCGCGCGGCCCGCTGCAGCCCCGCGCGCCGCCCTACCTGCCCGCGCCGCGCCTCCACAGCCTGCGCGCGGTCCACTGCTGCTCCGCGCGCTACCTGCGCTGCTAGCGCATCGCACAGACAGCCCGCGCACAGCTTGCGGCTGCTTTGTGCGCCGCCCTTGCCTGCTGCCTGTGCCTGCTGCCTTTGCCTGCTGCCTGTGCCTGCTGCCTTTGCCTGCTGCCTGTGCCTGCTGCCTCTGCCTGCTGCCTTCGCCTACTGCCTTTGCCTGCTGCCTTCGCCTGCGCTGCGATTATGGCAACGCTTAATGTTCTCGCGTTTGAGCCTGACGGTCGCCCGATTGAGATTCCCACTTGGCTCGACGACCTGCAACTGTTTCTTATGACTGATGCAAAAGACGGCGTTTCACTGTTCGATCACGCGTCTGGCACTGCCGTTGCTCCTGCTGACACTGCTCCCGCTCTTGACCGCTCACAGTGGCAGACTCGCGATGCTGCTGCGCGCCTCGCTATTCGCAACCATCTGCCGATCACTGAGCGCGCGCATTTTAGCCAGCACAAGACTGCTAAGGCACTGTATGACGCTGTAGTTGCGCGCTATTCGTCCCCAGCCACTGCAGCCGTAGGTCGTCTCATCCTGCCCTACCTGTTCCCAGACCTGTCCTCGTTTGCCACCGCTGAGGACCTTATCTCTCACCTCCGCGCTAGTGACGCTCGCTTTCGTGCCGCCCTTACAGACGACTTCCTCGCCAAGACCCCCCCCCCCCCCCCGTTGTACTTTACCCTCTACATCCTCGACACTCGCCTCCCTGACACTCTCAGTTCAGTCAGGGACCACTTCCTCGCCAAAGACCCTACCACTCTCACTCTAGCCGACTTCGAGCAGCAGCTCCTAGCAGCAGAAAAGAACATCCTCGCTGTAGGTGCTGCTCGTGGCACTCCTCGCACTCCCCTCTTTGAGGGGTGCTCCCCCTCCCCTCTTGCCCCCTCCTACGCCTCTGCTGCTGCTGCCGTCGACCTCCTCAGTGCTAAGAAGGTCGCAGCTGCTTCCGCTCCTAGTGGGATGCGCAGCGGCACCAGGGGCGGCAAGGGTGGCAGGGGTGGTGGAGGTGGCGGTGGAGGGAGCGGTGGTGGAGGCGGCGGGGGTGGTGGAGGTGGTGGGGGTGGTCGTGGGGGTGGAGGAGGTGGGTGGGGCGGCGGTGGGACCGGGAGCGGTGGAGGTGGCAGCGGCGGTAGTGGGGGAGGAGGCAGCGGTAGTGGTGGCGGAGGTGGGGGCTGGAGTGCGGCCGGCCAGAAGGGGAGCTCCAGTGGTGGCCAGGAGCAGCAACAGCAGCAGCAGCAGCCGCAGCAGCAGCAGCAGCAGCGTCAGCGCCAGACCCCCACGTCTCAGCAGCTTCATGACTGGTACGCTCAGCGTGGGGCGTCTGGGGGTCCTGGTCGCTGCCCCTATGTCATTCGCGCCGGTCCCCGCGCTGGTCGCCCATGCAACGGTTTTCACACTGAGTACCGCTGTTTCGCTAGGCTTAGCAAAACCTGGCACGCCAAGTTTCCTGATGCTACTGAGTTCCCCAACTGGGCAGACCTGCTTAGGCGTGATGTTCCTATCTTTGATCTTGACTATGATGCAATTCTTGCTGCCATGTATGCATTGACTGTTAGTGCTGAGGGTGACTGCTACTTGTGTGTCCCACCTGACCCAGGTATAGAGACTGCAGCCCTAGGTGCTAGTGAGTCTGCTCTCTCTAGTACTGCGCCTGCTGAGGCTTTGCACACCTTCACGCTTGACTCAGGTGCTTCCCGCTGTTTCTTTCGCGACAGCACCACAGTCACTCCCCTCCCTGCACCTGTCCCTGTCTCACTGGCTGACCCCTCTGGGGGCCCAGTGCTTGCACGAGCCACGACTGTGCTTCCGTGCCCGGCGGTCCCGTCTGGTGAGCTGGTAGGTCTCCACATCCCCTCGTTCTCTATGAACCTGGTGAGCAACGCCGTCCTTCAGGATCACTGGGTTGACACCTGGACTCCTGGAGGACAGCGTGTGGCGATCCTCACGTGCTCCAAGACCGGCCGCCACCTGGCCACGTTCACTCGTGAGCCTGGGTCCAGTCTGTACACCCTCACCACCGTGTCGCGCTACACCCCTTTGTCTCCCCAGCTGCACGTGTCTGCTCAGGTAGCTACCCAGTGTGAGTGTCGCCGCCTGTCGCACGACACTCTCCTGTGGCACCACCGCCTTGGTCACCCCTCTCTACCCCGCCTTCGTGGCATGCACTCTCGCCTACTGGTCTCTGGCCTTCCCAGGTCTCTGCCCGCCCTCCCTCCCTCGCCTGCCCCGCCCTGCATTCCTTGCGTCGAGGGGCGGCAGCGCGCCGCTCCTCACTCCTCCTCGTTCCCTCCCACAGAGGCTCCACTGCAGACTCTCCACCTGGACGTGTGGGGCCCAGCCCGCGTCCAGGGGCAGGGCCGCGGCCAGTAATTCCTGCTGGTCGTCGACGACTACACGCGTTACACCACGGTCTTTCCCTTGCGCAGCAAGGGTCAGGTCCCTGATGTTCTGATCCCCTGGATCCGCGCTGTTCGTCTCCAGCTCCGCAAGCGGTTCCAGTCTGTGACCAAGCTGTGGCCGCGACACAAGAACAAGGGGGGATCAGCCAAGGGCCTGATAGGAGAGGAGAGGGCGGAGCTGCAGCAGTTTGTAACTTCCCTGGCGCCTCCTGTTACCACTGCACCCATAGAGTAACCAGACGTCATGGTGACCAAGCCGTGGCCCCGCCCCACATAGACAAAGGGGGTTCAGCAAGGGGCCTGACACAAAGGAGAGTGTGTGCTGCAGCAGTTTGTGGTGTCCCTGGCGCCACCTGCCAGTGCACCCATGGAGTAGCTAGCCGTCATGGTGACCAAGCCGTGGCGTCATCGCATCAGTGCAGCAGCACACCCAAGCAAGCAGGCAGCAGCAAGGTTCATAACAAGAAAGGCACCCAACCTCATCAACTGCAAGCTCCGCATCACGTGCAGCTGCTGGGGCATTGCGCCTGCAACGGCATCATGCTTGCCATGGTACTCTCACAACACTGGTGGGCAGTCGTTGTGCGACCTGCTCATCGAGTCTCAGTGCGACTTTCTCAGTGCAACTTTATCTGGAGCCTCATTAACACGGACAAGTCAACTAGTGGCTGCCTTATTGCCTGCTGTATTTTACTCCAAATTGCAGAATGGTAGCACAACCTGGTACATTTGGGCTCGATTGAAAGTCACTAACATCATAAAGTACAGCTCTCTGAATAGAACTTATTGTTCTACAATAGCCACTTATTATCAGAGCCCTCCGCCGAAGGGCGTGTGAAGCTAGTTGCTGCCCTCATTGGTTTTTCGGAAAAGAGAGCAGCGACTGAAGGCTTGATGCTGAGCATGGTGGGCTGGAGAATGCAAGTGCTGCTATGCCCGCCTAATCCATCATCCCCTTGACTGGTGCTCCTCAGGCCACTTCATTTGTAAGGAAAGAATGGAGGTATAGGATGGACACACACGAGAGGCATACGGTAGCATGCAATTGTGGTGGTATAGGACAGTAACCACGTCAATTCTGCAAGGTGCAAAGGACGAGGGTGAGAAAGAACAGAGTGAGAATGTTGAGGGATCAAAGCAAGAGGCTTGACACAGGGTGATAAGGAGCAGGGAAGGAACAATGTGAGAAGGACGAGGGTTGTCTTTCATCTAGACCCCTCATTGCAGCGGCACGAGGGACATACACAAGCTTGTCAAGTGGGATTTACTGTATCGTAACGCAAGAGGGGAATCGCTCACTCAAAGGGAGGCGACCTCAGGGAAATTCAATGGGAACCGAGAGGTATGCAGTGGTTTGGGAGGAGCAAATACTGCTGACCATTTGAGACTTGAGCCCGCCAGCAAGCAATAAGTGCATCAAGATGGCGAGTGTGCGTGCAATTGAGCAGCCACTAGACTTTTGCAAGAGCAAAGCAATAGCGATGTCTCCACCACATACCACACGACACCGCCGCACCATGCGGCAAAGCTCTAGGATGTCACAACCGTGAAACATGGTGCAGTGCAGTGCAGTGCAGTCAACGGGACATATAAACTGCCCCCTTACTTTAATGGATAAGCGTGCATGTGACAGCGTGCAAGTAAGTGCGGGCGGGTCGAGTGGTGCAGACTTACCCGTCCAGCACTTGATTGACTCTGGCAAGTCCTTGGCTGTCGCGAGGGTCCTGAGAGCAGCAGCAGCGAGGGCGAGAGCAAGAGCACAGGAAAGGATCAGACGTGAGACACGTAGAAGAAGCAGAAGGCGGCAACAGATTCGCATCAAATCTCCAAACGCATTCGAAGGAAGGTTTCGCCACCCGTGCGACGTACGAGGCACATCATAGCGAAATGCCTCGAGGCCACAAAATGTACACAGAAGCTTCTTGTGGAAAAGCTTCGGCAGGCTCAGTGAAAGCTCTGGCCCCAAAGTGACTTTGAAGCGACAAATGGCCATTCGCTTTCACGCAACCATGAAGTGGCGAAAATGTTGATTTTGCCACTCTTCCTGTATCCACACTCACCCAAGTGGTGTTCCGCGTGGTAGAATGGGTTACAGTGTGGTTCTTCTTTCAAAGAAAGAGACTAAGACCACGAAATGTTACAGATCTGACCGAAAGTTTGAAAATTCGAGAGTCAAACCACCAATCAACAAGCAGAGCGACAAACTCAAGCCAACGAAATTTGTGAAGTGCCAAATCGTCGCCAAACACTAACCCCCCCAACTCCATTGTGTTGTAACCAACCAACGGACGCTTTTTAACCAATCGAGAGAGGAACAAAACACTTCCCCACCAATCAACACAATTTCTTATCCCCATGTCAACACCTCACCCACCACCTCCAGAATGTTTACGAACCATTTCTTCTCGACCATTTCTTCTCAACCATTTCTTCTCAGCCGGTTTCTTAAAGAGAGGGTCTAGATTTGCCAGCGGGAGGCTCAAAAGTTTTTTTTCTGAACCAGACTTGCCAGCGCGAAAGTGTTGGCAGACGAAAACCTGGATTTCGTGCGGACACTTTTCTTCCGCAGTAACAGCTCGCCAGGGTTTAGGGTTTCGGGTGGCAAATGTGCACCGTCGCTTTAACCATTTTCTCTTGCTGTTCAATCTCATCTATCGCCCTCTTCTCCCTTCAGATCTATCCGCCACAGTTTGCTCTGACGGAATGTCACTATAATGTGCCTCATGGTATTATGTTGTGCTTTCAGTCGAATACTCCTAACCTAATTTTGTGTTGTTCATTTATTTTTGTATTGTCGGACTGTGGTCTGCAATTGGGGTTCAACTGTTAATGTCAACCAAGCTTGTCTTACTACCATACAGCTGATGGCGCCCTTAGCGTTGCATTTTCCGGTACGTTGCAGTATTGTCTCGCTTCCATGCTGTTACGTTGTATGATTTTACGCTCTTTTTTAATCCAGCAGGACGCGCTTTCTATACGGTGCACAGAATGGATCTCAAAGGTGGGGATTGGCGAATGTATTATATGTGCTTCCTCTCTTATGTCATGTGCACAGATATGTCTTTATTACCATTACCATGCCACGTTATTTTATGTCACATGAAATGTCGTACAAGACAGGTAAGTAGCCAGCAAGTATCCTCTCTTCTCAATTACATGTTATGCTGACTCCCTTCACTTACCATGTTGCATGACTCCCTTCTTCCCTGTTGTGCTGCTTACATTTGTACGTCTGTTATTCAAACATCAGATTTTGCAGGTAACACGGCTAGGAGAAAAATAACTATGCCGTCATTGTTCGATTTTACCCTCGCGATTTTGCTGAATGGCAGCACAGTTTATGTTGATGGGCAACTGCATTAGCTTTTGTTGCATAACCACAAAATTAGGTTATACTGTTGGTGATGGTGTTACGGTTTGATGAACTCGAATATATATTTATATAACAATCTAATTTCTACATGTACATGCTTAACTCAAGAATCTTCATAGATTTTATTGTTGGGTGCAAATATTAATTTTGCACGTCAACCAGCCGCCTGCATGAAGTCCCACATTCTGAGTGTGTTTTGTGCGCATCCGTTTCTGCATTCTGTTTCATGCGTTTTTTGGTTCCGGGCTCATGACAAATCATGACGGATCATGACGAGTCATGAATTCTCATGACGACTCATGTTCGTTCGCTAATTTTCATGAACAGCCGTGAGTGTTCATGATAGTTACGAGCGTCATGAAAGCTAATGAAAGTTTCCGAATTTTCATGAGCGCTCGTGTCGAGTGTCAAGTGTGTTAGGGCGCGTGTCCTTATACAGTGTTTTGCAAAACTCGTTTTTTTTGTTGAACTTCTCCCATTTGAACCTAGGTCAACCTAGGCTCGACCATGTAGATTCATTTTGCCTGAGCCGCTGTTCCTCGCTTCACATGTGTCACACAGCACACAAGAGTTTGATTAGCGAAGTTCAACTTTGTACAATAATTACCGAGTCGCGCTAGACTTTCGTAGGTTACCCGGTTGGGCATTGCAGTTCGTGACCGTATCCGGCTTCAGTAACCATGTGCGAATGACATCGTTACTGTCGTGAACCTCCTGGATTTTCGTACGTGCGCGGCAGGACACACGAGTGGATAAATGTAAATGTAAAAATTCGAGCGCAGGTCGACTCTAGTTCAGTGTCCAACTTCCTTCACACATTCTGAACTAGGACACACGACGTCCTCGCGAAATGTTTGGCGAGATTAACGAAGCGGGTTACCAGCAAAAGTTCAACTTTTTTTCCGAACTTCTACACCGAAGGACACGCGCCCTTAGGGGGTGCTGGGCTCGAGTGTTTCTTGACCGGGCCCTTTGACCAATTTCGCGCTGGTCAAAAAGTGCGCGAAAGTCACGACCCGCGCATGGGGTCCCGACATGTACACCTGATGCTCACCTCCTGCACGCGAAATTGCCTTGCACCGGATGGAAACCTTGCACCCGTGGGTTTTGTGCCGTGACGTTGCACCCACGTTACAAGCACGTCGACCAATACGAACCACAAAAACGGAAGTTTGACTGACGAGACCAAAGTCAAACAGTCAGCGTTGAGTTACAATTGTTTTTTATAAGCCCTTTTTGCCCGATGCGAATTGACGAAATCTTCAAGCGAAGCGAGAATCGCTTATAAGCCCAGAGGGTAAGGCGAGGTCGGGGGGCTCAACCGGGCATCGTGTGTACGCGTGTGGGCCCTCAGGCCCACGCGTGTGTCGCAACTGTTGCGACCGTGCACAGTGGAACGATCTCAACAAGACAGGGATCATTATGGCTCTGTCACGCGCAGGACAAAGCACGATCGCGTCAGCGATCAGCTTTTCCTGCTTGACCGGGGGTGCCACGGGATTACGGTTGACCAACCGTATCCCGCGCTGACCTGGAGAACAGTCGCCTTCGCACGAAAGTCACGCTGCTTAGCGTGATCATTTCGACGCAGGTACAAAACGGTGAATACCATTTTACCAACGGTAAAATCCGTTTTATAACTGGAAAACGGAATCCCACACGAGTATCCGTGATTCCTCATGAGAACTCGCGGAAGTTCATGACGTGAGTCAGCAGGGGAGTTTGGTTTCAATTCAAGTGGCTTACAGTTAATTCTAATGAGGCAGATTGAGCCAAAATCCTTAGCAGTTTCACAACCGCTTTCTAATACAACAAAGCGAAGGCATTGATTCCAGTTAAGCAACTGCTTTATGTTTCCCTTTGTGTGTTTAGGACTTTGTATAAATGTGTGCTTGTACTTGTTCATGTTCAATCAATGCAATTACGCTTTTCAAGCCTTGAATTCTACTACTACGTTTTGACAAGAGTAGAAACGTTAAGTGGCGACGCCGAAACGCTGCTCAACCAAGATTACTCACTCCACAACCAAGCAAGGCATAACTACTCACTTTAATTTGGCTTTCTACGCCCTTGGCTATGAGGTGACGGGTTGTCACACTCAGAGGGTTTAAAGTAAAGTTAAATGTTGCCAAGTTTGACTTCGTGGTTCAATTTTAATCGCTTCCGCATAGTACTTACAGTCAACACGTGGTATCAGAGCTGGTACTTAGCCATTCTCAACGTATCCATCAATGGGGTCGCCTGGAGAAGAAGGGAATTCAGCCCCCGCGAGTAGTGGTAGCCAAGAAGTGTCTCCGCGCCTAGGATAGTCCGGACGAACCAGGGCCCGCTGCTAAGGGAGGTGTTGAAGAACTTCTCCGTCGACAAGTTTAGTGGTATGACGACTGGTCCTGGAAGATGCAACTGTATTTTCAGCAGATAGGCCTCCTAAAGCTCATGATAGGGAGCGAGAAACGTCCTAGCGCCCTGGAGCTTCTGAATGAGAGGGACGAACGTTCATCCGTCGGGTACTACATCTTGTCTCAAAGCCTAGATCTCGCCCAACGCCAGCACATCATTCACCTCCTCCCGGATGAAGAGTGTGGTCCCAAGGCATGGGCCGTGCTAAAAGACCTCCATGCCCCAACATCAGTTGTAGCTACTCTCATGCTGGAGATAGAGCTCTCCACCCTTCGCCTTAGTGAAGGAGAACCCGTTCAGCCGATCCTAGACAAGCTTAGAAAACTCTACGCCAAGCTTGCCATCGCCGGAATCGTCTACCCCGAGCAAACCAAGTGCATAAAAATGCTGTCACTGCTGCCGAAATCTTGGATGATCTTCACGAGCGGCCTCATCCTTCCCCAAAACCAGACCCTCTGGACGTTGGAGTGGATCCGCACCAAGATCCTTGAGGAAGACTTTCGGAGGCGTCAATTGAGGGGAAGTGATGAGGGGAGCAGCAGCTACGCCATGCAAGGAGGAAAAGGGGGTAAAGGCAAGAAATGGCAAGGGGCGGGGAGGGGGAATGCTAAGGATGTTGAGCCCTCAAGTCAGCAAGGCGGCAAAGGAACGGGACGTGGTGGAGGCCGTGGTGGGAAAGGGGGAGTAAAGGGATTCGGGAAAATGGAGGGCAAGTGCTGGTATTGTGAGAAGGTGGGTCATCCTTGGTTTAAGTGTCGGACTAAACCCTCTTGGTGGACCCCCTCTAACATGACTAAAGATGGGAGCGGCGCCGGAGCTATAGCCGATGAAGAACCGGCTGAAAGTGAGCAACGTGAAGCCGGTCCGTTCTTCCACGTTGGGGAGCCGGAAGAGGAAGCGGTGATCGCCCATGCTGGAGCTTCACTGCACCCGCTCAACACGTGGATATTGGACACGGGAGCGGCATGGACCATGACTCCAAGGGCCGATCTCCTTGACAAGGTGGGGACCGCACCGATTGCTGAGGTGAAGTAGGCATCCGGGCATGCTCACAAGGTGATAGGGGCGGGACGTGCTGCGTTCAAAGGTGCCGATGGCAAGCCGGTGGTGCTGAGCGATGTGCTACTTGTCCCTGACCTCAAGGCGAATCTAATCTCCCTCAGGAAGCTGAGCAAATGTGGGGTCAGCACTTCCACCGAGGGTGCCAAGACGTTCACGGGGCAGCTGGGAAATCAGGTGTTGTGGGACCTTCACGAGACCCGCGACATTTGCAAGTCTATGTGGCAGCTGCCGGTGGTGTCATGGGGCAAGGAGGGTGGATTTGAGGGGGAATGTAATGCTGTAGCTGCAGAGGAGCTGAAGGTTTCAGCAAGGGGTGGCGAAACGGACTGGATGACAGCTCACTGCTGCCTCGGGCACATAGCTATGCCCCCACTACAACAACTGCAAAAGGGGGAAGGGGTTAAGGGGCTGAAGCTGGTTGGAGCACCGGTCTCCCACAAGTGTTAAACTTGCATGCTGAGCAAGTTTACACGCTTCCCTTTTCATGCAACCGATGGTGGCGGCAAGAAGCTCCTAGAGCTGGTACACATGGATGTGGTGCGGCCGCTACCGGTGATAGGGGAACGGGGTGAGAAATACTTCCTCACCATTATTGATGATTGGAGCCGAGTGACTTGGGCCTATCCAATCAAGAAGAAGGACCACGTGCCGTTGGTAGAGAAGCAGTGCGGTAACAAGGTCATGTGGATTGGGACTAACCGGGGTGGGGAGTTTCTTGGGGAGGAGCTGACTGTTTGGCTGAAGAAGCAGGGCATCATCCGCGAGCTCACCACCTCATACACACCACAATCCAACAGTGTCGCTGAAAGAGCCAACCGCACGGTCTTGGAGACAGCACGTGCACTCCTCATCGAGTCGGGGTTGGGGAATTCCAAGTGGCCACACGCGGTGCGCCACGCCACGGTGGTGAAGAACCGGGTGTTCACCAACGTTGGTGGTGAGTCATGGGTCCCCATGGAGAGGTGGCTTGGGAGGAAGCCGCCCATTGATATGCTGCGTGTGTTTGGCTGCATGGCAATGGCTCACATCCCCAAGGCACACCGTAGTAAGTTGGGTGCAACGGCTGTTTGGTGTGTGCACTTGGGGTTGGCAGCGGGAAGCAAGGGGTGGCTGTTGCGGGAGCCGAGCAAGGGAGTGGTATTTGACCGCAGGGATGTCAAATTCATGGAGGACATCACCTACGGAAGCTGGTCCAAGCAACCAAAGGAGAAACTCATGCAGCAACTGGAGCAAACGACTATGGGGTTTGATGCGGAGGAGTGGGATGGAGAGGAAGGTGCAACGACACTTGAGGGGGAGGGTGTAGTGAAGCTTCCCGTGGTAAAGGGCGTGGAGCCAACAGCTGCGCCTGAAGAACCTCACCCTATTACTCGTGTGATTCCCCCCACTCTTACCTCACGAAGGACCCAATCCAAACCCGCACCCACAGGTCGTGCTATTTCACCCATGATCGCAAGCCAGATACGAAAGAACAAGGGGAGAGCAGCAGCAAGACAGCGCATTGCTGGTGCTTCAATGTAGCTGTGATACTTATGAGGAAGAGGAGGAGGAACTCTACTGTTTCATGGCACCCGCACCATCTCAACCACTCACCATGCAAGAAGCGCTTCAAGGGTCGGATAGGGACAAGTGGTTGGCATCAATGGATGCGGAATACAACAGCCAAATGGAGAACGGGACTCGGGTGCTGGTACCGTTGCCGATGGGGAAGAAAGCCATTCAATGTGGCTGGATCCCTAGGATCAAAACCGACAACAAGGGAGCTGTATCGGTCTACAAAAGCAGGCTAGTAGCAAGGGGGTATCAACAAAAGGAAAAGGAGGACTTCAAGGAGATGTTTGCTGCAACTGCGAAGCCACCAATACTTCGTGTTCTCCTCGGCGGTGCAGCCAAGTGTGGGTGGGTGATTGTCCAGATGGACATCACAATGGCAGTTCTCTACGGGTTTGTAGACGAGGAGGTCTACATGACGCAGCCGCCGGGTTATGAGGACGGTACCGAGCGCGTGTGCAAGCTCATCAAGGCCATCTATGGCCTTAAGCAAGCACCTCGCCGTTGGTACAAAAAGTTGTCATCAGTGTTGGAGGAGATAGGCTTCCGGGCAAGCGCATGTGACGAGAGCCTCTTTCTCATGGGAGAGAAGGAGAGCCTCGTTATGTTCCTGGTGTACGTGGACGACATCCTCTTGTTCGGGAGCAGCAAGCAGGAGGTGATGAAGGTGCAGCAGAAGTTGATGGTGTGGATCATTCGGCTTAAGTGATGGTGGCAAGTCCGCAACCAGCGATTCCGTTTGTTGACGCGGTAGGCGTATGGCAGTCTGCTTGGGGTCGTGCAGTGCGACTTTGCGTGGGTGCGTGTGGTGTGGCACCCATGGCCTTCTGTCAGGGTGCTTCAATTTAGAGCGGTGGATGAGTTCGAATCGCAATGGAACGAGACCGATTAGCTCGTTCCAGTCACCGCTGCAATCGGGAATGTTGAAGTTAAGTACATAGACGTCGTTCTTGGTGTGTGCCCTTCCGATTTGTTTGCGCGGCTGGTTGGGCGCCATGTAGTTTAGGATGATGTCGCGCGACGTGGAATCTGTGCTCAATTGCACCCCGCAGTCCATTAGTTGCGCCACCAAAAGGAGGTTGAAACGCAGGTTCTGCACAATTAACACATCATTTAGTGTGATGTGGGTTTTGCTTCCACATGCCTTGAGCACCACAATCCATTGCGCACTTGCGCGCAAGCGATTGTTGTTCACCACGGTGATATTGGTGACCGTGGGGGTCGTGACGGTGTTAGATATGAAACGCTCGGAACCCACTATGTGCTGCCCACAGCAGCTATCCAAGTACCACGTGTTGTAGCGCCTGATGTTCACAAGCGAGCAGCGCCAATTGCGACGTGACGATGTGCGGGGTATCAAATTTGAGGAATTGTTTGAGGAATCAATGGGTGCTGTCCGTGAATCAGGTACGTGCAGGGGGCTGTTAGACAGCGGGATTGGCAAGTTCCAATACTGGCCGTCGTCGTCACTGACATCGTGCCGGGAGGTAAACAGATTGTTGTTCATGAAGGCACCAATCGGATGAGGCGCAGGTTTGGGTGGCGGGGTGCACACGCGGCGACGGCGCCTAACGCGTGTATGGGTCATAATCATGTTCTCATGGGCGGGGAGCGGCGAGTGGTCACCGTGTCGTCAGCAGCGGGGTCACCCCCCTCAGCTGGGCCGGAGGTGTCAGAAGAGACCTCCAAAGGCTTAACCAAGGGGTATGGGTCGACTTGAGACACACTTGAGGGAGCAGGACCCTGTGATGGGAGGGGGTCTACCAGGGGGGAGGGGGGGCTAGGACCAGGATGAGGGGCGGCGGAAGGTTTGGAGAAGACGCATGCGGGTGGAGACGGTAGAAGCAAGGGGACCGACTCGTCGAAGGTGACGTCCTGTGAGGACAAGACCGCCACGGCGCGAGGCAGGGTGGTAAAACTGCCAGGGCGGGGCGTCGGTAAGGAAGCCAAGGAAGACGCAACGGAGAGTGAGAGGAGAGAGCTTGCCCGCGGTGGTATCGCGGACAAGGGAGAGTGCGCCCCAGACCCAAAATGTCGACGAATCGCCAACCTTCCCCGTCCAACGCGGTATAGGCGAGGACTCTGGCACAGAGACACGGGGCCAGAGGGTGACCTGATGCGCAGTGTATCGGACTGCAAACGGCCACAGGAAATGGGGAGCAGCCGCATGGATCATGGAGGTACGAGCAACCTCCATAACCAAGCCAATGCGACGCTCAGCAACCCCATTCTGCTGTGGAGAGGCTGGAAGCGTGAACGACTGGACAATGCCCTCCGCACGACAAAAACCCTCAAGGAGGCGGGAGGAAAACTGACCGCCTCTGGTAGAGTGCAGTCGCAGGACCTGGAGGTCCTGCTGAAACTGCGCTCTCAGCTTGCGACGAACTGCAGTGATCCAAAGGATCAAAACACCGGGGACATCCGCCTTGCTCCGCAAGGGGAAGACCGTGGTGTAGCGCGTGTAGTCATCAACAACCAGGAGGAAGTAACGCTCCTGGTCCTGTCCACGGACGCGGGCTGGGCCCCACACGTCCAAGTGGAGAGTCTGCAGAGGAGCAGTGGTCGGAGGAAACGAGGAGGAGTGAGGAGCGGCGCGCTGCCGCCCCTTGACCCAGGGAAGGCACGGCCATGCAGGCGAGCGCGGAAGCGGGGGTAGGGAGCCGGGGAGGCCAGAGACTAGGAGACGAGAGTGCTTGCCATGAAGGCGCAGCAGAGAGGGGTGACCAAGACGATGGTGCCAAAGGAGAGACGGGTGCGTGAGTAATCGACACGAGCAAGACGCAGCTACCTGACCAGATGCAGCTACCTGTGCAGAATCAGTGATCAGTGTGTACAGGCCAGAGCCGGGTCTCCGAGTGAACGTGGCGAGGTGGGCGCCTGTCCGTGAGTCCGTACAGATTGCCACAAGCTCACCCCTAGGAGTAGTCACAGTGACAAACTGGTCCTGGAGGACAGCGTTACTCACCAAGTTCGTAGTGAACGAGGGGAGGTGGAGACCTGCAAGCGAGCCGGAAGGGGCTGCCGGACACGGGAGAACGGTGGAGGCATGTGTTACAACTAAGCCCCTAGAGGGGTTAGCCAGACTGACCGGGACAAGTGCAGTGAGCGGTGTGACTGTGGTGCAGTCGCGGAAGAAGCAGCGAGTCACGCCTGAGTCAAACGTGAAGGTGTTCAAAGCATCAATGGAAGCTGCACCTATGCTATCAGGCTCACAGGCACCTAGACTAGAAGCCTCTGCACTACCAAGGACGTGTCGCTGAGAAACTCACTTGCGAAGCTGCTGCGGTGAGAGGGTCTCCTGCTGACGCAGCTGTCGCTGCTGCCCAATACCTTCCGTACCTCCAGCACCAGTACCCCAACCAGAGCGGCCTCTCTGAATAACCCACTCACGAAGTTGCTGCAGCAAGAGAGGCGACGAGACTGCAGCTGCTGTCCAGTACCTCCAGCCCCCATGAAATCCCAAGCTCCAGGACCAGAGCGGCCTCGTCGAATAACCCTCTCGCGAAGCTGCTGCGGCGATAGAGTCTCCGGCTGACGCTGCTGCTGGTGTCCTCCCCCAGACGCTGCTACGACCGTGTAGTGGCCATGGCAGGTAGTGCAGTCAGTAGCAGCGGTGCAAGGGCGTTGGTAGCGACTGCTGTAGCTGCAGCTGTAGCAATAGCGGTAGTCGCTGTAAGGGCAGGTGCTGTGGCTGCAACAGCAGTAGCGACTGTAGGAGTGCCTGTAGAGGTCAGTAGGGTGCGTGGACAGCAGAGCGCGCTAGCAGTAGGGCACACGGGTAGCAAGGCGCGCAGGTCACGGCCAGTGCAAGCACGCGGGCGGCAGGGCAGCGCGGGCTGCAGTGTGGCACGCGCTGGCTGCAGGGCACACGGGTTGCAGGGCAGGGCAGCGAGCAGGCTGCAGGGCAGGATGGCGCACAGATTGCAGGACAGGGCGGCGTGCGGGCTGCAGGGCAGGGTAGCGCGTGGGCTGCAGGGCAGGGCGGCGCGCGGGCTGCAGGGCTCACGGGCTGCAGGGCAGGGCAGCGCGCGGGCTGCAGTGCAGGGCGGCGCGCGAGCTGCAGGGCAGGGCAGCGAGCGGGCTGCAGGGCAGGGAGGTGCGTGGGCTGCAGGGCAGGGCAGCGCGCGGGCTGCAGGTCGCACGTGAAAACGGCTCGCCTGTATGCAGCACGATGATACAAGTAGGGTCGACCTAAAGTGTTGTACCCATTAGAGTATGCCCCACTACAGCCTAAAGACATACAAATGCAATTAGACACGTCGGTGGGACACGCCGTCCCGATCATTTTGTGTGCAAAGGATACTGCGGAGCACGTTAGTGCGATAGCCGATAGCGTAGATTGGTGCTTGAGGACGTGCACGAGGTACAGCACGAGTGTCAAGTCCATGGTCGGCAGGTAGCTCAGCGAAACCTTCTTGCAGAAGGACCGGAACTTGAGCCAGTAAGGTTCGTAGGTTTGGATGGCGGAGGGTGCCCTCTCTTGGCTGATGACCGCAAAGAGTTGCTTTTGGAGGTTGTTTTATAGTTCTGCCATCAGTAAGAGCATGCAATTACATCGCGAAATTTATAGCAAATGCAAGGATGGGACTATTTGGAAACCCAGCGCCTGAGAATGAAGAGGTGTGTGTGCCTGGTTGAAGGCATCCACTACCGCTTGCAAGAGCTAGGTGACTAGTGATCTCCCTGGCCCATGCCTCGGGAGATGGCTGCACAAGGGGCCGCCAATCTGCCCCTGTCCATTGTGGGATCACGAGAGTGATCTTTGCGCGGGTGTGTTGCGCGTGCCGGAGGGTTGCTGGGATGAGGTGGGGGGGGTGGGAACGCGAAACCATGCTCTCCGCTCCAATCTGTCGAGAATGCATTGACCACCTCGGCCTTGGGATGGGGCACCTTTGAGCAGAAGCGAGGTAACAGCGCGTTGCGAGCGTTTGTGAATGTGACAAGTGTGGCGCCCCAATTGTGCGCGCTGGCATCCACCTGGATGACTGCATCGTAGTGGTGCAGTTGATGGAATGGGGCACCATTGAACTTGTCGAATCGCTCCATCCGAAAGCCCAGTTTGTCGATTGCGTCTGATGATAGCAATAACCGGGAGCTCCATGATGGTGCGGTGTTGATGGTTTGGAGCATCAGAAAGCTCGTACAGTTGCTCCCAGAGCGAGGCTCATTGATGCAAGCATGTCGTTGACTTGGGCGACGTGGCAGATGTGTACTTGGCGACCTCTATGCCCCTCAGTAATTACGTCACAATTGTGGTTTTTAGTTAAGATCGACATTCGTCTCCCACACAGAATGTGCCACTTCGAGTGTCCAACTCGAGGCCGAGGAAGCGGAGTGCTTGGGTGGGGAGCAGCTGAGAATTTTTTTTGTTGATCACTAGTCCTCAGCCTTTTAGGTCCTGCACGATCATGGTGCATATCAATCGGGCTTGTTGGGCTGACTCTGATAGCACTAAGATGTCGTCCACATATGGGAACACTCGCCATCCACGTGCACGCCATCGTTGATCGAGCTGCTTGATAAATTGGGTAAAGACGAACGGGGCTGTGGCCAACCCAAATGGTAAGGAGCGGAAGTAGTAGTATGCTCCGTCCAACTGGAAGCCAAGGTATCGCCAACAAAGCTGGATGTATGTCCACATGGTGGTACCCTGATTTCCCGATTTGAGGTCGACGGAGAACATCCAGTCATTCGATTTGATCAACTCTGCCACGCGAAAAAGTCCTTCATATTTGAACTTGGGCATACGCAGGTGATCGTTAACCTTCCGAATTTCCAGTATGAGACGACATTTTTCGCGTTGCTCTACCACGTTGAGCGGGCTGACACATGAAAGTGCGGCTTGATCGGGTGCCTCTGCAGCGGCACCTGTTCGAAGGAGGTCCAGGGCTGCCGTGCGGGTGAAATCACCATATGCTTGTACGTCGGCGTGGTTTTTTATTCGAAGGGCGCGGGGGGCTCGTTCTTCCATGGGAACCGGTAGCCACGTGCGATGATGGATAGGATGAAGCTGCTATCGCACCATGAGCACCACCACCACTGGAGTGCTTGACGCAACCGGCCTTGCATCACAAATATGGTTGTGTCTGTCACCGCGAACTCGTATTGGTCGGTTGCCCCCATTACCCATATGTTGCTCTCGGCTGCGTACCAAACGATACATGCAAGAGACGGCGTTAGTGTGCTTATGAGGGAGGAGCAATCATGGTCCTACATGCCATATGCTACGAGTGGTTTGCGAGCCTCTCCTCGCCCTTCTCCCCACTCCCATTTCTTTCTCTCTTTTATTTTCCGTCGACGAATACATTCTTATATCCGCTCCCCTTGCGGCAGCCCAACGCTGTGCCCCCGTGGGCCGGGACATCTGAGTTTGAGATGGATGTTGGTCAGCCCAACCTCCTCCTCTCCCTTTCTCTCTCTCCCCCCCCCCCCCCCCCCTTGGCTTTTCCTTGGGATTCTTGGCATGGATGTGCCGAGCCTTTGCACCTCTTAATCTTCACCTTTACAGTCCCTCCTTTTTGGGGCCCTTTTGTCACCTTGCTCTCTTGCTCCTTCCACCCCCCCTCTTTTTCTTCTTTTTTTGAGCGAGCTTGCACTTGATTGTGCCGCTTGATTTTCCTTCATGCTGCCATTTTTTATAGTTTCTCCTTTTGACACTCCCTGAGTAGGCTTGCCAACTCTCACTTTCCAAAGTACAGCTCTATCCAAGAGCCCATGGTTAAATATGAGGGCGTAAAACCAACTTGCATGTCCCTTTTTTGTAACAATTATTTATCACAACAAGAAATACATTTTCAGCGCCATCTATCAGCCACTCTGGCTTTGATCTAAGGGTCCCCTGACCTCTTTAAAACACCAGGCTGCTCCACAGCCATGCACCCCCTGCTGCAATCCCCTATGCCCTTTTTGACAAGCAGGGAAAGGGCGTCGCCCTTGGTTACTCCTCACACTACTGGTGTGGGGCCTTATCCGCCGCGCCCCCCCATGGGGCAGGCGTTTGCCATGTGCCCGGGCTGGCCGCAGCGAAAACAGGTGCCCTTGAAGGTCCTGTTTTGGCACGAGCCTTGTCCGGCACCCTTGTTGTTGATTTCCCTGTTGTCGAGGCCGTTACCCCGCACGGTGCGATTAAAGCTCATGCGGGCACGCTTCAATGCTGCCACATCTGCCATGGCTAGCTTGTAGGAGCGGAAGGTGAGCACGCTCTTCGATTGATAGAGCTGGAAGCGGTCGGCCACTTCAAAACCCGCCTCGTCCTCCACCGAGAGCACCTCAAAGCGCTTGTTGATGAGCGTTTCGATTTGAGTGACATTGGCAAGCGCTCCCTCCGCGTCACCCTGCTGCAGCTGGAGCTCCATAAGCCTGAGGTGGGCTTGGATGGCAAAGAAAACCTCTGCCTGATCACGCACACCCTAGCGGTTGAACGTGGTAGTTGCGGTTGAGGGAGCAAGCGAGGGGAGTGTGGGGCGAGGAGCATTGGAAAAAATTGGATTGCGGCAGCGATGAGCCTCACCAGCAGCATCGTCGGACTCGTCGCTGTCTTCTCCAGCAGGTGCCGGAGCGGGGTTCTTCTCGACGCGAGCGGCCTTGGGCGGATGAAGGGCGAGGATATGTTCTACCTTCTTGTTATTTTTTGCAGATGCTGTAACTTCTTCATAGTTATAAGTCCTCGCCATTACAAGTGCTTGCTGCTATAATATTGCCAGCAGTGCCTGAACCTACGCTGTGGTCAAGGCAAGGGGGCAGGCGTCAGCAGGGGCCGAGGGTGCCGAGGGTGCCGCTAGCGCATGCTCCTTGTCGCGTGCACCAGAGGGGCCGGCCTGGCCGACCGAAGCGATCATGACAGCCGCGTCAGCGGCTGTCTTTTTCGCCATGTCGTGTGGCTGCTTGGAAGCAGCGCGCGCGGCAGGAAGCTCCGAGGAGGTCGTGCCAAACAGGACTTCGACGCCCGTGGCGAGGTCCTCGCGTGCCTCCTCAGCAGGACGTTTCACACGACGTGTGGTTGCCCCTTCCGGCAGACTTCCGGCGTTCAGCGCGCCCGGGGTGTTCGCCGCCTTGTTTCCTTCGCGAATCGGGGCGTTTTTGGCGGGCGCCATTGAAGCAATGTTGTGTTTAAGTATGTCGGTGATGAGTGTTGTCAGAAAAACGTGGAAGTGACAGAGTCTTCGCCAGGTTGGACGAGATTGAGAGGAACTCAAACTGAAAATATGAAAAGAAGAACGTGGATGAGGTCAAATGGCCTCCAACCCCTCTTTTGTAGCTAAAAGAGGGCGAGTAGCGATGCGACGCTGCCTTTGCTACATTGGCAATCGCTTCACTATCACAATACAAATTTGTAGAAAGTGAAATACACTTTCAAAAACTATCATAATTCATGAGATTATTTGGCTCCTAAAAGCCGACCTCTAAGGAGGCTCTCATGCTGTGCATAGAGCACTATTCCTTGATGGTGGTCACAAATCCGAGCGGGATTGTCAACCCTGCTACAGCTGCTGCAGATTCAGCATAGGTGGACCTCATTCTCTTTGACGGTAAATGTCTTTACTCGAAGACCAGAGAACCATTTGATGACGCCAAAGCATGAGAGTGTGTTCTTTTGACTGTAAAGTTGGATAAGATGCCTTATGTGTCCGCATTTGAAATGCCTTATAGTTTTGCGTGCAGCTTACTGCATCTCATGTGCATACGCGACCATCCCGGGGTGGAGACGAAGCTATTAAGGTAGACGCTCATTAACGCGACATGTGCCCTTGCACAACACGTGGCACAATTTGTCATGTGCTTTCACAAACTTGATGTCACAAACTGCAATTTCATTCCAATGTCCTGATCTATATTGGTCCCATGTAACAATGATAAAAGATAGTGCATCTGGTTGCACAACATGCTGTTGCTGAAGTGGTTTTGCACTCCTCTTTCCTTTCATTATTGGTTTTTGCAACCCTTTACGATCGATTTGGCAAAAAAAAATCATCAAATTTTTTAATAAAGGATGAAAGTAAAATTTAGAAGCTACAGTAATATCATATATTACATGCTTGTTGAGCAGTTTTGAATACCGTTTGCAGTCTATTGAACCATACGATTTTTGTTCGTGATAGTTTTGTGCAAGCTAGCAGTACTGTTTGCAGCTATTTTTTATGTTGTATGATATAGTGGTAATTACGTGACTATGATGAAATGCGTATCATGCTTAAATGAATATTACGATGCAAGTTATAAAGATGCATTATACATGAATAAAAATGCATATATAATGTTCGATGTATGTAGCATGCTGAAAAATTCACATATAAGTAAATGATGCAAATGCGTGAAAGTTAACGACCCAAAAACTAAGTTACCACATCCCTTCTCTAGCAATAGCTTGGCTTTTGAATAATCAACTATTACATGAAACAACACAGTCTATGAAGTCTTAAAAAAATGTCAACTCTATCAAATCCAGTTCGAAGTGGTCGCAAATGAGTCACTGAGTGCGCCAATGAACCTTTTGTGAAATGATAGACCCGAGTCTTTTTTAACCACAGACATGCATTGTTATTGCAATAGATATGAATAAATGCACACACCTACAGAACATACGCACGACGCCACAAAAATGTACATACAAATGCATCTACATGATCATCCACATTGGCGCAAACACAAAAGCTCAATGCACAACTGTAAAAACAATAAAAACATGCAAACACCGATGCAATACAATCGGTCACCACTATTATCTATTTTACAAGTACTCTTGGCTGATGTACACATCTGGAACAAAAGCTAGAAGGAAATCTTGAAAAACAAGAAGGCGACGAATGAAGGAAAAGGTAGGAAGGAAGAGGGCAGAGAAGATGGAAAGGAGAGCAAGGCAGATGGCGAGAAATTCATAATAACAACAGACTACAAAACTAACGATGGCAAGGAAAAACTATGATGATGGTGAATCAAAAGCAGGGCAAGTAAAAAAACAGAAAACTCATGCAAACACACCTATAAGGAAAACATACTACAGAGCAAAGAGGCTGGAATTAAGAGAAAGGAACGAAGGGGAGAAAAAAATTCAAGATAAATGGTACGAGACTATGTGGAAACGACTAACATACGCAAATGGAAATTCAGCCAGCTTAGATGCACCTAGACATATGGAAACGACATACTAGTTCAACTAGCTATAGCTGCAGAAGAACCAACCAGGAGCTGGATCCAAATGGGGAGATGAAGGAAGAGAGGGAGAAAACAAACACTGATGCTAGTTGATCATGACGTTAAAAATAATGAAAAAATGAGGAATATATTGAACGGAATGAACAGCTAGATAAAATCTCAAGAAATAGAATGAACAAGATCAGAAAGAAACAAACATGGAACTGGGAGGAAATAAGAGGGGAAAAAAACAACCGGAGAGCATATAAAAGAGAAAACGATTCATGGTAAGGCGAGTGAGCGCGATTGGGAACGAAAGAAAAGATGCGGCCTTATTAACGACCTAAAGAATACAAAGAAAAAATGACGCCTTTACAAAGACCTACACCCAAGGCTTCAATGGCTTTCATTCCATTAAAACGACCAAATGCGGAGGTACGAAGATCTTAGTCTAGCTCGTAATCGTTTAACTTAGTCTCTAGTTGAAAGGTACGGGTCTTCTCACCTTTCACTAGTAGCAGTAGATGGAGCGTGAGGAGCGTGAGAAGTGATGTAGAACTAGGCTGCAGCGGCGACTGGGAACGACACGGAAGGAAAGAAAGTTGGAAACCTTAAGGAGTCAGTTAACATTCGTCGTATTGAATTTTGCCTGGTAAATTTAAAGAGTGTCACGAAAGTGACGTTCATAGCACAGTCGTAAGAAATCGAGCACGGGACCGAAATTTCTCCAGTTAAACACTCCCAGACTCGCCAAAAAAGATCTGCCATTTGTGGAAACTTTCAAGTTTTGTTCTCTATAAAAGTTGTACATGTTAATGTACTTCTGCAAAATGCTTCGTAACCCTAAGACGATTTTGTCGCCTCTTGTTGTTTTTTGTCTTCCGTATCTTCCTTTTGTCCCCTCCTTTTAGCAAGGATTGGGACTTGATCCTTTGTCGAACCATTCCTATACAATGATGACAACTGCAACAAAGAAGTGGATTGGCTACGTTCTTGAGCATTCTGCAATATTGGAAGTCGTGCACTGGTTGTTGTAACGATTTGATATCGTTTCATTCAGCCTTTAGCACATACACATGTTCCTGCCTAGTCATGATTTCCAATTAACAATTCATGGAGAGGCAAATGCGTGGGCACATGCAATGCAAAAGAACATGCAATGATATCAGTATGTGCAGAGGCAAATGTTTTGGCACATGCAATGATACATGTAGTTGTACATGCACACATACAGAGGCAAACGCAAAGGCACAGCTGAGGCACATGCTTTGGCACGTGGATGCATGCAGAGGCACATGTAGAGGCACATAAAGAGGCACATACAGAGGCACATACAGAGGCATATAAAGAGTCACATGCAGAGGCACATGCAGAGACCAAGCACAGGCACATGAGGGGAGAGAGAACTCACCCCGAAGATGACCGAGTCGATTTAAAAAATGTCTGCCGTCTCGTAGGTCCCCTTGAACAGCTGATACAAGTGATGATGTTGGCAAGTTCACGTGTTGTGGCACATAACCCTCCCCTCTCCCCTTTCTTATGCGATATGTGCCCTTCCCTCTCCCTTCTCCTATGTGATTTGTGTTCCTCCCCTCTCCCCTTTCTTATGTGCTCTCATGTGATTTGTGAACCTCCCCTCTACCCTCTCTCATGTGATTTGTAATCCTCCCATCTCCCCTCCCTCATGTTATTCAACCCGATCCCTGGCACTGTTCTTGGTGATTCAAATACGAGTCTGCAAGGGCACGAGGAGAGTTGTAGCCTTTTCAATACTTTTTTGCATTTATTTGTCTCTAAAATAATACTATCACCCGAATCATTCACGTCCATGCCGCACCACACGTCTTATAATTTCTCACAACATATTCATTGTGTTGTTTTCTCATGCATTTCTCCCTTTGGCAATAAGATTTAGCTTAAAAAAAAAACTGCAAGCACATGAAGAGTAGCTTAAGCAACACGAACTGTCTCACAAGAACCTTGCGACCGATGCAGAAGAGCTGAAACGACAACGCTACTTGTTAGTATTTAGAAAGCTGGCTTTCTTCCATGTAGCAATGGCATCATCGTATTTCAAGTGGTTTAGTACAATTGAAATCCAAGCAATTCTAATAGACAAATATGGAAACACCCTATTACGATTGTCACAATTCCGAGGGGTGGGTGGGTGGGAAAGTTGGCTAAACCGTTTGAAAATGAGAGACGTGGGTGGAGGAAAATGAACTCCAGCCCACGTTTGTACTCCAAAATGGGCATTTAGCGCTGTTTGACTCTGCCCATTACTACATTACAACCAGCTTCGCTTTCAAAATACAATTTTTTGAAAAGCGTTACAGTTTTTTTTTAATATTCATATTTAGAAAGTTGGCTTTTTTCCATGTAGCAATGGCGTCGTCTCATTTCAAGTGGGTCTTCTGAGACATGTGTCGCGGCGGTTGCCGTTGTTGCATGAAGGTACCTGAGTGTTGTGCTGGCAACGAGGCTCGTGCTGAGTCTTGTACATGTCGAAAGGCATCGACTAATTGGTCGACCGCCGGGGTGATGTACCTCTCCTTGGTAGTCTCGCTGTGCCATCGACCCAGCCTTTTTAAGATACGATCTGGCACTCTTATGTTGGCCGCGGTCGTTGCTGCGCCTTTACGGAATGAGTGGGTGCCGAGGTGCTCGAGGCCTAGGCCAATCTTTTGAAATGCCTCCTTGCACCAGTTGCGGATTTTTGTGTAGGAGGGTGCTTTTGCAACACTGCCAGGACCCGAAGTGTCTGGGCCGAAGACTCGTATGAGCGGGCCTCGCTGTGTGTGGTCGTATCCCGCCAACTCGATGAGTCGCTTGATGCACCGTACAGGGCAAAAGGGGCCTGAGCCTGCGGCTACGGAAACCCATGCGCCTTCTCCTGCCTGGTCTATCTTGGAGCGTGGAATCAGGAGCCACATGGTGTCATTCTCGAACAAAATGTCGTGCCAGTTGATTGCGACGAGGTTTGAGTAGCGCAGAAATCCAACGTACATTAGAATTGGGATGAGTCCCTTCTAGAACTTGCCGGGGTTGTGCGACTCTAGATATTTCGACGCCATATCGTGGACTTGGTGCAAAGAGACGGGTTCTTTCAGACGTTGTGAGCGCGGACATTGTCGTTTGGCGAAGTCTCGCTTTTGGACTGAGAACGGACCGGTTGATGGGCACGGGCCCCCGATCATTCGATGTGCGAAGCTGACTGCCGAGCATGTCAGTTGTATCACCGATGCGGTGGCCTTTTGATGAATTGCGTGGACCAGATACAATGCGAGCGTCATGTCACTGCATGGCACAAACTGTAGTTTGACTCGTGTGCAAAACGCGCGGATGTTGGCCCAGTACGGTTCGAAGGTGCGAATTTTTGAGTCGGCCCGTGTGTGCGTGATTATCAACAGCAATTCTTGCTTGAGCCGCTCAAGTAATCCTGCACCAGTTGCATGAAAGGTCAGGTGGCGAATGATACTCGTAAAATGATAGTCGGGCTGTGAGGCACTGACTCCCATGGGTGAGGTGGATGTGAGCGGTGATGCAAGGGGCCCACATAGGCGGGATGTGTTGTAGCTTTGGCCACCAGCTTGCTCTAGGCCAATGAGGCTCGATGAGCGTGAGTGATGCTCGCGTTCGTTGGGCATGGTGCATCACTGTTGGGACGACGTGGGATGGTGGAAAGGCGAATCCATGCTTGGAGTCCCACGGGATGGAGAAGGCGTCGATAGCCTCTGCGTCAGAGTGGGGTGCTTTAGAGCAGAAGCGGGCCAGCTGTGTGTTGTTCGCGTTGGCAAATAGATCGATAATGTGTGGCCCCAAACGTTGCTAGATAAGGCGGAACCATGGTGATTTGATTGAGTAGTCGTCTCGATCGACGATCTTGGAGAGCTCGTCCGTTCGTGTGTTGAGTTCGCGTGGGATCCAGGCAAATCTTCAACGTCATACACGTTTGAATAATGGCTCTGCATATTGTGGTGAGATTGGGGCTTCGCGACCCGCCTTTGTGAAGAATTAAGAATACCCCTTGATTGTCTGTCCTAGCTAGGACGTGTCGATTTTATATTCCCTCCGAGAACGTTTGGAGAGCCCATAGGACTCCGTCCATTTCCCGTTGCATGCTGGAGGCCGTCATAAGGCGTGCTGGAGGCCGTGATTGCGGAGATAACTCTGTCAACGGGAGCTAGACTACGGGCTAGGCACGGGGTAGGAGTGATCTCTGCGTTCGTTCCTTAGTCGTTTGCTTGTGTTCTCTCTACGCACACATTCACGGGGAGAATTGGCAAGAGTTTCACTAGCAAAAGTTCACAACAATGATGTTCAGAATGATAGCAACAACATTGGCATGCAAGGCTATAGCAGACCTAGCACAGCTGCTGGTCGACTTCCAGCGCAGCATGGTCGACCGCGGTCCAGCGCAGCAGAGCTCGCACCGTCCTAGCGCAGCAAAGTAGCGGCTTGCCAACGTTGCAAGTCCGTGGTGTGCCAACGCTGCAGCAAGTCGGCTGCACAGCGTTGCACCCGCGAGACAACGGTACACCTGCTTCACAGGTGTGTGCAGCTGGTTGGTGCTCCACACCTCGTCACGAGCACAGCGCAGAGGCCTAGCAGAATCCACGCCAGCGACTACGCCCACCAGCCACGTCGACCTCGGGATACCACTTCCGAGGTCGCCTTCGCAGAAACCATCCCGGCGACTTTCGCACACGTCGCCCGGGTATCCCGGACGACCGGGCAACCCCGCCTGGTCGTCCAGCCCAGTCGGTCGCCGGCTACACCAAACCCGGCGTCCCAGGGTCGGCATCCTGACGTCCAGGTCGGCGTCCACTCGCCCAGGACGCCGTCCAGGCGCCCAGGTCGGCGTCCAGCCTCCCAGGACGCCGTCTAGGCGCCCAGGTCGGCGTCCAGCCTCCCGCGACGCCGAGCAGACGCCCAAGTTGGCGTCCAGGCGCCCAGGACGCCGTGCAGACGCCCAGGACGCCGCCCAAACGCCAAAGGCAGCGTCCACCTGCTCGGCGCCCTCCAGCCAGGCGCCCCCCAGCTCAACGCCCTTGCAGTGGCCCCCGTACCCACTGCTGCAGGTCGGCTGCGTCCCCCCCTATACACCCGACCATAAGGTCGGTCAGCTCCGCCCAAGCGAGGACGGGGCCAAACACTACTCCCGTTGACACTCCCCTGCCGCGTTCACGCTTGGGCCTCCAACCCACACGGCAGCACTGCTCGCAGAATAGCTCGGCGGCGTGCAGACAACTCACAGCACGCCGGACACCGCACCAGCCATGCAAGAGGGCATGGCACCTACTGCTGCACCTCGTCGTCGCCGTCGCCGACGTCGGCCAGGCGCACTTGGCCGATTGCAACGGAGCACCGGTTGAAGGCCGGGTAGTGCAGCGCCTTTGTCAGGAAGTCGGCCGGCTGCTCGGTGGTCGGGATGTACCTCAACGCGAACTTCCCACGCTTCACCATGTGCTGTAGCCAGGCCTGATGTCGCTCCATGTGCTTGAGGTTGCCTGTCAACCCCATGCCCTCGGCGACTGTGATGGCCGACTTGTTGTCCACCCGAAGGACAGTCGGCTTCCCGGCGTCCAGCTGCCGGAACTCTGCGAGGAGGAAGCGAAGTCGGCGTCCTTCCTTCCCAGCTTCGGTTGCCGCCACGTACTCCGACTCGGTCGACAACAGCGTCGCGCACTTGATGCGCTAGCTCGACCAGGAGACTGCGGCCCCTCCGTAGACGAACATGTAGCCGCCCGTGCTCATCCGGTTCTGCTTGTCCACGTAGCCGACAAGCTCTGGCGACTCCGGACCACCGCCGAACTCCAGGGCGGTGTCGCGCGTGTTGGCGAGGTAGGCGAGGCAGCGGTCGACCTCGCGCCAATGCTGGTCGCTCCTCACCGTGAGGCCGCTCCCCAGCTTGCTGCAGGCGAAGGCGATGTCTGGCCTCGTCGTCGTCGCCGCGAACTGCAGCGAGCCGACCTTCTGCCGGTACTCCTCCTCCTGGCGCTCCTGTGCCTCCTCGTCGTCGAAGGTGAGCTCGGCGTAGGCGTCGACGGAGACCGGCGTCTTCGGGGTCCGACCGCCCTGCTCCTCGTCGATGAAACGCCTACGCAGCTTGTCGGCGTAGCCCTGCTGGTGCAGCCAAAGCTTCCTTGCCGGCCTGTCGCGCGCGACCTCCAGGCCGAGGTACTTCTGCACTGGCGAAATCTCGCGCAGCTCGAAGGCGGCCTCCAGCAGCTCCTTCAGCTCCCTCAGCATCGCGGTGCTGCTGCTGGCGGCGAGCAGGTCCCGACGTAGACCAGCACCCAACAGGCCACCTTGTCGACGCCGTCTTTTTAGTACAGAGCCTCGGCGACTTGTCTCTTCCTCCATCCGGCGCCTACCAGCACATCGTTGAGCGCCTTGTACCACAGCAGCGGCGACTGCTTCAGCCCATAGAGGCTCTTCAGCATCTTGCACACCCGGCCGGTCCCGTCGTTGAAGTAGTCCGGCTGGTACATGTAGAGCACGCGGTCGAGCTTGCTCTGCAGGAAGGCGTTCTTCATGTCCATCTACATCAGTTGAGGTCGAGGACGGCGACGATGCTGAGGAAGATCCTCAACGTGACGTAGCTGCTCACCGGCGCGTACGTCTCGTCGTAGTCGGCGCCATACACCTGCGTGAAGCCTTTCACGACCAGCCTCGCCTTCTCGCGCTCTACGGTGTCGTCCATGCGGTACTTCATTATCAGCACCCACCGGTTCTTCATGATGTTGACGCCGGGAGGCCGCTCAACGAGCTCCCACGTGCCATTCGCGATGAGGCTCCATATCTCCTCGTCCATGGCGGCCTTCACCGCCTTGCCCTTCCAGCTCGCCAGCGCCTCCTTCACCGTCATCGTGGAGATGTCCCAACGGTGCTCGGGGTCGACGTGCATATCAAGGTCGAGATCCGGCAAGTCCTCATCCTCCTCGGCGTCGTCGTCGATGTCATACACAGTGGTGAAGGCGGCCGGGACGAAGAAGTCGGGCGGCCTCCGAATTCGGCCTGTACGCCGTGGCCTGGGCTTGACCTCCACCACATCATTGTCAGTGGACTGCCGGGCGTCCGACTTCTCCCCTTCAGCTTCGTCGGCTTCGCAGTCCTCGGCGTGCACCAAAGCCGGCGTCTCAGCGGACTTCTCCCCTATTGTCGGCTCCACCACTGACATCTTTGTTGCTGACAGCTTCCTTGTCGGCTCCATCGTCCTCTGCTCCCCTGTTGGCAGTGTCCCTACAGCCGCCCCCTGTGACGGCATTGGCTCCTCGGCCTGCTGCTCTGCATCCACGCCGACTTGCTTGACGCCTCGTCGGCCACCGGCGATGCTCTTGGTCGGCGCCACAGGCGACGCCCCACTGCTCCCCTCATCGCCGGAGGCCGACGTCGGTGTCAGCGCATGCGGAACGGCGATGGGAGGAGGAGGAAAGGCCTCCTCGACGTCCTCATCAGCAAGCTCACCGACCTCGGCGAGCAGAGGGAGTGTCGCGGTGGAGGTGTCCGGCGGTGAGGTAGCCGGCGGCCATCCCAATGCCGGCCCATGCGTCGACTTCCACACCTCCAGCGACATGGTTTCGTAGAACACCACGTCCGACGTGGTGACCACCCGGTTGTCGGCAATGTCGAGGAGCTCCCAGCCTTTGCTCTCCTCCGACACGCCGAGGTGAAGGCCCCACCGGGCCTTAGGCTTCAGTTTACCACCTCGCTGCTGCTCGGGGACCAGGAACTGCGCCATGCAGCCCCACACACGTGCCAGCGACAAGTCGGGCTTCTTCCCGGTGAGCAACTGGTATGGCGTTGTCCCCGGCAACAGCGACGAGCGCTCCAGGCAGTTCCGTACCGAGACGGCCTGGCGCAGGGCGAGGTGCCACCAGTGGTGCTGCACGCCCATGTGCAACAGCATCGTCCGCACCGACTCCACCACCGTCCTCATCTCCCGCTCTGCCATGCCGTCCTGTTGCGGGGTGTACGGGCAGGTTTGGTCGTGGATGATCCCCTTGCCGTCCATGAAGGCGGTGAACTCTTTTCCGAGGAACTCCCCTCCCCGGTCAGATCGCAGCTGCATCACTGACTTCTGTGCCTGCCGCTCAACCAACACCAGCCGCTGCGTGAACTCCCGCAGCACGTCGGACTTCCTGGCGACCGGCTTCACCCACACGTAGCGGGTCTTGCGGTCCTTCAGCAGCATGAAGTACAAGATTCCATCCTTGGCGGCCACACGAAACGGCCCGCACAGGTCGATGTGCACGACGGCCAGGGCGTCCTCGGCGTCCGAGCCCTTGTCGGGGAAAGAGTGCCGCGCCAGCTTCCGGCCGACGCACGAGACGCAGGGTGAGGCGGTGCCGGACGCCGACGTAAGGTCCAGCCTGGAATCCATGCCGACGTGCGCGAGCCTCGCGTGCAGCCTGTCCGGTGTCGTTTTCGTCGCCGAGACGTTTGCCCGCAGAGCCACTGCTCCCGCTGCAGTCGTCGCCGAGCAGGGACGTAGGTCGGTGCAGAGGACCCGGCCGGAGTACGTTGCTCGGCCGAGGACGTCGCCGGTCGCCGAGATGAGCAGCATCCCGTCGCCGTCGGCTTGCAGCTTCACGCCGTTCTCCTTCAGCTGACCGGCCGACAGCAGGTTCGCATGCACGCCCGGGACGTACAACACATCGGGGATGAGCACCTGCTTCCCGGCCTCCCCTAGCAGTGCAGCCGTGCCTCGTCCCTTGACGTCCACGTGTTTAATGTCGCCGCTCGGCTGCAGGTCGACGAAGACCTCCTTCGTCCCCATCAGGTGATGTGAGCAGCCGCTGTCGAGCAGGACCACCCCCGGGTTCCCCTGCACAGCTGCTGCCACCGCCTGAAAGTTCTCGCCGGCCTCCGGCGCCAGCGAGACGGTCGGCTCCACGACGCCGACCAGCGAGCACGACACCTCCCCGTCTCCTCGCCCCTTGTCGCTAGTAGAGGAGTCGGCGTCCTTCGCCGAGGTCGACTTGTTCGACTGCTTCTCCTTGCGCGGCCTGCTTCCCCGACGTGGATGACGGCTGGCCGACCTTCCACGGCCTCCCTTGGCGTCGTCCTCATCTGACTCACTTTGGTCAGGACACTCAAAGGAGAGGTGGTCGGGGCTGTGACAGATCCAGCACTCCCGACGCCGACCTCCCCCTCCGCGACCGCCGTCCTTGGCCGACTTCGTCTTGTCGGCGTCCCTCCCCGGCTTCCCGCCACTGCTACCACCGCCGCCAGGCTGACCGCGCTGTCCCGGTCGGCCACTCTGCTTTGCCGGGGCGGCGTAGTTCACCTGCGGCAGGAGCTCCGAGGACCGCTCAGCTTCCTGCATCGCCTCGTCCCGCAGGATGTACGAGGTCAAGGGGTCCTCGTTCAGCGTTGCCCGCGTGCTCGGCACCACCGACAGCCGCTTCAGCAGGTTGTAGCTGCTTGGGAGTCCCTTCAGGACGTGCGTGACGTACGACGCCGTGGAGTACTGCACGCCGGACATCCTCATGGTGGCGAGAAGTCGCCGAGCCCGGTTGCAGTAATCGGTCGCAGTCTCCTGGTCGCCCATCCGCAGATGCGTCATCTGCTCCTCGAGCTGGCCGATGTACAGGTCGTCAATGACCTGATGCGTCGACTCGATGAAGTGCCACGCCTGGTGGCCGGCGTCCAGGTAGTCCCTACACGGCTTCAAGGCGATCTGCACGCCCGGCGAGCAGCACCGCGAAATGACCGTGAAGGTCAGCAGCTGCACAGCACGAAACTCCGCATGTAGGTCGGGGTAGTTCTCCGACGGTGTTGCCATAGTGCTGCCGGCGAAGCCCATCAGCCCGGCCATTTTTAGCTGAGGCTCGATGGCTTCCTTCCAGGTGAGGATGTCGGAGCGAGCGACCAGCAGGGGGGTGACCGAGATCCTATCCGGCGTAAACTTGAAGTAGCCGTAGCTCGGCGCGATCCCTCCCGCCGTCACGTGAGTCGCCGACATCGGCGCCAATCCACTTGGTCGGCCTCCGACATCGCCCTGCGAGGTCCCTGCAGCCGCCGACGACTACATTCCTCGCACATGAACGCCGCCGGCTTCACCGGCGTGTATCACTCCTCTCGGCATTGACGTGCCTCCCGCACTGCTGCCGACTTCATCACCAGCGATGACGCACACGTCGACGCCGCCTGCGTTGTTCACTGGTCAGGGAGACGCCGGTTAAGAGGGGTGCTCCGTCGCCCACAGAGCGCGGATGCCAGCCTCGACGACCGCCAGCGGGAGAGTCCCGTACTCGTTCGCAGCATGGCGTCTCCTTGCATCGTCCATCCGTGCCTCCAAGGTGTCCACGACGCCCGCCTCAACTACGGGGTCCACCATGGCGTCCAACACAGCCGCCGGCCTACGAACAAGCTAGGTAAGTCCAAAGTCGGCTACAACGAAGGTATCGTTGCGGGGCCGTCCACGCTCACCGCACCATGCGGAGATAACTCTGTCAACGGGAGCTAGACTACGGGCTAGGCACGGGGTAGGAGTGATCTCTGCGTTCGTTCCTTAGTCGTTTGCTTGTGTTCTCTCTACGCACACATTCACGGGGAGAATTGGCAAGAGTTTCACTAGCAAAAGTTCACATCAATGATGTTCAGAATGATAGCAACAACATTGGCATGCAAGGCTATAGCAGAGCTAGCACAGCTGCTGGTCGACTTCCAGCGCAGCATGGTCGACCGCGGTCCAGCGCAGCAGAGCTCGCACCGCTCCAGCGCAGCAAAGTAGCGGCTTGCCAACGTTGCAAGTCCGTGGTGTGCCAACGCTGCAGCAAGTCGGCTGCACAGCGTTGCACCCGCAGGACAACGGTGCACCTGCTTCGCAGGTGCGTGCAGCTGGTTGGTGCTCCACACCTCGTCACGAGCACAGCGCAGAGGCCTAGCAGAACCCACGCCAGCAACTACGCCCACCAGCCATGTCGACCTCGGGATACCACTTCCGAGGTCGCCTTCGCAGAAACCATCCCGGCGACTTTCGCACACGTCGCCCGGGTATCCCGGACGACCGGGCAACCCCGCCTGGTCGTCCAGCCCAGTCGGTCGCCGGCTACACCAAACCCGGCGTCCCAGGGTCGGCATCCTGACGTCCAGGTCGGCGTCCACTCGCCCAGGACGCCGTCCAGGCGCCTAGGTCGGCGTCCAGCCTCCCGGGACGCCGTCTAGGCGCCCAGGTCGGCGTCCAGCCTCCCGCGACGCCGAGCAGACGCCCAAGTTGGCGTCCAGGCGCCCAGGACGCCGTGCAGACGCCCAGGACGCCGCCCAAACGCCAAAAGCAGCGTCCACCTGCTCGGCGCCCTCCAGCCAGGCGCCCCCCAGCTCAACGCCCTTGCAGTGGCCCCCGTACCCACTGCTGCAGGTCGGCTGCGTCCCCCCCTATACACCCGACCATAAGGTCGGTCGGCTCCGCCCAAGCGAGGACGGGGCCAAACACTCCTCCCGTTGACAGTCATAAGGCGCTCAGGCATGGTCGCGTTTGCCTTGATTCGTTTTTTTGGGAACGTGTCTAGTGTTGCTCCTCAGCTGTGTGCGCTGGCGTCCACATGGATCACTGCATCGTAGCTACTCGGAATGTGGGATGGGGCGCCATTGAAATTATCGAATTCTTGTAGCCAAAACTCGAGTCTTCGATGACGGTGGGGACCAAATGCACTTTGCTGTTCCAGGAAGGGTCCCTCTGAATGATATGCAGCAGGTTCTGGCTAAACGCGCGTGCAGTTGCACCAATGGCAAATGACATCGATGCGAGCACGCCAGTGACTCTTGCGACGTGTCGGATTGGGACCTTGCGCTTGGCCTTGCCTTCCATGCATAGTTCTTGAATAGTTGAGCGTAACGATGCACGCGGCGCGCGGCAGTTCAACACCCAGAAAACGCAGCTGCTGCATAGGCTGCAGATGTGATTTTTTAAAATTGATGACTAATCCTACCTTGTTGAGGTCTTGCACCACCATCTGACCCGTGGTTTGAGCCTCTGCTTCCGTGCGGCATAGAAACATGATATCGTCCACATATGGGATGACTCGCACCCCAAGGGCCCGTCAACGACGGGCGAGCTGCTTGATGAGTTGCGTGAAAACAAACGGGGTTGTCGCCAAACCGAACGGTAGGGACCGAAAGACGTATGAGCGCCCGTCAAATTGGAATGCCAAGAACTTTCAGCAAGATGGATGGATGTCAACGTGGTGGTATCCCGATTTGAGGTCGACCGTGAACATCCAATCTCCTACGCGAACAAGCTCCACCACCTGATTCAATCCTTCGTACTTGAATTTGGGAATGCACAGATTTTGATTGACCCTTCGGAGGTCCAGAATCAGACCGCATTTGTCCCACTGCACTACCACATTCAGTGGACTTATGCATAGCTCTTGGGTTGCGGGAGCGAGAGTAGCCGCACCACTGTCAATGAGCTCGGCTATGGCCGAACTTGGATTGGATTAACGCTCCCGCGTGATTCTTTTGCTCAAACGGCCTGGGGGATCCATGCTTCCTTGGCATCCTACAGCCATTCAAGACCACCGACAATATGAAACTACTCTCGCACTATGAGCTCCACCACGGAAAATCCGCGCGCAGGTGCCAGGCATAGTCGTGACTAGCTTGTCAGTAACCGCGACCCCCTTACGGGTCGTACGGGTCGCCATCGATCCGCTACCCGATGTATCTGTGGACCATGGGGTTTTAAAGCAACATAGGACATGCCTTATAAGCAAGGGTCTGTCGTGGTGTGTTTCCCACATGAGGTTCTCTCTCGCTCTCTTCTTCTTCCTCTTCCTCATCTTCCTCTCCTTTTTTTTTTTTTGCCTTTCCCTACACTTGGAACATTTTGCATGCCTGACATGCACTTGGATGTCCCGTCTTGTGCCTAACACGGGGGTGCTTGTCAAGCAACTACTTCCTTGCTTCCCCTGAAACATCACACTTGCGCTCGTCCCTTTTTTTTGTCGCATGGTCGTTCTTGCCACGCACCAGGTTTGTTGCTTCGCTGTCCTTGCTGCCTTCCATTGTTTGTATACCATTACAACCTTGCCATGCAGCTGTTAGACTACGAAAAAGGATGATTAAATTTGAGATCAAACTGAGTACAAGTACTAACCCTAATTGGGTTGTACCCGTTATGGGCTACCCCACTACATCCTACACAACATAAGCATTATAATGTTTTGACAAACCCCCATAGGCAAAGTGGGGGAGAACAAGTGGTCACAAGACCAATCAAGAAAAGCAAAGCAAGCTTAGGGTGGATCACGAAGTCACCACACAGTCCGAGCACAAGCAAGTGACCACAAGGCCAGTTCACATGCAGAGTTATATAAAAGAGAACAAACAGTACAGTGATCACAACCTAGCAAGTGTAAGCATGCAGGTATATAAATATTGTGATCACAGTACAAGCAAAGTCACGCAGTGAGCAAGTGAGACAAAGCAGGCACAAGGCCTAAAGCAGTACAGAAACGCTGATGATCACCAGGCGGAAGTGCCTTGGTGAATATATCAGCAGTGTTGGCCCGGGTGGCCACGTGAGCAAGACAAAGCTGACCACGCTGCTGCAACTCTCGAGCAAGGAAGTAACGCAGAGTGATGTGCTTCGTTCTGTGCTCCAGTCTGTGATCTTGACACAAGGCAATTATGGCCTTGCTGTCTACGTATATTTCTGGAGGAGAACGAGGCCGCTCTCCCAAGTTGGTCAGCAGGTAGGTGAGCCAGCGTAACTCCTGTGCAGCCATGGCTCCTGGGTAGATCACAGCCTCACAACTGGAGCTGAGAACAGAAGACGAGCGGGTAGACCGCCAAGAAACAGAGCCGGAGCCAAGGCTGAACGTGTAACCCTGTGACGACCGCTGCGTAGCCAGGTCGTCAACCCAAAACACGTCTGAGTGTCCAGTGAGGACAACTCGACCCTGTCCTCCAAGCACGAGCCCCATGTCCGATGTACTGCACAAGTAGTGCAACACCTTGTGAGCGGCCTCCCAGTGCTCTCGCCGGTGTCTCCCGGGCGCAACGTAGCGTGCCAGGATGCTAAGAGGGTACGCAAGGTCAGGTCGAGTGCAGCTCATCAGGTACATGAGGCAGCCCACAAGCTCTAGATACGGGCCGCTCGGCTCTACGGACTCGTCCGAAGGTGGAGCTGAGAGCGAGTGACCGGTAGGCAGAGGAGTGGACTATGGCGAGGAGAACCGGAAGCCGAAGCGCTGAAAGACCTGCTGCACCATGTGTGACTGAGTAAGGGTGATGGTGCGCCGTGCTCTGTCCTGGGTGATCTGCAAGCCAAGATAGCTGCGCAGCTCACCCAGGTCAGTACACGTGTGTCTCTTCTGCAGCTCCGACTTCACAAGGGCCAGTGCCTCAGTGTCAGCAGTGGCAAAAACCAAGTCATCGACGTACACGAGGATGTAGAACGGCGGCAGCAAAGTGTCGGTGCGCAGAAACAGTGACGGGTCAGCAGTCGAAGGAGCAAACCCAAGAGCCGCAAGTGTCGTCCTCAGTGTGTCGTGCCACTCACGAGGTGCCTGGCGGAGACCGTAGACTGGCCGTCGGAGGCTTCAGACATTGGGTACCTGCAGGAAACGACCCAGTGAAGCCAGGTGGGCGGCACAGCCAGATCTCCTCGTGCAGGCTGCCCTGTAAGAAAGTTGTGCTGAAGTCAAGAGAGTGAAGCTCGTAGTCACGCTGAGCGGCAACGTGCAGCAACTCCCGAAGAGTGCTGACCCGAAGAGTGGTCATCTTCGGGGTAGGGGAGAAGGTCTGGAAGAAGTCAACTCCCTGTCGCTGACTGAAGCCTCTAGCAACGTAACGAGCCTTAAAGACAGGCGGAGAACCCGGCGGTCGCTTCACCCTGAAAATCCACATGCCATCGACTATGTTCGCCCCAGGAGGGGGAACTGCGTCAACGTAAGTGCCTGTGGACTTCCAAGATGCCATCTCTGCGTCCATGGCTGTATGCCACTGAGAGGAGTAGGGACCCGTAATCGCCTCTGCGTAAGAGCGCGGGGTCGAGATGTCCAGTGCATCCGGGTCTCCCTCAGGTGCAAGCAGCATGGCCACGAGATGAGGTACAGCAGCCGCAAGACACTCAAAGTCCTCTTGCCTGTCCTCAAGGACGTCCGTGCCAAGAGCACATTCACCCCCGACGGACGGAGGACAGACAAACCCTAGACTCAGCAACAAGACTAGTGGCGTAGTCTAGACGACACGCAGCAGCAAAGTCAACAAGCTCAGCAACTAAGGCAGACGCAGTAGTGGACTCAAAAGAAGGGTCAGTGACAACAGTGGCCAGGAGACGCGTGACAGTAGGGTGAGCAGCACGAACCAAGTCAGACTCAGGGTCCGGAACGTCAGAAGTGAGGACACGGCAAGGGGACACGCTGTGGAACAGAGGAAGGACGAAGTGCCATGGTGTGCGTGCCGGAGACAGATAGAGGACGAGGACGGGGAACATTACGAGCACGGCGAACCATGCGAACAGGGGAGGCAGGACGAGACGCAGGCTCACGACGCTCTGTAAGGGAGGCTGGCTGCTCAGTGTAACGAGGGGGGGCAGGCAGCGGTGAGTCTGGAGGAAGGGCAGTGGACGAAGGAAGACTAAGAACATGACGGAGCACCGAGGTAGGCGGTAGCTGGGACAGGTGCGGTGGCGGCAAAAAAAACGGTCTTTGCTGCACAGTGCCTCTAGCACCAGTACCGCCAGCTCCTGTGCCTCCAGCTCCAGCAGCACCAGCACCCCCAGCTCAATTAGCACCACACCTCCAGCGCCAGTACCTCCAGTACCAGCAGCTCCAGTGCCTCCAGCTCCAGCACCTCGAGCTCGAGTCCCGTCAGCGGCAGTGCCTCCAGCGCCAGCGCCTCCAGCTCCAGTGCCTCCAGCTCCAGCGACTCCAGCCCTAACGCCTCCAGCTCCAGCGCCTCCAGCTCCAGCGGCGCTACTCTGAAGGTGCGTGCGCTGCACAAATCACTCGTGCAGCTGCTGTGGTGAGAGAGGCTCCCGCCGGCTAGACCGCTGCGGCGAGGCACCTGTAGAACCTCCAGCACCAGTACCTCCACGACCAGTACCTCCTGTACCTCCAGCTCCTGAACCTCCAGCACCAGCAGCGCCCGGCCTCCAGTGGCAGAGTCTCTAGCTCCAGCAGCGCGACTCCGAAGGCGGGTGCGCCGAGCAAACCACTCGCGCAGCTGCGGAGGTGAGAGAGGCTCCCGCCGGCTAAACCGCTGCGGCGAGGCATTCGGAGAACCTCCAGCAGACGCAGCACCCCCAGGCTCAACACCCCCAGGCTCCGCACCCCCAGACTCAGCACCCTCAGGCTCGCCACCCCTAGGCTCAGCACCCCAAGACGCAGTACCCTCAGGCTCAGCACCCCCAGGCTCCGCACTCCCAGGCTCAGCACCCCCAGGCTCCACACGCTCAAGCTCAGCACCCCTAAGCTCTACACGCTCAGGCTCAGCACCCCCAGGCTCCGCACCCCCAGGCTCCACACGCTCAGGCTCAGCACCCCCAGGCTCCACACGCTCAGGCTCAGCACCCGCAGGCTCCGCACCTCTAACAGCACCACCCCCAGCAGCACCAGAGTCGCTAGTGACCTTGACACACTCAGCCAAGGGGAGGGGGTCTACCTGAGACACACCTGAAGGAGCAGGACCCTGAGGGGGGAGGGGGTCTACCGGAGGGGGACCTGGAGCAAGGAAGAGCGGCGGGGGGGGGAAAGGGGTGGTGCGGTAGGGGAAGAGATGGTAAAAGGGAACCGACTCGTCAAACGTGACGTCCTGAGAGGACAGAACACGGCGCGAGGTGGGGTGGTAAAACTGCCAGCCAGGCGCGTCAGTGGGAAAGCCAAGGAAGACACAGGGAATGGCGCGAGCGGAGAACTTGTTCGTGGTGGTATCGCGGACAAAGGCACGAGATCCCCAGACTCGGAACACCGACGCATCGCCAACCTCCCCCGTCCAACGCAGTGTAGGCGAGGTCTCCGGCAAGGAGACACGGGGCCAGAGGTTGAGCTGATGCGCAGCGTACCAGACCGCAAACGGCCACAGAGCAGCCGCATGGATCATGGAGGTACGAGCCACCTCCATGACTAAGCCAATGCGGCGCTTAGTAACCCCATTCTGCTGCGGGGAGGCCGGAAGTGTGAACGACTGGAGGATGCCCTCCCCACGACAAAAGTCCCGCAAGAGGTCGGAGGAGACCACCTCTGTCAGAGTGCAGACGCAGGACAAGAAGGTCCGTGTGGAACCGCTCACGGAGCTGGAGACGGACAGCTCGGATCTAAGGGATCAAGACATCAGGAACCTCCTGCCCCTTGCTCTGCAAGGGGAAGACCGTGGTGTAACGCGAGTAGTCGTCAACAACCAGCAGAAAGTATCGCTCGCGGCCCTGTCCTTGGACGCGGGCTGGGACCCACACATTCACGTGGAGAGTCTGCAGGGGAGCAGTCGTCGGGGGAAACGAGGAGTAGTGAGGCGCGGCGCGCTGCCGCTCCTCGACACAGCGAAGGCAGGACGGGGCAGGCGAGGGAGGGAGGGCAGGCAGAGACTTGGGAAGACCAGAGGCAAGGAGGCGGGAGTTCATGCTACGGAGGTGTGGCAAAGAGGGGTGACCAAGGCGGTGGTGCCAAAGGAGAGTCTGGAGGCGACACGAGCAGGGGGCTGCTACCTGACCTGACGCGGATACCTGACCAGACGTAGCTACCTGAGGAGGCTCAGTAGTCAGTGTGCACAGACTCAACCAGGCCGACGGGTGAACGTGGCCCGGTGACGGCCCGTCAGTGCGCACGTGCAGATCGACACACGCTGACCCCCAGGAGTGGTGGTAGTAACCATCTCATCCTAGAGAGCAGCGGTACTCACCAAGTTTGTAGAGAACGAGGGGAGGTGAAGACCTGAGAGTGAGCCAGACGAAACCGCCGGACACGGGAGAACAATGGAGGAACGTGCAAGGACTGGCCCCCCTGAGGGAGCGGCCAGATGGACTGCAATTGGTGCAGGGAGTGGTGTAAGTGTAATACTGTCGCGAAAGAAGCAGCGGGAAGCACCTGAGTCAAGCATGAAGGTGTGCAAGGCCTCAGCAGGCGCAGTACCAGAGAGAGCAGACGCACTAGCACCTAGAGCAGCAGCGTCTATACCTGGGTCAGGCGGCACACACAAGTAACAGTCACCCTCAGCACTAGCAGTGAAAGCATACATGGCAGCAAGAATAGCATCATAGTCAAGAGCAAAGATAACAACATTGTTCCTAAGCAGCTCTAGCCAGCGGGAGAGCTTAGCCTCGTCGCCAAACTCTGTGCGCCAAGCATCGTCAAGGCGGGAGAAGTAAAGAAGGGCGTGCGAGGAGTGCCTCGAGCAGCACCTAAAGCAACTATGCTAGTCTCAGCTGCAAGGAGGTCCTTCTTTAGGAGGTCGATAGTGAGGTCTGTGGGGCTAAGTGCGAGAAAGTTGTCCCTAACTGCGCGAAGAGAGTCAGGGAGGCGGGTGACTATGAAGTAGAGCGTGATGTACATCGAGGGCGGGTTCTTGTCTAAGAACTTGGCTGGGAGGGCGGCGCGGTAGCGAGTGTCGCTAGTGCGAAGGTGGGTGATGAGGTCCTCAACTGTGGCAAAGGAGGACAGCTCGGGAAACAGGTAGGGCAGTATAAGGCGGCCGAGAGCAGCAGTGGCAGGGGAGGAGTAACGAGCGACTACAGCGTTGTACAGGGCCTTAGAAGTCTTGTGCTGGCAAAAGTGAGCGCGTTCGGCTAACAGCAGGTAGGTGGTTGCGAACGGCTAGGCGAGCAGCAGCGTCACAGGTAAGCCACTGCGAGTGAGTCGCACTGTCAGCTGTGTCGGGAGGGGCGAGAGAGGCTCCAGACGTGTGGTCAAACAACGAAACGCCGTCTCTAGAATCGCTCAGTAAGTACAGCTGTAGGTCATCGAGCCACGCATCAAACTGGATGGGACGGCCCTCAGGATCGAACGTAAGAACGCTGAGAGTAGCCATAGTGGGCAAAGCAGGGTGGCGCTCGTGCACTTAGGGAAACGCGCAAGGCATGAATGGCGGCGCACAGCTAGCAGGGCGGCGCAGGGGCAGGGAAGGGCAGCGCGTGGGCTGCAAGGGGTGGCGCGTGGGTGGCAAGGGCGGCGCGCGGGCTGCCAGGGGCGGTGCATGGGCTGCGAGGGGCAGTGCGCGGGCAGGAAAAGGCAGCGTGCGGGCTGCAAAGGGCGGCGCGCGGGCTGCAGGGGCGGCGCACGGGCTGCAAGGGCGGCGCGCGGGCTGCCAGGGGCGGCGCGCGGGCTGCAAAGGGTGGCGCACGAACAGGAAGGGCCGTCGCGCGGGCTGCCAAGGGCGGCACGCGGGCTGCAAAGGGCAGTGTGCGGGCAGGAAAGGGCAGGGCGCGGGCTGCAAAGGGCGGCGTGCGGGCTGCAGAGGCGGCGCGCGAGCTGCAAGGGCGGCGCGCGGGCTGCAGAGGGCGGCGCGCGGGCAGAAGGGGCAGCGCACGGGCTGCAAGGAGCAGCGCGCGGGCTGCAGGGGGCGACGCGCGGCCAGCAGGTTGGCCCGACGTAGGGTAGGGCAAGGCGTGTTCGGGGCAGCGCGACGGGTGGGGCAGCGCTACGGGCAGCGTGCTAGTGGGTGGGCCCTAAAAAAAAACGGGTCCAGGGACAGGACCTGCTCTGAAACCATGTCAAAATAGAGAACAAGAATGATGCATTGAGAACAGATCTGGGTACAAGTACTAACCCTAATTGGGTTGTACCCCTTATGGGCTACCCCACTACAGCCTACACAAAATAAGCATCATTATAGTTTGACACATATGGCCCGGCTGCCCGCAACGGAAACAAGAGCCCCGAAAGCTCCTGCTGTTGCCGTCAAGTGGCGGGCCACGCTTGTTGCCAAAGTCCATGGGCCCACGCCCTCCGCCGCGCAAGCCACAATTGAAATTGGCTTGGGTGCGCTCCATGGCCGCTACGTCCGCGACGGCCTGTTTGAACGGCCGTGATGTGAAGACGCTCTTGTCTTCGTAGAGCTTGAACCTATTTGCGATGCGGAAGTTGGTGTAGTCGGCAACGTGAAGTAACTTGAAGCGGTTGGTGATGAGCTTGAACGCCTCGGGTATTCGAGGGCGCTCTCCGACTCGTTGTGTCGCACCTTGTACTCCGCGTGCTTCGGATATGCCCGCACGTGTTCCACCTCGGCTTGCTCTTGGACGGCAGCGTTCTTGAACGAGGCGGCGGTGAGAGTGGGGTTGGGGGAAGGGAGCGGAGGGAGTTGCTCAACGGGTGAAAAACCGGCACTTGCGGCATGTGCCTCACCGTCGTCGTCGTCGTCTTCATTGTCGCTATCGGTGGGGTTATTCGTAGCTGGAGCGGCAGCGACCCGGGTGTCTTCGCCCCTTCCGGTTTTTGTCGTGCAAGCGAGCTTCAATGACTTCATTTTAAGCAGAAACGGAAGTTGCGTTTGGTGTAGCGACTTCTTCAGTAACAGTAGTGGTCTGCTGCTGTAACAGGGTGAGCAGCTGCTGCAGTTGGGCTGCAGTAGACTTCGGCGAGATGTGCGCGCCGGATGCCACTTGCGCGTGTGGCCCCACATGCACGTCAGGGCCCACAGACGCGTCAGGGCCCTGAGGCCTTCGTCACTGACGCGGGCCGCGGGGTGCCAGCCGTGCTGGTTGGCGCCGTCTTGGCGCTTTCCGTCGTGGCCGGCGCGTCAGGGGCCACAGGGGCTCCTCGTGTAGGCTACCCTGAAGGAAGGCAGTGGAGAAGTCGAGAGAGTGTAACTCGTAGTCTCTCTGTGCTGCTACGTGCAGTAACACCCGAAGAGTAGTCATCTTTGGGGTAGGCGCGAAGGTCTGAAAGAAGTCGACTCCCTCGCGCTGACTGAAACCTCTAGCCACGTAGCGCGCCTTGAAGACCGGAGGAGATCCCGGTGGCCGCTTCACCCTGAAGATCCACATGCCATCGACTACGTTCGCCCCAGGGGGGGAAATCTTGTCGATGTAGGTGCCTATAGGTCTATAGGAGGCCATCTCTGCGTCCATGGCAGCTCTCCACTAAGAGGCCCAAGGCCCTGACACTGCCTCAGCATAAGTGCGAGGAGTCGGTATGTCAAGGGCGTCGGGGTCTCCCTTAGGGGCGAGTAGCATGGCACAGAGATGAGGGGAAGCAGCTGCCAGGAACTCTAGCTCAAACTGCCTGTCCTCTAGGGCGTCACAGCCAAGGGCAGACACACCCCCGACGGCTAGAGGACTGGTAGGAGGAGCAGCCACAAGACTGGTGGCGTAGTCAAGGCGACGAGTAGAGGCAAACTCCATGACTGCGGCAGTAAGAGCGGAGACAGAGGACAGAGAGGCACGAGGGTCGGTAACAAGAGAGGCGAGAACACGAGAGAGAACAGGACGGTACGTGCGGTAGTAGTCTGTGACAGGAGTAGAGAGGGAAGCAGTGAGGGCCGACTCAGGAGGAGAAGGAAGTACAGAAGGAGACGAACGAGGCGGACTAGAACGAAATAGGGCAGTACGAAGGTCGGTGATGGGAACAGGCGACAAGGGACAAGCACAAGGAGAGCAACTGAAAGGCCAAGTGTGAGAAAGAGGAGGGGACAACGGAGGCTGAGAACGAGGGAAAACAGCTGGGGAGGGGTCAGGAGGAGGAAGCGGAGGACCAGAGACGGGAGGAGAGGGGGAGGAGGGAGGAGAGGGTGCGGCTGCTACTGCTGCTGCTGCTGCTCATCCAGCTGCTGTAGCTCCAAAAGTTGCAGCTCCAACTCGAGGCTCTCTCTCTCCAACTCCAATTGCTCCTCACGTGCTTGACAAAGACGGGCCTGGTGCCGGGTCGGGTAGGGGTGCGGGCGCGGAGTAGTGTCCGGGGCAGGGGCAGCCCCAGGACTACCCTCCAAGGCACCAGCCGCACCACCCCCAGAGCCAGCACCACCAGAAGTAACAGGGTCAGTCCCAGGCTCTCCAGGTCCAGCAAACGGCGCACCTCCAATCGTAGCACCCCCATGGACTGCTCGACTAACACCAGCTCCCCGAAGACCAGCGGCTCCTACAGGCACGGGCTCAGCTCCAACTCCAGCACCCCCAGAACCAGGACCTCGCACAGGTACGCTCTCAGCTCCAACTCCAACTCCTCTAGAGCTAGCACCGCCAAGGCCCTCGTCACGAACACCGGCTCCCGCAGGGTCTGCAGTAGGCTGTGAGGAGGACTGCGGGGAAGGAGGCTGCACCTGAGGGGCTACCGAGGGGGGAGGGGTAGCGTGGGACACACCTGACGGGGCTGGACCAGGGGGGGGAGGCTGTACCGGGGGAGCAGGAGGGGGAGCGGAAGTCAGGAAGAGAGGGGGAGGAGGAACCGGGAGACCTCGACAGGGGTACCTGACGTAGTAGGGGACGGGCTGTCGAAACGGACGTCACGGGAGTGAAAGTACCAGTGAAGGGGAGGGTGGTAAAAGGTGAAGTCAGAGGAGTCCTCTGGGAAACCAAGGAAGACACAGGGAACGGCACGAAGCGAGATCTTGTCCGCGGAGGTGTCGCGAACAAGTGCCAAGCAACCCCAGACACGAAAACGCGACGCAGCACCAGGGGACCCGGTCCAAAGACTGGTCGGTGAAACCTCTGGCCGAGAGACACGTGGCCAGAGGTTCAGCTGGTGAGCGGCGTACCGAACCGCGTAGGGCCACAGAAAATGGGGGGCACGGGCGTGAGTCATGGAGGTGCGGGCGATCTCCATGACCAAGCCAATGCGGCGCTCAGCAACCCCATTCTGTTGTGGGGACTCTGGAAGCGTCCAGGACTGACGGATGCCCTGCTCGCGACAAAATCCAGCGAGTATGCCTGAGCGAAACTCACCCTCGCGATCGGAGTGAAGACAGCTGACACGACGACCACGAGTGTCTGCAGTGGTAAGCAACCATCTGATCGGAGAACACCAGGGGGAACACGGTGGTGTTGCGGGAGTACTCGTCAATGACCACCAGAAGAAGCACTCACGCTCAGGGCCAGGGCGAGAGGCAGGGCCCCAGACGTCCAAGTGGAGCGTCTCAAATGGCTCAATGGCCGGACAAAGGGAGGAGGAGTGAGGGGTGGCGCGCAGCCTACCCTCGATGCAGAGACCGCAAGGTGGTGCAAGCGAAGGCGGCAGCGACGGCAAGACACGCGGGAGGCCTAAGACAAGACGCTGACTAGACATAGTGCGCAGGCGAGGAATGGACGGGTGCCCCAGCCGGTGCTGCCACAGAACGGTGGGGTTGGCAAGAGACCGCTGGAGCAACTATGACCGCTAGACCGCTGGTCCACAAAACTGGACCAGACACGGAAACCTTACCAGACACAACTACTTGGTGAGACGCGGCGACCTGGTGAAACGCAGGGACCTGACGGGGGGGAGTGACAGGGGCCGGGGGCAGTAGCTGCTGCTGCTGCGGCTGCTGCTGCTGCTGCTGCTGCTGCTGCTGCTGCTGCTGCTGCTGCTGCTGCTGCTGCTGCTGCTGCTGCTGCTGCTGCTGCCCTTGGGGGCCAGTGTGCAGAGTGTACAGACCAGAGCCCGGCTCAGCGGTAAAGGTGGCCAGAGGCGCGTACGTGTCACCGTCTACACAAACCGCAGTCTCCCCAGAAGGCTCAATCCAAACACCCACGTGACTACTCACGAGTGGCCTCACACCCACCAAGTTTCTCGAGAATGAGGGCACGTGAAGGAAACCCGACGGAACAGCTGGGCACGGAAGCGTAGTAGTGTAGCAAGCAGTGACTGGTCTCCTAGTGGGATCAGCCAGTGCTACAGAGACCGGTGCAGGAAGCGGAGTAAGCGTCATGTGGTCACGGAAGAAGCAGTGCAAAGCTCCCGAGTCGAGAGGGAAAGACAGCGAAGCGTCCTCCGGAGCAGCTCCTGGACTAGTGTCTACACAAGTACCTTCACTAGAAACATGCACCTTAGCAACACTGGCACCGAAGCTAGAAACACGCAAGTAAGAAGTCAGAAGCACTAGAGTCAACAACAGCATACATAGCATGAGGAGTTCCTAAGAGATCAAGCAACTGAGAAGCAGACATGCCCCACACAGTGGGACCGTGCTGCTGAAAAAGGGGAAGCCAGTCAGGGGCGGGGCCGTCGGTGCCGTAGGCCGCACGAAGTGTGTCAGTGAGCTGGGCGAAGCACTGGCCCGGTGGGTGGCGGCGGTCACATCGATAGCCACTGCGAGGACCTATCTGGATGAAGTAGGGGCAGGGTGGGTGGACGGCACCACCCGACAGCTGACGCTGTCCTGACCCCTCCCTCAGTACCTGCTGCTGCCCCTGCTGCTGCTGTGGCTGCTGCGAGAGGAGTGGCTGCTGCTGCTGCTGTCGCTGAGCCTGGTACCAAGCCGCCACTCCACCACCCGCAGCTGGCAGTCCAGCAGGTGTCGGATTAACTCGAGCGTCACCTCCACCGGCTGCAGCAGGTGAGTCACTAGGCGCTGCACAAGGCACTCCACCAACTCCTGCACTCCCGCCACCGCCGCTCGCCACGCCACCTCCGCCGCCTCCGCCGCTGCTCGCTCCCTAGCCGCCACCTCCTCCGCCCCTCCTGCCGCTCCTACCCCTAGACCGCGCAGAAGTCGTAACAGCAGCTGCGGTCACGTCAATAGTGGCAGTAGTGAGGGAGGTAGTAAAGGTAGGCAGCTGAGGAACAGTGCACCCGTGAAACAGTGGAGGGGGCACAGCGCCAGAGGCGGAGGCTACCGAGCGGAGGTTGCTCTCGACGTCCTTGAGGGCAGACTCAAGGACCTCGATAGTGAGCTCACTAGGGTGCTTCAGCAGAAGCGCGTCACGAACGGAGGCAAGGCGATCAGGGAGACTAGTAGCAATGAAATAGATAGTAATCGCCATGGGGGGAGGGAGCAGAGCAAGCTGTGCGTCAGCGCAAGCAGCACGGTAGCTAGAATCGAGCGAGCGCACGTGAGCGATCAAGTCAGCAGTGCGCTCAAACGAGGCGAGGTCAGGAAACAGGAACGGGAGGAACAGGCGACCAAGAGAGACAGTGGTGGGAGTAGCGTAGCGGGCCTTGATCGCAGTCAGGAACTCACTAGCCGTGCGAACCTGAGTGAAGTGGGTCTCCTCAGACTCAGGGAGGAGGCTGCTGAGGGCGATGCAGGCCGCATCGTCTCGCGACTTCCACGCTGTGAGGTCAACACGCTGGCGTGCATAACGGTCTCTGTCTGCATCGGTGGGGTCAGCGCCTAAGGGATCAGGATCGGGGGGCGCACGGAGGTCACCGGAAGCGTGCGCCCACAGAGACTCGTCTGCCTGAACCTGACTCTCTAGGAGGCGGCGCGCACGCAGGAGCCTGACCGAGAACTCGAGCGGCCTACCCTCGGCGTCAAAGCGCAGGACCCTAAGAGTCGCCATAGTGGAAGCGAAGAGGTGGGAACTGCTGCTGCCGAAACCCTAAACACTAAATGGGTCTGAGGAGGGCGCGACAGATGGTGCGAGGAGCTAAGGGCACTGCGGGACGTTAGGGCAGGGCACGACATAGCAGGATAGGCAGCACGAGGCGACGAGCGGGGCTCGGCTAGACGGGACGGACGCGACGCGGATCGGCGCTGCGCGGCAGGAAGGGATGGGATGGCGCGGCACGGCGGGACGGGATGGCGTGGCGCAGCGGGACGGGCTGGGCTCAGCGCGGCGGGGTGGGCTGGCGCGGCGCGGCGGGACGTGCTTGCGCGGCGCGGCGGGACGGGCTGGCGCGGCGCAGCGGGACAGGCTGGCGCGGCGCTTGCGGGGCGGGCTGGCGCGGCGCAGCGGGACGGGCTGGCGCGGCGCTTGCGGGGCGGGACGGGCTGGGCGCAGCTCGGAGGGACAGGCTGGCGCGGCGCTGCGGGACGGGCTGGCGCAGCGCATGCGACGGGCTGGGCTCACACGGCGCGACGGGACCGACGGGTCGAGCGCAATGCGGCGGACGAGACAGGCAGGAGGGAGTGCGACGAGACAGGAAAGGCGGGCACGACACGACCGGCAGGCGCAGCGGGCGCTACGGGACGAGACAGACGGGCGCGACAGGCGCTAGGAGACGGTACGGGCGTCACAAGCACTAGGGTGCGGGACAGGCTCGGGCGCTACGGGCGTGAATGGGAGGAACGGGATCCTACAGGATCCTAACCTAGGTAACACCATGTTACAACGGAAATGATCCATCAACAATGTTGGTTGGGGTACATAAACCTAACCCTAACATCTGTACCCTATATGACATGCCTCATATAGGCTACAACAGTTGACAATAGGGTGCGTGTTTGCGTATACCCTGCTGTGTCTTTTTGTTCTGGCCGCTCATTTTCTCATTTACAAACAGCAGCAGCAGTAACAACAGCAACAGCAACAAATGCAGCAGCAATAACAGGAGAAGCAGCGACCGCACACTGTGCTGAAAGTGACGATCAATTTCCGTCACATGTCAGATATCTTACCGTAGCACTACAGCAGCTGCTGTTAATTGCATAGATGAAAACCCGGCTGCATTGTGATATATATTTGCATTTGATATGTACACACCATGTTCTACTGCATAAGAAGGAACATTACAAATGCACAGAATCCCACTAGCTAAGCTACCGCTGTGGCATTCATGGGGCATCTGTGATGTTCCTTCTCGGATCACACCAGCTCCCCGTGCACCCATCTCCCATTCCCCTCTCCTTCAAAGCCTGCCACCAATGAGCTTTCCCGACAAGCTGCTGCTGGTGCCTGTGAAGCCAATGTAGAGCTGGCCATTGATGCCAGCCTGGATGGCGCTGAGCACGTCCGCCAGGTCCGCCGGCGCGACAGTGAGCACATTGGCCAGCGACCACGACACGGAGCTCAGCAGCTGCCACGTGTCGGGCAGCTGCAGCGCCACGTGTGGGGCTGCCTGCCCGCACGTGCTGTTGCCGCTGTAGATGGCCGCCGCCTGCGGTGCCTCCGCCATGCCCGTCGCCACCAGCTGGTATGCCACCGCATACGCCGAGCCCCTGCCGTGAGGAGGAGAGGGGAAGTGGGGGGGGGGGGGGGGGGGAGTGGGGGGGACGGAAGGGGGAGGGGGGGACGGGTGGAGAGGGGGGTGGTGCACAAACGGGAAGGGTGTATTTAGCTGGAGGGTACAATCTACTGACCGGTAGAACCACTATTAGAGTCAGAGCGGATGGCAGTGGTGTGGAAAGGGATTGCGGGGGATTGTGATCACGTGGAAGGAGAGGGGGGGGGAGGGAGGGGGGGTTGCGGGGAAGGGGGAGAAAGAGGGGGCCGGGGGGGTGTTGGGTGGGGTGCACAACAGGGGATGTTCATTACACGAGGGTTCTCCGTTGGAGGGTAATATCTACAGAAAGGCAGAACCATCATGAGAGTCAGAACGGACAGCAATGATGCGTAAGGGGATGGTGCAGTATTGTGATAACGTAAAAGGATTAATGAGGTGATTAAGACAAACAATGGTAGGAAAGGCAGTGGCTTGGAAGGAGAGTGAGGGGCCGTGGCTTACATGTTGGTGATCTGGATGTTGGCTGCTCCCACCGGGAGAAGGCCCTCGCACGAGGTGAGCACGCCACGCAGCATGCCTGCAGTGACGGGGATCATCAAGAGAAGCAGTAGATAGAGATTTAGCCCAAGAGCAGCAGCAGATGATGCAACAAAGAGCAGCAGCAGCAGATGGTGCAACAAAGAGAAGCAGCAGTAGATGGTGCAACAAAGAGCAGCAGCAGCAGATGGTGCAACAAAGAGCAGCAGCAGCAGATGCTGCAACAAAGAGCAGCAGCAGATGGTGCAGAATGAGCAGCAGCGGCAGATGGTGCAACACAGAGCAGCAGAAGATTGTGCAAGAATGGGCACAAGCATTGTCGGGACACAACAACAGCGGGGTTTGCGGAGTTAGGGTTTCCGGGGTTGGGATTTGTGGGGGTAGGGTTTTCGGGATTAGGGTTTTCGAAAATAGTGTTTGCGGGGTTAGGGTTCGCGGGGCTGACCTGCTGGGTGCGGCAGCAGAGCCACGAGGTCCGCCACGCCAAGGGCGTCACTCAGCGGGGCGATCAGCGCGTCCACCTGCGCAGCGAGCGCCGACACGTCCAGATTAAGTGCACCCACCCTCTCAGTGAGCGCCGCCACTCTCTGACTCATCAACGCGCGGAGGTTGGGGAGGACGCCAGCCAGGTCCGTGTTGAGCGATGTAGCGCGTTTGTTGAGAGCGGGGATGCTGCCTCTTAGCGACGAGATGCGCGACTGGAGTGCGATAGGAGTCGCCTGAGGAGCAACGCCGCCGGGTCGGGTGATTCTAAGGTACAAAATCAGGTCGAGGTTGGCAATGCGTGCGTTTAGAGCGTCGATGCTGCTCTGGAGGGCGAAAATCTGCGCTTGAAGCGCCAATGTCGCCGCGGATGCGTTGTCGTTCAACGCGGTTGCAAGCTTGTTGAGCGATTGCGTCAGCGCCCCTTCTAGCAAAAAGGCTTGCGCTTGTAGCGCGGATTTTAGGTCGGACACGGTACTAGCGACGGTGCTAGTGACTTGTGCTGGTCGATTCGGGATGCGATTCCCAAGCAGTCCGTTGGAGACGAGTCTAGACTGAGCGCATGATGCGAATAGCGCGGTTACGAGGAGTGCCGTCACAAGAGAAGAAGCTAGAGGCGAACGCGCCATGGAGACTATAGTAGGAAACGGGTGCACTGGCAGTCAAGAGGGATCGCTGCTGGAAGTAGGAGGTGCGAATATTGCGCGGGTGGCTAAGGAAGGCAGTGTTGAGTGACTAAAAGCGGTTACGAAGTGCGAGGAAGCTTTGTGACGATTAGTCGAATAGGCTTTGGTTATGATGAATCTGCAGCTTGCCTCTCGACTAATAAATACCAACAGATTGGGAGTTGCTCTGACAGTGAGCGCGTAGTTTTGGGAGGGAGTGTGCGAGGCGGTGATTGACGGTTGGCTTGCGGCGATGAAATGGATGCGCGTGGGCGACGAGAGTGAGGTGCGGCGAAACAGCGATTGGCTCGGCAGGCGACTCACCGAAAACTTGATTGTCGCGAATCCGTTTACTGCAGGTTAGGTCGCGCCGCGTGTTACTGCAACGCTGCATATCTACATATCTACTTTATATTAGCATATGCTAGTTTCACACAATCAATATGATTCCACTAGTGTGCTACTTGTATACCGCATGATTGTGTTGTTATTGTGTACTTGAGAGAGCAATTTTGGATACTGGAAGCAAGTGAAATACACTCTCGCATTGCTAATTATATACCCCAAACCCAAATACTACGTATTCAAACATGATTCGGTGGGCACTAGGGTTTGTTGGTGTTATGAATGAACTTGAGGTGCGGCATGTGGCGCTGGTCAAGCGCTTCACAGACCACTGGTTCACGGTTCACGTTAAGATCAGTGCAGGGGGAGATGGGAAATCAGGCCATGGACTCTGGAGACTCCCGGCGTCGCAAATACCGCACCCTAGTGTGTGGAAACGGGTGGCACAGATTGTGCAGAGAAACATGGAGAGGGGGGGGGACCTGGAATATTTGACATCCTCCCTGAGAGTCGGGCTTAAAGCCTACACTGTGGAGGAACGGAAGCAGGTAGCGGCCACACTGGAACAGGACGGGAAGTAGGGGAGCTGAGGCAGAAAGTGATAAGCAAACCCTGATGCAAACAGGCGAAGGCGCGGCTCGTGAAGTGTGAGGCCAAACTCAGCATACATGGATGGGAGATGCCAGAAGCTGCAAGAGCAGGCGAGAATCACAGTGGAGATGAGTGGGGAGGCTCCTACCGGATTTCTGCCCGCGAAGATTGTAGTGCAGAAAGAAAAGACAAGGTTGGAGGAGTTGAACTATCAGGGATGAGGGGGCAAAAGAGGCACTTAAAGCGGCACCTAGCTTCTATGCAGACTTATTCGCGGCCAAGTCAGGGTCGGAAGACTCATAGTTTAACTGGGTGATGGAGAAACGTTTTTCCCTCGAGGATGCAGCAGCATTCTGCGCACCACGGGAGGAGGCGGAGGTGAAGCGAGCGCTTGCGGAGATGGCGCCTAGCAAGACGCCCAGATGGGACGGCCTCTCGAAAGGATTCTGAGAGTCGCAGTGGTGCCTGCTGGGAAGGCAGGTGAAGCGATTCTTGAAGGTAAGGGGTTACGTTGCTGAGACGGTGGTTAGGAATTAAAGGTAAGGGGGCTGGAAAGTTAACGTACCTGGGTATGTGGACAATACCACCCTTTTGTTGAAAGGCCGGCCATAGTTGGGCGATACTGAGCTCCTACTCAAATTTTTTGAGCGGATGTCTGGGCTAGCGGCGTCGTCAGGTGTGCACGTCGCAAGTCGCAACCTGCGCTCTCACGACATTAGGTGCGGTGGATAGACTTCCTAGAAACACACTTCTACTACGACATCGTCTACAAGCCACGGCTACACAAGAAGGCCCACGCGCTGAGTCGCCTAGGGCATGTAGCAGAGATTCAGCTCAACGGGATGAACCCTGTTACAATCCCAAGTGAGATCGGCTCAGGGTTGTTCGCAGGTGATATTGCAGCGGAAGTGTTGACCTCAAATCAGAGTGAATATAAAATTACTGAGATAAAAATAGCATGCATACATCGAGTTTATATAGGGAATATAGGGAATATGAAAGGTCCTAGACTAGTCATTTACTCTTAAGGGGTACATTCCCTTATTGCAGCGAAGTTCAAACCGTGCGGCGCGGGAATCGGTTTCAAACCTGTTCCCGCTCTTTTCACTTCAAATGTTAACTGCCTTCATCGGCCTAGATTTGACGGTTTGCTGGCGTCGCTTCGACTCTTCTGACGCCTCGACTTCGTACTCGGTAGAGTCGGCTCCTGCAGCATACAGGAATGCCTTCTCATTGAATTTCATATCGGAAAACTCCCCTTCATTCTTGGACGTGCAGAGGGCTGACTCGCTTGACTACTCCGGTGAGGTCGGAGCAGTGTTTGTACTGCTGACGTGGCAGTCGCTTGGTGAGGAAGTCGGCTGCGATCTCAGTAGTGGGGCAGTACGCGAGGTCAACCTTGCCCTGGTCAATTTCGTCCTTGACGAAAAAGTATCGGAATGCAATGTGCTTCGTGCGGTTCACGGACCCCGGCTAATTCGCGATCTTGATAGCACTCTGGTTGTCGCGCTGAAGGCGAAGGGTAGGCGAAGTTGGAATTTTCATTTCCTGCAACAGCTCCTGCAGGTACAGGCCTTCGCGAACTGCTGCTGTCGCGGCAATGTACTCTGCTTCGGCTGATGACAGGGCAACCAGTTCCTGCTTCTATGAGTTCCAGGAGATCGGTCCAGTTGGTTCCAAGCGGAAGACAAAGCCGGTTCGGGACCGTCGATTCGCAGGGTCAGCGGCATGATCTGCGTCCACGTAGCCGTTGAGGGTGAAGGAGGTCGTCGTCAGCGTGGAGTAGGAGAGCCCTATGTCAAGTGTGGAGATGAAGTACTACAGGGCACGCTCCAAATCCAGCTGGTTCTCAACTATTGGCTTGCGGGAGTGTTGTCCCAGTTGGCAAGCGATGTACGAAAGGTCGGGTCGGCATGTGACAGAGGCGAACAACAGGCACCCCAATTTCTGCTGGTACAGTTGGAGTCTTGCGGGTGACAGAGGTTTGTTATCCGGTTTGTAGTTGGCGCTAGGGTTGCGATAAGGAGTGGAGAGTGGTGCGGGTGAAATGTTGAAGCGTTCCCCCAGCTGCTCTGCGTACTTGGAGGCTGACAGATGAATTGCTTCTGGCGCGTAGGTGATGTTCAGCCCCAAGAACTGCGTGACGTTGTAGTTGATGGTGATGTCCACGCGCTGTGCCAGGTTCTCTTCGAATTGGAGCAGGAGTTTGTTGCAGGTGCCGGTGTAAAGCAGGTCATCGATGTAGACTGTCAAATGGATGTAATCGCTGTTGAAGTGGAGGCGTTACACTCCCGGGTCGTGCGGCAGCTGCCTGAAGCCGATTTCGAGTAGGATTTTGTGCAGGTGCTGCTGCCAAAGACGCGGCGCCTGTTTTATCCCGTAGAGGGATTTCTTCAGCTAACAGACCCTGGGGTCTCCTTCTCCGTAGGTGTGTGGCTGTTCCACGAAGATGGTTGCATCCACCAGCGGGTACAAAAACGCGTTCTTGACGTCGATCTGCCGTAGTGGTACGTGCTTGGCGGCAGCTATGGCGAGTAGAATCCTGACGGAGGTATGACGACTGATGGGAGCGAAGGTTTGATCGAAGTCAATACCGTGGCGCTGGTCGTACCTGCGTACGACCCAACGTGCGTTAAAGCGCTCGATAGTGCTGTCAGCGTTGGTTTTCAGGCGAAGGACCCACTTTCTGCTTAGCACCCTCCTCCCCCTCACTGCTGCACGACCGCCGAGAACCCAGGTGTCACGCGATTCCTGGGCCTTTAGTTCTGTGTCCATAGCAGCACGCCACTCCTTTGCGTGAGGACCAGTTAGGGCTTGACGCGGATTCTTGGGCTCGACGGCGCGCGTGAGAGTAGTGACAGACGTGTGAAGGCCGAGGAGTTGTAGGTCAGACACATTGGTGATGTCTGCAGTGTCTCTAATGGGGACTTCCACCACGTCATCATCGTCACTTTCGTTGTCTTAGATTGGCGCCGTGATGGTCTTGGCGCAGGGGTATTGTCGTTGTCGTTATTGTCGTCATCGTCGTTGCGTAAAGGAGGCGGTGCGCTGGGATGTTCATCAGCGGGGTCACGGTCGAGTGCTGCTGCTGCTGCCTCGTCTTCTGGAGGGTGATGCAAAGCTGCGGCCGCTGTTGGCGTAGGCGCGGGCGACGTTGCGGCATTCGTCCTCGATCCACGGGTGGAAGGTGAGACGTTCGTAGAAGAGGATGTCGCGCGTAGGAGCGATCTGGTTGGTGCGGATCTCGGGATTAGCCAGCCCTAGTACTCGTGACTGAATCCCAGGTGGACTCCCCAGCGTGCGCGGTGAGTGAATTTGCCTATGGTGGCCGAAGTCGGTCGATATTGCACCACACACCCCCAAACTCTTAGCATGGAGGTATCTCCCCTTGAGCCGGTCCATTTCATGTGCGGGGAGAGGTTGCCCCTGTTGGCCGTGGTGGAGAGGAGGTTGTGCAGGCGCACGGCGTGGTTCATGGCATACGGCCAATACTTCTTGGGCAGGCCGGACTGGTTCATGAGGGCGCGCACTTTTGTCATGAGAGTGCGATTGACCCTCTCAGCGACGCCTTGCTGTTGGTGAGCGTAGGGGAGAGAGAACTGATTCTTAATCCCCCGACAACACTTTCCAGCTCATGGTTCCGCAACTCCTTGGCGCCGTCAGTCTGCCAAATTTTCAGCTTCTTTCCCGATTGCCGTTGCGCGTGTGCAAGCCAGATGCAGAAGACCTCAGGAGCTTTGGAACGAACGTCGACGTTGGCGATCCAAACGTAGCGAGAGTTTGCGTCCACGAAGGTGGGTGTGTATTGTCAGAATCCCAGCCACTAACCACTGGGATAAAAGGGCTTGTTTGTATAGCGGGTGAGTGCGCCCATAACCCCCCAGGCCGACGTGCCTGTAACCCTTCCCTAGGATCATCGGGGATCCCCAGTGGACCTCTGACACCCCCCCGCACTGGGATGCCCGAGGTGCACACACCGGGAATCGAACCCGAGACCTTCGCTCTGATAACATGTCAGAATCCCAGCCACTAACCACTGGGATAAAAGGGCTTGTTTGTATAGCGGGTGAGTGCGCCCATAACCCCCCAGGCCGACGTGCCTGTAACCCTTCCCTAGGATCATCGGGGATCCCCAGTGGACCTCTGACATGTATCGCTCGCCGTTGATGCCATCGGAGGTAAGCACGATGAAGTCGCTGTGTTTTTTCTGAAGCTTTTTGTAACGGTTGGTGCTGGGCTCCAGGGAGGGGTAGGCTTGGTGCGTGAGTGCTGCAATGGGGCAGATGGTGCAGGTAGTGGGGTGTGTTGTGCTAAGTGGTTTCGTGTCGTCGGGGCGCAGTAGTGCTCCTGGCAAGAAAACTTTGGTGCGGAGGCAGTTGTTGAACGTCTGGCACGAGGGATGACCGAGTCGCTGGTGCCAGAGGTCTTCGTCTGCACGAATTTCCGAGGTGCGCAGGTATCGTGCGTGATGCTCCGCCGCTTCTGCTTTTGTGACGTGAGAGATCAGAAGTACTGGTCCTTCTTCTGCTCCTGGTTTTGCTTTGTTGTCCGGCTCCTCTGCTTCTGCTTCTGCTGCCAGGTGCCGTTGTAAGATAGAGCGCGAGAAAGTTGCGGTCAGGGATGATGTTGAGCGGGGTTCTAGTGCCCTCAATGAGGCGGGCGAACGGATCCGGGCGGGAGATTGGTCCAAGTGAGTCACGGGGCGGAGTTGTTGGCACGTTCCTCCCCTCAATCTCCGACCGAGGATCCTCCCAGCGACGAGGTGAGCGAGGTGGTGATGGGAGTTAGCGGGGTCGGCGGCCAAGTGGGATGGCGACTCGTGGTGCAGGTTGCTCAGCCGTAATTTCTTTCTCGGTTTCCTCTATCTCTTCTCGGGTAAGCTCGCCTTTGGTGAGTTAACGTTGCTCTGGTTCTCCCCATCCATGAGCAGTGCCAGATGCCCCAGTGGCTGATCCCCATGTTGTGCCTGCGGTGCCACCGTTGTCATCGTCTCTCCAACCCCCACGTCATGCAGACTCTTCGTCCCATGCTGCCGCGATGCGCTCCTAGTACAAATTCTTCGGCCGTCCGTTTGGATGCTGCCATGACTCCCTGTCCATGAACAGGAAGTCCAGGGGGACGAGGTCAACAAGCTCGTCTGATGAAGCCTGGCAGTTGGGGATGTCGAAGTCCAGCATGTAGTCGCCATCCATCAATCGGGCTCTGCCAAGGTTTTTGTGCGACTCAGGGGAGTATTCGGGGGAGCATATCCTGCGCAACGCCCTTCCTCATGAGTGCTTTGCATCCCCCCCCGCTGTAATCCACACCCCCAGCAGGCATTCCGGCTCGTCCCGTGACGCCCATTTGAAGGGTGAAGTGACTGGTGGCGCCTCATCACGCTGCTTCCCCAGTGGCATCACCTGCGTCTTGTCCCGGTTCGCCGCAAGCCCCGACATCCGTTCAAAATCACTAAGCAGCGTCTCGGCTTTGCTCAACTGCTCCCGGCCCTTTAGCAGAAGGGTTTTGTCGTCCGCGCAGCCAAGGTAAGACAGCTTTCCCGCGTCCGCAATGTCTACTCCTAATTGCATCCGCTGTGCTCCTTGGCAGAGGGGCTCTACCGCATAGAGGAAGAGACAGGGCGCAAGCGGGCAGCCCTGCCTCACTCCCGTTTGCACCGGCACCTCCTCTCTCAGCCAACCGTCATTGTAGATGCGCGCTGCCGCCCCCTGGTGCAGCCCTTCCACCCATTTCACATACGCCTCCGAGAAGCCCATCCTCCGCAAGACCTCGAACAGGTAGTTCCTCGAGACAGAATCAAACGCCTTCCTGAAATCGACCAGGAGGAGGAGCCAATCTTCCTGCCTGGAGTTCGCCGCATCGATCGCATCCGCCGCAATCGCCACCGCTCCAGCAAGGCTCCTACCGGGTAAGAATCCAAACTGCCCCTTGGACACCACTTTCTCCAACCTGTGCTTTACTCTGTTCGCTAGAATTTTTGCAATGATCTTGTACGCCGTGCTCAGCCAAGTAATCGGGCGGTAGTTCTGCAGGTCCTCCTTATCCCCCTTCTTGTGCAGGAGCACCGTTACAGCCGTCAAGAATTCTGCCGCAAGCGACGCCGTCCGCTCAAATTCCTTCAAGAACTGCATCACATGGCCACCCAGCAAGCTCTACTGCGACTCCCAGAGCTTCTTCGGTAGCCCATCCCTCCCCGGGGTTTTGCCCGACGCCATTTCCACAAGCGCTAGCTTAACCTCGTCCTCCTCCCACGTCGCACTGAGTGCGGCTGCATCTTCCGGTGAGAACAGCCTATCCATTCTGAAATTTGGCGGCAGAGCTCCCGGCCGCGACTTGTCGTCAAACATGTCCGCGTAGAAGCTCGATGCCGCTTTCAGGGCCTCCTTCACACCCACAAACTGCTGGCCCCGAAAGTTCACTGCCTCTAGCCTTGTCTTCGCCTTTCTCGCTTTAACCTTCGCCGACAGGAATCCAGAGGGTGCTTCACCGTTCATCTCCACCTTGATCCTCGCTTGCTCTTGCAGCTTTTGCCGTCTCCCATCATCGCATGCCTTGAGCTTGGCCTCATACTTCACCAGCCTCGCCTTTGCCCTCGTGCACCAGGGCTTACTCATCACCTTCTGCCTCAGCTCCCCCACCTCCCTTTCCAGGTGCGCCGTTGTGGCTGCAACACGCTTCCTTTCTTCCATGCTGTACGCCTTAAGCCCAACCTTCAGGGAGTTTGTCAGAGCCTCCGCTCCTCATGCTTCTGTACAATAGATGACACCCGCCTCTGCACCCCAGGTCTTAGCACTTGCGATGCAGGGAGCCTCCACAGCCCAGGGCCAGCTTCCTTGTCACCCCCGACGCTATGCTGAATGCAAACTGCAAACCAATGATCGGTGAACATCTTGACCAGCCCCGTATGCCTCACTTCATGAGCGACTGTGACACCAGGATGTGGTCAATCCGCGTGCTTTCCCGTACAGCAACCGCAAAAAAGGTGTACTCCCGAAGGTAGGGATGAACGGCTCTGAACGCATCCCGAACGTCAAATCTGCTGCAGAGAGCCATCAGCCTGTCATTCTCCCCCCTTGTCCCGATGCCTGATTGTTTTTCTAATGCCGGATCCTCTACGATGTTCAGGTCCCCTGCAAGCGCCAAGTGGCTTCCGCTTTGAATCGCCGCTATGAATAGCTGAAGCACGTCTCTGAAGAAAAAGCCCCTCGCTGTTGGGTTTGAAGGGAAGTATGCTGCTACCACCACCACTACTACTCCTCTCCACGAGATTGTCGCCCTCACCAACCGGCCTGAGCGATCCTTAACTGGGTCTGAAAGAGTCACCTCTTTGTTGAGCGATATGATCGCCACCCCACCCGCTCTAGCAGCAGGTGAGACCGCAACCACAGACTGAGCTTGAATGTGTCAAACTCATATACTATAGTCTGTGTAGGCTGTAGTGGGGTAGCTCATATGGGGTACAACACTTTAGGGTTTGGTACTTGTACTCCTCATGCTGCTCAATGCACTCATTCCTCGTTCTCATTTTCACATGGTTTCAGAGCAGGTTCCCTAGTGGGAACTTTTCCTAGGGCCCACCCAAATCGAATTTTTTCTTTCCGCCCGGGGCGCGCGTCGCCCCTGCCCGAGGCGCGCTCGGTGTGCTGCCCTTACGCGGCCCGTCACGCCCTCCTCACGCTGCCTTACGCGACCCCTTCGCCGCCCTTAGCGGCCCCGTCGCCCCACCTTCGCGGCCCCGTCGCCGCCCTTAACGGCCCCGTCGCCCCTTGCGGCCCCGTCGCCGCCCTTCCGCGGCCCCGTCGCCGCCCCTTACGGCCCCGTCGCCGCCCCTTACGGCCCCATCGCCGCCCCTTACGGCCCCGTCGCCGCCCCTTACGGCCCCGTCGCCGCCCCCTTCGCGGCCGCGTCGCCGCCCCTTCGCGGCCGCGTCGCCGCCCCTTGCGGCCCCGTCGCCGCCCCTTCGCGGCCCCGTCGCCCCACCTTCGCGGCCCCGTCGCCGCCCTTAACGGCCCCGTCGCCCCTTGCGGCCCCGTCGCCGCCCTTCCGCGGCCCCGTCGCCGCCCCTTACGGCCCCGTCGCCGCCCCTTCGCGGCCCCGTCGCCGCCCCTTCGCGGCCCCGTCGCCGCCCCTTGCGGCCACGCCGCCGCCCTTCAGTGGCTCTGCCGCCCTTCGCGGCCCCGACGCCGCCCTACCGCAGCCTCGCCGCCGCCCCGCTGCGGCCCCGCCGCCACCCCTCACGGCCCTGAGACCGCCGAGCCGCCGAGCTGGCAACCGCCGAGACGCCGTTGCTGCAGTTGCCACCGAGCCGCCGAGCCGCCGAGCATCCGAGCCGTTGAGCCGCCGAGCCGCCGAGCCACCGAGCCGCTGAGCCGCCAAGCAGCTGTTGCCGCCGAGCCGCTGTTGCCGCCGTTGCCTCAGCCGCTGCAGCCGAGTTGCCGCCGTCCCTGCAGTCGCGGCCCTGTCCCTCCCGGCGAGCCTCGGCCCTTCTCGCCTGCCCGGTAAGAGCAGCGCCTCTGCCACTGCACTGCCCTTGCCTGCTGCTCTCACTGCTCGTCTACTGCTGTCATGGCCACCCCCAGTGTTCTCACCTTTGATGCTGAGGGTCGGGCTGTTGACTTTGAGGTCTGGCTCGATGATCTGCAGCTTTTCCTACAGTGCGATAGGGCAGACGGTCTCTCCCTCTTTGACCTCACTTCTGGTGCCTCTCCTTCCCCTGCTGCTGATGCTGACGCCACTGTTCGCTCACAGTGGGCCACACGCGATGCTGCTGCCCGCCTTGCTGTGCGCCGCCACTTGCCGACTGCTAAGACCTTGTACGACGCTGTAGTTGCACGCTACTCTTCCCCTGCCACTGCTGCGCTCAGCCGCCTCATACTGCCGTACCTCTTCCCTGACCTCGCCGCTTTTCCCACTGTCGCTGACCTCATTACGCACCTTCGCACTAGTGACATCCGCTACCGCGCTGCGCTTCCTGCTGAGTTCTGCGCCAAGAACCCCCCCCCCATGTACATCACCCTCTACTACATAGTCACCCGGCTCCCTGACACCCTTCGCTCGGTCAGGGACCACTTTCTCTCTGTTTGCCCCACCACTCTCACCGTTGACCTCCTCGAGGAGCGTCTCCTAGCAGCAGAGAAGAGCATAGTTGCTGTAGGAGCCTCTCGTGGTGACCCTCGTACCCCTGTCTTTGAGGGGTGCTCCCCCTCCCCCCTCTTGCCTTCTGTTGCCTCTGCTGCTGTGATCGACCTTGTTGGTCTTGAGTCGGTCGCTGCGGCGTCTACCTCTAGCGGGAGACGCCGCCCAGGCAAGGGCAAGGGGGGCAAGGGCGTTGGGGGAGCTGGCGGAGGCGGTGGAGGCGGCGGTGGAGGAGGCGGAGGGAGTGAGGGTGGTGGTGGGAGTGGTGGTGGGAGTGGGGGCGCTAGTGGAGGCAGCCGCGGCGGAGGAGGAGGCGGTGGTGGAGGTAGCGGCGGCGGAGGTGGAGCGGGTCGGGGCGGCTCTACGCAGAGGGTCGGCTCCGGTGGTGGTACGCGCCAGCAGCAGCAGCAGCAGCAGCGTACTCGTGAGACCCCTTCCCCCCAGCAGCTTCGTGAGTGGTACACTGCTCGTCAGCGGGGCGGGGGTACTGGCCCCTCCCACCCTCGCCTGCTCCTCCCTGTCTTCCCTGTGTCGAGGGGCGGCAGCGCGCCGCTCCTCACTCCTCCTCCTTTCCCCCGACGACTGCTCCCCTGCAGACGCTCCACATGGACGTGTGGGGCCCAGCCCGCGTTCGTGGACAGGGTCACGAGAGGTACTTCTTGATAGTTGTTGACGACTACTCGCGTTACACCACGGTCTTCCCCTTGCGCACCAAGGGTGAAGTCCCTGATGTTTTGATCCCTTGGATCCGCGCTGCTCGTCTCCAGCTCAGCGAGAGGTTCCACTCCGACCTTCCTGTCCTCCGTCTGCACTCTGACAGAGGTGGGGAGTTTTCCTCCGGCCTCTTGGCGGCCTTCTGTCAGACGGAGGGCATTGAGCAGTCGTACACGCTTCCGGCCTCTCCACAGCAGAATGGGGTTGCTGAGCGCCGCATTTGCTTTGTCATGGAGATCGCTCGTACCTCCTTGGTCCATGCGGCTGCCCCCCACTTTCTGTGGCCGTTTGCGGTCCGATACGCTGCACATCAGCTCAACCTCTGGCCCCGTGTCTCCGCTCCGGAGACTTCCCCGACACTGCGTTGGACGGGCAAGGTTGGCGATGCGTCACGTTTTCGGGTCTGGGGATCTCGAGCCTTTGTCCGCGGACAAGCTCTCCTCCCGCACTGTTCCTTGTGTCTTCCTTGGCTTTGTCCCGGACGCGTCTGGTTGGCAGTTTTACCACCCCACCTCGCGCCGTGTCCTGCCTTCCCAGGACGTCACTTTTGGTTTTGTCCGTCCCCTACTACCGCCTCTTCCCCTACCGCACTGCCCCGCTCCCCCCCCCGCCTCTCTTCCTCGCTCCAGGTGCTGCTGTGGTAGACCCCCTCCCCCCTCAGGGTGCCGCTCCCTCAGGTGTGTCCCAGGTAGACCCGGTTGAGCTTGTCAAGGTAGCTGTCGACTCTCGTCCTGCTTGGGGTACTGAGCCTGCGGGTGCTGAGCGTGAGGGTGCTGAGCCTGAGTGTGCGGAGCCTGGGGGTGCTGAGCCTGAGGGTGCGGAGCCTGGGGGTGCTGAGCCTGGGGGTGCGGAGTCTGGGGGTGCTGAGCCTGAGTGTGCGGAGCCTGGGGGTGCTGAGCCTGCGTGTGCTGAGCCTGGGGGTGCTACACCTGAGCGTGCGGCGCCTGGAGACCCTCCCTCCTCAGAGTAGCTGCTTGAGTGGTACTCGCGGTACTGCGGCCTTCAAACACCTAGGCGGGAGCTCCCCTCTCTCCAGCAGCTCCGAGAGTGGTACGCTCGGCGCTGCAGTCTCCGGAGTGGAGCTGCTGGCGCTTGGGACTCTGGCGTTGGAGCTGCTGCTGGTGCTGCGGACCCTGGAGTTGGAGCTGCTGCTGGTACTGGAGACCCTGGAGTTGGAGCTGCTGCTGGTCCTGCCGACCCTGGAGTTGGAGCTGCTGCTGGTGCTGCGGACCCTGGAGTTGGAGCTGCTGCTGGTGCTGCGGACCCTGGAGTTGGAGCTGCTGCTGGTACTGCGGACCCTGGAGTTGGAGCTGCTGCTGGTCCTGCCGACCCTGGAGTTGGAGCTGCTGCTGGTGCTGCGGACCCTGACGTTGGAGCTGCTGCTGGTGCTGCCGACCCTGGAGTTGGGGCTACTTCTGGTGCTGAGGACCCTGGAGCTGGCGCTGCTGGAGCTGCTGCGGGTGCTGGTGGTGTCTCTACTGGTTCTGGAGTCGCTGCGCGGCCCCGGCCGTACTTCGTTCCGCTCCTTCAGCAGGTTCTTGGTCAGCCTCCTCCTCCTTGTCCTGCTCCCTCCTTAGAGTGTCCTCAGCCTGTCCAGTCGCAGTCACAGTTACCGCCTGCCTCGCCACTCCCTGGTCCTTCTCCTTACACTGGTCCTACTGGAGGTCTTACGGAGCGTCGTGAGCCTGAGTCTCGTCCTGTGTCGCCTGCGTCTCGCTCTGCGTCACCTGTTCGTGCTGCTCGCACTGGTCGTCGTGTCCCACGTCAGCGTCCTCCTGCTGTCCCCGGCACTCACCAGATGCCGCTCCGTCCCTCCACTGCCCCTCAGCGTGTCCCTCTGCCGTCTCCTCCTGCGTCCTCTCTTCCTACTCTTCCTGACCCGGAGTCTGACTCCCTTCGTGCTGCCCGTCCTACTGTCACGCGTCTCCTCGCTACTGTTGTCACTGACCCTACCTTTGAGTCCTCTGCTGCGTCTGCTCTCGTCGCTGAGTTAGTTGACTTTGCTGCCGCTTGTCGTCTTGACTACGCCGCTAGCCTGGTTGCTGAGTCTGAGACTGTCTACCCTCCGTCCGTCGGGGGTGAGTGTGCTCTTGGCACGGACGTCCTTGAGGACAGGCAGGAGGAGTTCCAGTGCTTTGCTGCTGCTTTGCCTCATCTCGTGTCCATGCTAGTTGCCCCTGAGGGAGACCCGGATGCACCAGACATCCCGACCCCGCGCTCTTACGCAGAGGCGATAGAGGGTCCCTACTCCTCTCAATGGCAGACAGCCATGGACGCAGAGATGGCTTTCTGGAAGTCCACAGGCACCTACGTCGACGAGGTTCCCCCACCAGGGGCGAACATCGTCAGTGGTATGTGGATTTTCAGGGTGAAGCGGCCGCCGGGTTCTCCGCCTATCTTCAAGGCGCGTTACGTTGCTCGAGGCTTCAGTCAGCGAGAGGGAGTAGACTTCTTCCAGACCTTCTCCCCCACCCCGAAGATGACCACTCTTCGGGTGCTGCTGCACATAGCCGCTCAGCGCGACTACGAGCTTCACTCTCTTGACTTCAGCACAGCTTTCTTGCAGGGCAGTCTGCACGAGGAGATCTGGCTGCGCCGCCCTCCTGGCTTCACTGGGTCGTTTCCTCCTGGTACCCAGTGGAGCCTCCGCCGGCCGGTCTACGGTCTCCGCCAGGCGCCACGTGAGTGGCACGACACACTGAGGACTACACTTGCGGCACTTGGGTTCGCGCCTTCTACTGCTGACCCGTCGCTGTTTCTACGCACAGACACTTCGTTGCCGCCGTTCTACATCCTCGTGTACGTCGACGACTTGGTCTTTGCCACTGCTGACACTCAGGCTCTCGCCCACGTGAAGTCGGAGCTGCAGAAGAGACACACGTGCACAGACCTGGGTGAACTGACAAGCTACCTTGGCTTGCGGATCACCCGGGACAGAGCACGGCGCACCATTACGTTGACTCAGTCACACATGGTGCAGCAGGTCCTTCAGCGCTTCGGCTTCACGTACTCCTCGCCTCAGTCCACTCCTCTGCCTACCGGTCACTCGCTCTCAGCTCTGCCTTCGGATGAGTCCGTAGAGCCGAGTGGCCCATATCCAGAGCTTGTGGGCTGCCTCATGTACCTAATGACCTGCACTCGACCTGACCTTGCATACCCTCTTAGCATCCTTGCACGCTATGTCGCTCCTGGCCGTCACCGGAAGGAGCACATGGATGCAGTACGTCGGGCATGGGGCTAGTGCTTGGAGGACGGGACAGAGTTGTGCTCACTGGGCACTCAGACGCTTCTTGGGCTGACGACCAGGCTACTTAGCGGTCGTCTCAGGGTTACACCTTCAGCCTTGGCTCTGGTTCAGTTTCTTAGCGTTCTACACGGTCGTCCTCTGTTCTCAGCTCCAGTTGTGAGGCTGAGATCTACGCCACAGCCATGGCTGCACAGGAGTTACGCTGGCTCACCTACCTGCTGACCGACTTGGGAGAGCGGCCTCATTCTCCTCCAGTACTGTACGTCGACAACAAGGCTACCATTGCCTTGTGTCAGGAGCACAGACTGGAGCACAGAACGAAGCACATCGCTCTGCGCTACTTCCTTGCTCGAGAGCTGCAGCAGCGCGGTCAGCTTCGTCTCGCTTACGTGGCCACTCGGGCCAACACTGCTGATGTGTTCACCAAGGCACTTCAGCCTTGTGACCATCAGCGCTTTTGTACTCTTCTAGGCCTTGTGCCCACTGGGCCTCACTTGCTTACTTCTTGACTCTGTTTGTACTGTGATCTCTATATATATTCCTGCATGCTTACACTTGCTAGGTTGTGATCTCTGTACTTCTTGTTGTGTTATCAACTTGCATGTGAACTGGTCTTGTGACCACTTACTTGTGCTCAAAACTTGTGTGGTTTCCTTGAGATCCACCCTGAGCTTGCTTTGCTTTGCTTTGACTGGTCTTGTGACTATCTAGTTGTCTCCCACTTAGCCTATGGGGGTGTGTCAAACATTATATGTTTATATTGTGTAGGCTATAGTGGGTTTAGCCTTAGGGGGTACAACATTGCTAGGGTTTCCTATTTGTATCCCCCTCTTATCTAGTTTCACCATTCTCGTTCTCACTTAGTTTCCAACAAATCGCACTCAGTGGAGTGGGGCACGGGCAGCAAGGGCAATTCGGACCGGACACCCGAAAAAATACTCGTTTGACGCTGCGTGCCTGGAGTAGTTGCCAACTGTTGGACAGTTTCGAGATTGGTTTCCCCGTCCCGGGAAGTCGTTTTCGGGGACAGCCGCAACAACCCACGATTAAACGGTGCTCAACATACCACCCCGAAAATTTCGGAGGAGTGCGGTATAGGTCGCTGGGACACACGAGAAGAAACTGCCAGACGGCTAAGCGGGTGTTGAAGAACGTCGTGGGGAGCAAATTAAAATCCGGTGGAACGATCCGCGGCCCTACTTCGCTCGAACCTTACTATCCTCACCGACTACTGATTCCGACTCATGCAGTCGACCTGATTCGGATGAATAATGGGGTTGAACACGTGCCTACCCTATGCTGGTTAAAGCCCGCGGCCCAAATTGCGGAGCGCGCATGTCAAGCTTTTAAAACTTGATGAAGTAGTGTTTGCAAGCTTTAAAAAGAAGCGCGCCCGCGATTTGGGCCTTTTGGGGACTGAACCAAGCCCCAGGGCAAAATACCACGGCAAGCTAGGTTTGGCAAATAAATTGGGTCAAGCCATCGGCGACCGTCAGATCGACATCTGACTACATCAATGGCCTACATTCCAACCTTTTCATTCAAATTCGCCCAAGGCATTTCAGCCGTCGGATTCAGTTGAAAAGAAGATCAACGGCATCTTCGCTAGTGCGGGATTCTTCTTAGCACAAGACTGCCTTTTTTGGAAGATGGGAGAGTGAAAGGGATTGTGTCAAACAAAGTAGCTTAGGAGCCTAGGCTTTTGGGAAGCGAGAGGAAGTTGGCCAACAAAGAAGGGTTTCATTATAGACAGAGATACAAGATATTGGTGCAAGGGAAGGTGGGCAAGTGGGGTATACCACCAACAATAGAAGTTTGATGTAATTCTACACTACCTAGTCTAATATGCAGTTACAATTTCTGACATCCCCCCTTAACTGCATACATGACAAAGCTGGTGTAGGGGCGCTAAATCCTAAGCGCATCAATCACTGTGCAGCAGCTGGGCCCACCGCCGGGTACGGTGGGATGCCCGCCTGCGGCTTAAACCGCTGCAGTGGATGCCCGGTGAGCGCGATGAGGGGAACTTAATGAGAAACGAAACGAGAAACGACACGACACAAGAACACCTAATAGAAGAATCTCTCTCTATCTCTCTCTCTCTCCACCCCCTTAACCTCTCTCCTCCTCCCTTAACCTCTCTCCCCCCCCCCCCCCCCCCCCCCCCCACAACAACAAGTGCTGCAGGGAGAGGGGAAGAGGGAGATGAGGGACGGGCTGTCACCGGTAAGCGTCTTATCACTACCGAAGTGACCCGCGTAGAGAACATCATGATATTCTTCGAGTAGTAACTGGCATAAAGGAGGGTAATTAGGTACCCATATTTTTGTCGATCCCTTGCGGTATGCGTTGTCTTGATTCCAATGTAGAAGATGGCGCTTTTCTGCTACAAAGACTTTAAGGTCGATAGTGTATCCATGTGTAAAGAGTCCCTTCAAGAGTGGGTTCATGCCATCGACTTGTAGGGCGGCAACGTGTGCAGGGCGACTGAGTGCGTCTGCTTTGTTCTTGTACTCCGGCTTATGCACGATGTCGTAATGGAAGTGGGTTTCGAGGAATTCAATCAACCGGACCTGCCTGCTTTGTTTTCAGATATTTGAGGCTGCCGTGGTCGTCTTTCTTCCTTCGAGATAACACCTCCATGCCTTAAACGCGTTGACGATGGCGAGGGCCTCTTTGTCATGGATGGGGTAATTGAGTTCTGCCCCGTGAAGTTTTTTACTAAGGTATGCAATGGGTTGCAATCCCTTCCCTTGGTCTTGCATGAATACTGCGCCCACTGCTTGATCGCTAGCATCGGCCTCGATGATGTAGTCAAGTTCGGGGTCTGGCAAGATAAGGACAGGTGCGGACGTGAGTGCAGATTTCAACTGTTCCGCGGCTTCCTGGTGTTTCGCCTCCCATTGGAATGGTGTATTCTTCTTCAACAGGTTAGTCAATGGTGCAGCGATCTTGGCGTAGTTTGGTACGAATTGGTTGTAGTAGTTAGCGAATCTGAGGAACTGCTGCAATTCCTTCACGTTCTCGAGTGTCTTCCACGTTCGCACTGCTTCAATCTTCTTGGGATCCACGTGAACTCCTAGAGCGCTCACCACATGTCTGAGGAATCGGACCTTTAATGCGAACTCGCTCTTGGATAGTTTCACGTAGAAGCGTTCTCGTCGGAGAATTTCGAAGACGCGTCGCAGATGCTCAACGTGCTGCTTCATTTCTTTCGAGTAGATCAGGATGGCGTCCAAGTATACTACCACGCATTCGTCCAAAAGGGGCCAAAGGATGTGATTAATTTTTGCTTGAAACGTGGCTAGTGCGTTGGTGAGTCCGAACAGCATCAAGAGATAATCGTACGACCCGTACCGAGTCCAGAAGGCAGTTTTATGGATAAAGTTGTCCGCCATTCGAATTTGCAGTATCCTAAGTTGAGGTCGAGCTTGGAAAACACTGTAGCACCATTGATCGAGCAAGTCGTCAATCCGTGTTATTGGGTATTTATTTTTTAAGGTCTGTTTGTTAAGTACACGGTAATCGATGCACGTTCGCAGACTTCCATCGGGCTTCGGAGTGAAGAGAACTGGAGCTCCGTACGGCAAAGTAGAAGGCCGGATCAGTCCTTTCTCCAGGAGATACTCGATTTGTTTTTCCATTTCGGCAAGCTCTGTCGGACTCAGCCAGTATGGTGCTCGGAACGTCGGCTTCGATCCCGGCTTTTCCACGATCTCGTATTGGTGTGTCATGTAGTGCGGTAGCTGATCGGGTAGATCGTCGCGGAGAACGTCTTGGAACTCTTCAATAATTTTCTTTATTTCTGGAGGAAGTTCCTAGGTCTGCTTTTCTCCGTCGTCTGCTTTGTTGACTATCGCCATAAATCCCGCCGTGGTTCATTTGATGTCCTTCTCAAAGCGTGCGAGTGTCTCGACTGGAATATTTTCCGTGTCGTCCCAGTTGGGAAGGCTGATTTTCAGTCCGTTATTGTTGATGTTGGCCGTCCAGTTAACCCACTTGATCTCGGGGTTGAATCTCTAAAGGAAGTCTCTCCCGAAGATCACGTCGTGTCCTTTTATATTTGTGACAGGTAGGGCAGGCTTCCACTGCAGGGGTCCAATCTCTAGTCCTAACTGTGCTTCCTTATAGATTAGTAGCTTGCTGCCATCCACCATCGTTGCAAAGAAGCTTGAGGACTTGATTTCTCCGCCGAGTCGATTGATTGTCTTTTTGTTGTAGACGTTGTGCGACGCGCCGCTGTCCACGAGTGCTTGGAGGCGCTGTCCGTTGCAGATCACCTCGAGCAGGAGTGGTGAGCGTTGCTCGGAGTACCCAAAAATAGTTTCATTAATAGGATCATAGGGTACATCCCAATATTCAGTATCCACCGTGATTACACTGCTTGCTCCTGGACTAACAGCTGGCCTGGGCTGCGTGGAGAAAGGCTCCTCTCCAATGCCAGGAGTAGAGGTAGTCACCGTAGTGGTTGTCCTTGAGGGGGTGGATCCGGTCGACGCCTTCGATCCACTGGATGCATCTTGGAGGGGTTTTTGGAGTTTTCGCGGCTTCATTTCAACTCCCAACTGCCTCCTCAGCTGCTTCTGTTGATTACAGAAATATTTTTCTGTAATTCAATCAGCCGATTTTATCATGGACGGCTGAAGCTGTGGGGCGAGTCGTTTATTATCGAGCGCTCATGGAATTGTGAGCTTCGACCAATCGGAGTGGTTGGTAGTGTTCAAGGAGCGAGTTTGAGTTTTTTGTTTTTTGAGCGAGCTGTTTTGGAGGTTCGAGCGAACAGTCGCTCGCGCTGCCATTGTTCAAGGAGCGAGATTGGTCCTTGTTCGTGCAGCGTGTTCATTAGCGTGTTCGTTAGCTTGTTCGTTAGCGTGTTCGTTAGCGAGTTCGTTAGTGTGTTCATTAGCGTGCTCAGTAACGCGAGCGTCATATGCTCGTGAATCATTTTTCAGCGCCGATGGAGAGATCAGCGAGATTTCTAGTAAGTTCGGTTGCTCACGTTTTTTAGCAGCACTGACATTTCGGATCAAAAGTAAGTTCGGAGCGAGGACACGTGGCGAGCAGCAGTTGAGCGATTGAAAGCAGTGCTGATTGCAACTGACATTTCGACTCGTTTAGGTTTTGAACGGGCTTCATTGCAAACGTTCGATATTGGCGCGAAGTGAAATTATCGGATCGACACCGTCAACATTGTTCGCGCGCGAAAGACGAAATATTTCGGCGACGCATCGAGTGTGCGCCAGGTCACGAAGGGAATGGGAGGGAATCTGAAAATCTGCTCGCGCTACGAGGTGTGAATTTGAAACACCTAGATCAAGGTAGGAGTAGAATGAGTTAGCTTAGCATAAAACTGTTTGTTCTTGCCTGTTTTAAACATAACTTGAGTAAAGAATTTCTCCTGTGCCTGCTGCAAGTACGCTGCCATAATTTATTCTCTTGACAATGCCAAGGAAACGACGATTGCTACTACACTTTGGCTGTTGCTACGGCTCTCTCTCTACACACTCGGACCCTTGGATAGGGGCTGACCTCGGTCAGGCACCCAAGGACCCTCGGAGGTGACCCTGAGGAGAGAGTTTTTGTGACTGTTAAAATAAGCGATAGAACTAGGAGCCATAGCTAGGAGAACCCTAGCTAGGCAAGAGAGAGTTTAGGCAAAGAGGGGTTTCACTAGCAGCAATGAGGATACATATAGCAAACCCTAGATGGGTTGTACTCGCTATAGAGCACCCCACTACAGGCTAGAGAATAACATTCTGACACACCCCCATAGCCAAAGTGGGGTGTAATCAGTACAATAGGCAGGCACAGAGCAGGTTCAAAAGGGCCAGCAAAGCTAGAGGCATTCACAAAGGGCAAGTGAGGAGGAGGAGGCGAGACTGTAGGAGGAGAGGAGACAAGAGGCGACGGCTGAAGCTGCAGACACACGGGCAACAGGAGTCATACTGGCACAGTGGCTACCGGAACAGCGCCCCGGACTACAGGAGTAACTGGCTCCGCGGCTAAGTGCGGCAGACGAGCAACGGACCCACGGGCGACTGGCGCAGCTGGCTACGACTGGGCTACCGGAACAGCGCTCCGAACTACAGGTGCTGCTGACGACAAGACGGCAGCCTCCGCTCAACCTCCCCCGACCGTCCCACGCCCCTCTCACACACCCCCTGCTGAAACCCTAGCTCCACTCCCACGTCACCCCCCTAGCACCACTCCTTCGGCTCCCACACACCCACCCCCCTGAGCGGCAGCTGCAGCAGCGGGAGACGGAGGAGGAGGAGGAGTAGGGGACGGGGCACACAACCGGCACCCCCACAACCGCCACCCCCAAACCCTAACACAGGCAGCAGCGGGTGGGGGGGTGCGCGGGCAGCAGCCAGGGGCAGAGAGGGGCCGCGCGCGGCTCCCCAGGGCGCCTCGGCGGGGCAGCAGAGCAGCCGCGCGCGGCTCCCCAGGGCGCCGCGACGAAGCAGCGGGGTCGCGCGCGGCTCCCCAGGGCGTCGCGACGAACCAGCGGGGTCGCGCGCGGCTCCCCCGGGCGTCGCGACGGGGGGGTCGCGCGCGGCTCCCCAGGGCGTCGAGACGGGGTAGCGGGGGCCGCGCGCGGCTCCCCAGAGCGTCGCGACGAGATAGCGGGGGGCCGCGACGAGCGACGAAACCGCCGCGCGCCTCGGGGCGCACAGCGGGCAGAAAACCGCCGTGCGCCCGTGAAAAAGTGTCGCGCGCCCGGGGCACGCGACCAGTAGAACAGTAGCAGCGGAAGCAGTAGGCGGGCCCACAGGCCAGGAGCGTAAAATGCTCTGATAGCATGTTAAAATAAGCGATAGAATTAGGAGCCATAGCTAGGAGAACCCTAGCTAGGCAAGAGAGAGTTTAGGCAAAGAGGGGTTTCACTAGCAGCAATGAGGATACATATAGCAAACCCTAGATGGGTTGTACTGTCAAACATTGTATATGTTATATTTGTGTAGGCTGTAGTGGGTTAGCCTATAGGGGGGTCACAACATTAGGGTTTCATATTTGTACTCACAGTCCTTTCTAGTTCACCATTCCAGTCTGTTATTTCGACATGGTTTCAGAGCAGGTCCTTCGCTAGGACCGTTTTTTTTTAAGGGCCCACCGCTACCTAACTCCCTACCTACCTACCTACCTAGGGCGCCTCGACTTTTTTATCGGCCCCTAAGCACTAGCGACCCGCGACCCGCCCCTTAAGGCCCCGTCGCGCCGCCCCTTAAGCCCCGTCGGCCCCGCGTTCGCCCCTTACGGCCCCGCCGCGCCGCCCCTTAAGGCCTCGCCCCTTACGGCCCCGCGCTCGCCCCTTACGGCCCCGCGCACCGCCCCTTACGGCCCCGCGCACCGCCTCGTACAGCCCCGTCGGCCCCGCGCACCGCCCCTTACGGCCCCGCGCACTGCCCGCGCACCGCTCGCGCCCCACTTCGCGGCCCCGCGCGGCCCGTCGCCTGCTCGCGCACGCCCCGCAGCCGCCCGTCGCCTGCTCGCGCACGCCTTGCTGCCCGCAGCCGCTCGTACGCCGCTGCTTCCGCTGCTGCTTGCGCACCGCTGCCTCCCGAGCGCCGCCGCTGCTCGTGCGCCGCCGCTGCCCCTACGCTCCCGCTGCCAGTGCGCCGCCGCTGCCCGTGCGCCGCTGCCGCCTGTGCGCTTCTGCAGCCGCCGCCCGCGAGGCACTCACTCTCACAGTTTTTATTTTCTACCTACCGCGCACACTGCTGCCACTGCAGCTGCCACCAGTGCGCCGTTGCAGCTCCTGCTGCCACGCTACCTACTACTGCCGCTCGTGTGCCACTACGGACAGTCGACCCCGCCCGCGCCTTACCTAGCGGCCCCGCCGGCCCCGTTGACCCTCCGCACACCTTTCCAGCGGCCTGATTCCTACTACTACTGTTACTACTGCTACTGCTACTGTCACTATGGCTAGTCCTCCCGTTCTAGCTTTCGATGCCGAGGGCCGTCCAGTGAAGTTCGAAACCTGGCTAGATGACCTGCACCTGTTCCTACAGCTCACTGCCAAGGAAGATATCTCACTGTACGACCACGCCCTAGGCCATGCCACTGCCCCTGACTCGTCTGCTGACAGCACTCTGCGTTCCCAGTGGCAGACCCGTGATGCGCACGCTCGCTTTGCTATTCGCAACTCCCTGCCGCTAGACGAGCGCGAGCACTTCGGCCAGTGCAAGACTGCTAAGGACCTCTACACAGCTGTAGTTGCCCGCTACTCCTCACCCGCTTCTGCCACGCTAGGCCGCCTCACTCTCCCCTACCTGTTCCCCGACCTAGCCTCCTTTCACACTGTCGCAGACCTCATCACCCACCTTAAGACTAGTGAGGCCCGCTTTCGCGCTGCTATGCCTGCCGAGTTTCTCACTAGCAACCCCCCCCCGCTCTGGATCACTCTCTACCACATCGTCACTCGCCTCCCTGACTCTCTACGCGCAGTCAGGGACCATTTCCTCTCTCGCTCCCCCACTGAGCTCACTGTTGCCCTCCTCGAGAAGGAACTGCTTGCAGCTGAGGCGAGTATCGTCGCTGTAGGCACCTCTCGTGGCGACCCCCGCACCCCGTTCTTTGAGGGGTGTTCCCCTTCCCCCCTCCTCCCCTCTGTCGCCTCTGCTGCTGCTGTCGACCTCCTTGGTGCTGAGAAGGTCGGGACCGCGTCTGCTTCGAGCGGGCGCCGCAGGAACAAGGGAGGCAGGGGTGGGGGTGGCGGCGGAGGAGGTGGGGGTGGAGGCGGTGGGAGTGGAGGCGCGGCTGAGGAGGCCAGTGGCGGCAGTGGGGGAGGAGACAGCAGCGGCGGGAGTGGTGGCAGGGGCGGAGGCGGCAGCGGGGGCGGAGGTGGTCGTGGTGGCGGCAGGGGTGGAGGTGGCCGGGGCGGAGGCGGTGGGGGTGGTGGTCGTGGAGGCACTGGCGGAGGGCAGAGTCAGCAGCCCGCCCCGACGCTTCAGGCCGCCCGTGAGTGGTATGCGCAGCGTGGCTTTACCTGCACGTACGTCATTCGCACAGGTGACCGCAGCGGCCAGCAGTGTGGGAGGCCGCACCCCACGCAGCGCTGCTTCGCGCGCCTTAACGACGCGTGGCGCACCCAGTTTCCTGCTGCCACTGAGCTGCCGCGCTGGGCTGACCTGGAAAAGAGGGGTGTTGATATTTGGGCTCTAGACTTTGATGCTATTCTCACTGCCATGTATGCGATGTCTATTAGTGGAGAGGGTGCTCAGTACTTGCGTGTTCCGCCCGACCCGGGCATTCAGGCCAGTCCGGCCGCCGCTCTAGGTGCTCGTGCGTCCGCTCCCACAGGTCCTGGTGAGGCTGCTGCCCTAGGTGCTAGTGCGTCTGTGCCCCCTGGTACTGAGTCGACTGCAGCACTGCACACCTTCACCCTGGACTCAGGTGCTTCTCGCTCTTTCTTTCGTGACCGTACTGTCCTTGAGCCACTCGCTCGGCCAGTTGCTGTCTCCCTTGCTGACCCCTCTGGGGGTCCGGTCATTGCGACCTCCTCCACTGTCCTTCCTTGTCCTGCGGTCCCGTCCGGCACGCTGTCAGGTCTCTACCTCCCCTCATTCTCTACGAACTTGGTGGCGGGTTGTGCGCTCCAGGACTCGGGTGTTCACCAGTTCACCCCTGCCTACGAACGCGTGACACACTGCACGTGTGCTCGGACGGGTCGCCACCTGGCTACTTTCACTCGAGAGCCGGGGTCGGACCTGTACACACTGACCACTGAGTCCCCTCAGGTAGCTGCGTCTGCGTCTACGTCTGCGTCTGCGTCAGGTCAGCTGTCCGCCCCCTGCTCGTGTCGCTCTCTGGCGCATGAGACTGTCCTTTGGCACCACCGCCTTGGTCACCCGTCTGTGCAGCACCTTCGGGCCATGCACAAACGGGACCTTGTTGCTGGTCTTCCCAGGGTGCTCCCTCCCCTTCCCGACTCGCCTGCTCCTCCCTGTCTTCCCTGTGTCGAGGGGCGGCAGCGCGCCGCTCCTCACTCCTCCTCCTTTCCCCCGACGACTGCTCCTTTGCAGACGCTCCACATGGACGTGTGGGGCCCAGCCCGCGTCCGTGGTCAGGGTCAGGAGAGGTACTTCCTGATTGTTGTTGACGACTTCTCGCGCTACACCACGGTCTTCCCCTTGCGCACCAAGGGTGACGTCCCTGATGTCTTGATCCCTTGGATCCGCAGATCTCGTCTCCAGCTCAGTGAGCGTTTCCGCTCCGACTTCCCTGTCCTGCGTCTGCACTCTGACAGAGGTGGAGAGTTTTCCTCTGGCCTCTTGGAGGCCTTCTGTCAGCAGGAGGGCATTGAGCAGTCGTTCACGCTTCCGGCCTCTCCACAGCAGAATGGGGTTGCTGAGCGCCGCATTGGCTTGGTCATGGAGGTCGCTCGTACCTCCTTGGTTCATGCGGCTGCCCCCCACTTTCTGTGGCCGTTTGCAGTCCGATACGCTGCGCATCAGCTCAACCTCTGGCCCCGTGTCTCCTTGCCCGAGACTTCTCCGACACTGCGTTGGACGGGAGAGGCCGGCGATGCGTCGCGTTTTCGGGTCTGGGGATCCCGAGCTTTTGTCCGCGACACGTCCGCGGACAAGCTCTCCCGTCGCGCTGTCCCCTGCGTCTTCCTTGGCTTTGTCCCGGACGCCCCTGGTTGGCAGTTCTACCACCCCACCTCGCGGCGTGTCCTGGCCTCTCAGGACGTCACTTTTGACGAGTCCGTCCCCTACTACCGCCTCTTCCCCTACCGCACTGCCCCGCTCCCCCCCCGCCTCTCTTCCTCGCTCCAGGTGCAGAGGTACCAGACCCCCTCCCCCCTCAGGGTGCCGCTCCCTCAGGTGTGTCCCAGGTAGACCCGGGTGAGCCTGTCGAGGTAGCTGTTGACTCTCGTCCTGCGTCTGGGGGTGCTGAGCCTGGGGGTGTTGAGCCTGGAGGTGCGGAGCCTGGGGGTGTTGAGCTTGGAGGTGCGGAGCCTGGGGGTGTTGAGCTTGGAGGTGCGGAGCCTGGGGGTGTTGAGCCTGGAGGTGCGGACCCTGGAGGTGTGGAGCCTGGAGGTGCTGAGCCTGGGGGTGCGGAGTCTGGGGGTGCTGAGTCTGGGGGTACTGAGACTGAGCGTGCTACACCTGGAGGAGCCCTCTCCTCCCAGCAGCTGCAGGAGAGGTACCTCGAGTACTGCCGCCTCCGGAGAGGTGCTGCTGGAGCTCGTCCCGGTACTTCCCCTCCTACCCAGGAGCTCCCCCCCATTCAGCAGATCCGAGAGTGGTACACGCGACGCTGCAGTCTTCGGAGTGGTGCTCCGGGTGCTGCGGACCCTGGGGGTAGCACTGCTGCTGGTACTGAGGACCCGGGCGTTGGAGCTGCTGCTGGTGCTGGGGACCCGGGCGTTGGAGCTGCTACTGGTGCTGAGGACCCGAGCGGTGGCGCTGCTGCTGGTGCTGAGGACTCGAGTGGTGGAGCTGCTGCTGGTGCTGAGGACCCGGACGTTGGAGCTGCTACTGGTGCTGAGGACCCGGGCGTTGGAGCTGCTGCTGGAGCTGAGGACCCGGGCGGTGGAGCTGCTGCTGGTGCTGAGGTCCCGGCCGGTGGAGCTGCTGCTGGTGCTGAGGACCCGGACGTTGGAGCTGCTGCTGGTACTGAGGACCCTGCCACTGGTGTCTCTGCTGGTTCTGGAGGCGCTGAGCGGCCGCGACCGTACTTCGTACCGCTCCTTCAGCAGGTTCTTGGGCAGACTCCTCCTCCTTGTCCTCCTCCCTCCTTAGAGTGTCCTCCGCCTGTCCAGCCGCAGTCACAGTTCCCGCCTGCCTCGCCTCTCCCTGCTCCCTCTCCTTACGCTGGTCCCACAGGAGGTCTTACAGAGCGTCGTGAGCCTGAGTCCCGTCCTGCGTCGCCTGTTCGTACTGCTCGCACTGGTCGTCGTGTCCCACGTGAGCGTCCGTCGCCTGTCCCTGGCACTCACTACATGACTCTGCGTCCCTCCACTGCTCCTCAGCGTGTCCCGCTACCGTCTCCTCCTGCGTCCTCTCTGCCTACTCTTCCTGACCCGGAGTCTGACTCCCGTCGTGCTGCCAGTCCCACTGTCACCCGTCTCCTCGCTACTGTTGTCACTGACCCTACCTTTGAGTCCTCTGCTGCGTCTGCTCTAGTCGCTGAGTTGATAGACTTTGCTGCCCACTGTCGTCTAGACTACGCCGCTAGCCTTGTCGCTGAGTCTGAGTCTGAGTCTGTCTGTCCTCCGTCCGTCGGGGGTGAGTGTGCTCTTGGCACAGACGTCCTTGAGGACAGACAGGAGGAGTTCCAATGCTTTGCTGCTGCTTTGCCCCACCTCGTGTCCATGCTAGTTGCCCCTGAGGGAGACCCGGATGCACCAGACATCCCGACCCCGCGCACTTACGCTGAGGCGATGGCGGGTCCCTACTCCTCTCAGTGGCAGACAGCCATGGACGCAGAGATGGCTTCCTGGAAGTCCACACGCACCTACGTCGACGAGGTTCCCCCACCTGGGGCGAACATCGTCAGTGGCATGTGGATTTTCAGGGTGAAGCGGCCACCGGGTTCTCCTCCTGTCTTCAAGGCGCGCTACGTGGCTCGAGGCTTCAGTCAGCGAGAGGGAGTTGACTTCTTTCAGACCTTCTCCCCCACCCCGAAGATGACCACTCTTCGGGTGCTGCTGCACATAGCCGCTCAGCGCGACTACGAGCTTCACTCACTTGACTTCAGCACTGCTTTCTTGCAGGGCAACCTGCACGAGGAGATCTGGCTGCGCCGCCCTCCTGGCTTCACTGGGTCGGTTCCTCCTGGTACCCAGTGGAGGCTTCAGCGGCCGGTCTACGGTCTTCGCCAGGCACCGCGTGAGTGGCACGACACACTGAGGACGACACTTGCGGCTCTTGGGTTCGCTCCCTCTACTGCTGACCCGTCACTGTTTCTACACACAGACACCTCACTGCCGCCGTTCTACATCCTCGTGTACGTCGACGACTTGGTCTTTGCCACTGCTGACACCGCGGCACTCGCCCATGTGAAGTCGGAGCTGCAGAGGAGACACACGTGCACAGACCTGGGTGAGCTGACAAGCTATCTTGGCTTGCGGATCACCCGGGACAGAGCACGGCGCACCATCACCTTGACTCAGTCACACATGGTGCAGCAGATCCTTCAGCGCTTCCGCTTCACGTACTCCTCGCCTCAGTCCACTCCTCTGCCTACCGGTCACTCGCTCTCAGCTCTGCCTTCGGATGAGTCCGTAGAGCCGAGTGGCCCGTATCCAGAGCTTGTGGGCTGCCTCATGTACCTGATGACCTGCACTCGACCTGACCTTGCATACCCTCTTAGCATCCTTGCACGCTATGTCGCTCCTGGCCGTCACAGGAAGGAGCACATGGATGCCGCTAAGAGGGTGTTGCGCTACTTGTGCAGTACGTCGGGCATGGGGCTAGTGCTTGGAGGGCGAGACCGAGTTGTACTTACTGGACACTCAGACGCTTCTTGGGCGGACGACCAGGCTACTCAGCGGTCGTCTCAGGGTTACACCTTCAGCCTTGGCTCTGGCTCAGTTTCTTGGCGTTCTACATGCTCTTCTTCTGTTCTCAGCTCCAGTTGTGAGGCTGAGATCTACGCCACAGCCATGGCTGCCCAGGAGCTACGCTGGCTGACCTACCTGCTGACCGACTTGGGTGAGCGGCCTCGTTCTCCTCCAGTGCTTTACGTCGACAACCAGGCTGCCATTGCCTTGTGTGAGGAGCACAGACTGGAGCACAGAACGAAGCACATCGCCCTGCGGTACTTCCTTGCTCGAGAGCTGCAGCAGCGCGGTCAGCTTTGTCTGCGTTACGTGGCCACTGAGGCCAACCTTGCTGATGTGTTCACCAAGGCGCTTCCGCCTTGTGACCATCAGCGCTTCTGTACTCTGCTAGGCCTTGTGCCTACTGGACCTCACTTACTTACCTCTTGACCTTGCTTGTACTGTGATCACTATATATATATCTACCTGCATGTTTACTCTTGCTAGGTTGTGATCACTGTATCTCTTGCTCTGTTATTAACCTGCATGTGAACTGGTCTTGTGACCACTAGCTTGTGCTCAGAATTTGTGTGGAATCCTTGAGATCCACCCTGAGCTTGTTGTTGCCTTGCTTTGCCTTGACTGGTCTTGTGACCCCTAGGTCTCCCCCACTTTGCCTATGGGGGTGTGTCAAACATTGTATATGTTATATTTGTGTAGGCTGTAGTGGGTTAGCCTATAGGGGGGTCACAACATTAGGGTTTCATATTTGTACTCACAGTCCTTTCTAGTTCACCATTCCAGTCTGTTGTTTCGACATGTACTCGCTATAGAGCACCCCACTACAGGCTAGAGAATAACATTCTGACAGTGACTACTAAGGTTGTTAGTAGCCGACTTAGTGCGTTTTAATAATAACAGCTTCAGCTCCAAAGACTTCTTCCTTGGGGAGTGGAGAGTCGTCTTGGGCTGGTTCCGGGAGAGGACGTTGACGCCGTGGAAAGGCCTACTCTTTTCCACACTCCTTATTTTTTTCCCCAGCTCTGTAGGCACCGGTACCACTTCTTCAATTATCTACTTCCTTTGGAGTTCTTCCCGGAATTTTTTCATGGCTCCGGACCCGCGAAAATCATCAGTATTCGTTAAAGCACCTTTGAAAGATGACTTTAACGAATTCTGTTTTTTTCCGGGGTCGAATTGGAGAGTTCCCGTCTTGGTCGAGTCTGTTTTCGCGGAGGTTTTCTTTTCCTCGGCGAATCCCTCTGACAAATTTTTGTCAAGGGGCTTGGGATTTCGCCCTTGATTCTCCAAATCTTGCGCCCAATGATGTTTGCGGATTTCGATTTAGTGAAGATTGCGCTGACGCTTTCGAATCTTTTTTTCCTCGCCAGCACGATCGCAGATTATTGGCGAGATTCGTTTTTTGGCATCCTGTCTCTAGTTTCGCCATTCTTTCGAGCTCGGGATGCCGCGCGTGCAGATTTCATGTAAAAACAGTCTGAAATTTGATGTCCATATCCGCCGCAAAAATCGCAATTCGATTTGTTTTTTGCAGATCGCAACTGGGAATCGAATTTGTCGACTTCCATGGGGTCGGCGAACGTGGTTGAAGCCGAGCGATCCCCTTGTCGTGATCCGACGACATGGGGTCGTCGTGTTCCGGTGTTGACAAAGTCAAAACGCTCCGCGGCCGATACGATCTCGCTGTAGCTGCTGCAATTTGATGCTCCAACCTGGCGACGAATATCGTTTTTTCAGCCCCGCGATGTACATCCTATCCTCGATAATTTTACACCCCTTAATCTCACACCCTGGGGTACATACCCTAGGTCATACCTTTTTTCGTAGGGTAGTTACCGACGTTTAGGAAATCCCCCGAGGAGGATCCGACGTACTGTTGGGAACTGACGGGGTGTGCAAGGAATATAAATGGTATCCAAACCTAACTAAACCCTTCACTCCCAACACAATATGAGTTTCGTTGTAAAGACTACCTGCCGGTTGTCTATAAATAGTCCCTTAGTCTCTGGGTGTCCGTCGCGTCAAGCCAAATACCGTAAGAGGTGCCAACGAATAAAAGGGTAGAGGGTGTGAAATTATCGAGAATAGGGTGTAGGACTGAATTTTTTCACCCTCGGTAATGTCGGGAAAGTGGTTATAAAATTCTTCCATCTGCTGCGTGTATTGCGCGACACTCCCATATTTCCGGTGGTGATGTAATTTTTCGCGCGCAATATAAGTAGAATTAATCGGCTCAAAACGTTTGAGCAGGTCTGTCCGGAAGTGCTGCCACATGGCTTCGCTTTGGCAAATTCTCTTGTTGCTTCCGAGCCACTCGAGAGCTGGACCGCGCATCAAAATTGTCGCGAGACGATTTTTTACGCCGTCGTACTCCGACGTCGACCATTTGATCGCAGCGAAATAAATTTCGATCGTTGCAAACCATCGCCAGACATCGGATTTCCAATCACTGGGATCAAACAATACCGGCGAGCGAAGTTTTGGGACCTTGAAGTGACGCTGCGACTACTGCGAAATCGCAGAAGCAGGAATGTTGATGGTCGTAAGGATCTGCGTAACGCGATGCAGTTCGTTTCGCAGCTGCTCATTCTCCAATCGCGACTGTTCGGTCGTCGCTCGCATCTCCGCTTCCATCTTGGCAATTTGCGCGACGAGCTGCTGCGTAACATCATTGGTCGTCGACGAATCCATCCTGTTCAGAAACCATGCGAGAGGGATAATTCGAAATCAGGAACTGATGCTTACCAAAAATCGGCGTCGAATTTGTCAACCCCAGCGGTTTTTTTTAGGCGATTTTTTCACAAGTTTTTTGGTCGCGACTGCTGCTTAGCCGAGAGTTGTCGAGTGAGAACGGCTCTGATTACCAAGTGTCACAGGATCGAATTCTCAATCGAAACTTGTCACTACAATTGAATACAAGGCATTTTTTTACTCGGAAATTATTAGGATAAATGAGACAAAAACTAACATTCGGGAACACGCCCTTCCCGATACTACAATCACAAGTGCACACAAGCACGCAAGGTTATTTGTGAAAATGAGAACGAGAATGGATGCATTGAGCAGCATGAGGAGTACAAGTACCAAACCCTAAAGTGTTGTACCCCATGTAAGCTACCCCACTACAGCCTACACAGACTATAGTATATGAGTTTGACACACCCCCATAGGCAAAGTGGGGGAGAACAAGGGGTCACAAGACCAGTCAAGCAAAGCAAGGCAAAGCAAGCTCAGGGTGGATCACAACGTCACCACACACTCTGAGCACAAGTTCAAGGCCACAAGGCCAGTTCACATGCAAGATTACATATATATAACGCTAAACAAGCAAGAGCAGGTATATATATATATATGTAACAGTACAAACAAGGTCAAGAAGTGAGCAAGTGAGGCAAGGTAGGCACAAGACCTAACAGAGTACAGAAGCGCTGATGATCACAAGGCGCGAGTGCCTTAGTGAAGATATCAGCAGTGTTGGCCTGAGAGGCCACGTAAGCAAGGCGCAGCTGACCACGCTGCTGCAGCTCACGAGCAAGGAAGTAGCGAAGAGCGATGTGCTTCGTTCTGTGCTCCAGTCTGTGCTCCCGACACAAGGCCAGCATGGCCTTGTTGTCTACGTACAGCACTGGAGGAGAACGAGGCGGCTCTCCCAGGTCAGTCAGCAGGTAGGTGAGCCAGCGTAGCTCCTGTGCAGCCATGGCCCCTGCGTAGATCTCAGCCTCACAACTGGAGCCGAGAACAGAAGACGAGCGGGTAGACCGCCACGAAACAGAGCCGGAACCAAGGCTGAAGGTGTAACCCTGTGACGACCGCTGCGTAGCCTGGTCGTCAGCCCAAGAAGCGTCTGCGTGACCAGTGAGGACCACTGGACTCTGCCCTCCAAGCACAAGCCCCATGCCTGACGTACTGCACAAGTAGCGCAACACCCTCTTCGCTGCAGCCATGTGCTCTGGTCTGTGTCTCCCAGGAGCAACATAGCGTGCCAGAATGCTAAGAGGGTATGCAAGGTCAGGTCGAGTGCAGGTCATCAGGTACATGAGGCAGCCAACAAGCTCTGGGTACGGGCCACTCGACTCTACGGACTCATCCGAAGGCAGAGCTGAGAGCGAGTGGCGTGTAGACAGAGGAGTGGCCTGAGGCGAGGAGTACGTGAAGCAGAAGCGCTGAAGGACCTGCTGCACCATGTGTGACTGAGTCAGGGTAATGGTGCGCTGTTATCTGTCCCCGTGATCTGCAAGCCAAGGTAGCTGCGCAGTTCACCCAGGTCTGTGCACGTGTGTCTCTTTTGCAGCTCCGACTTCACGTAGGCGAGTCCAGCAGTGTCAGCTGTAGCAAAGACCAAGTCGTCGACGTACACGAGGATGTAGAACGGCGGCAAAGAAGTGTCGGTGCGCAGAAACAGCGACGGGTCGGCAGTAGAAGGAGCAAACCCAAGAGCCGCAAGTGTAGTCCTCAATGTGTCGTGCCACTCACGAGGTGCCTGGCGGAGACCGTAGACTGGCCGCCGGAGGCTCCACTGGGTGCCAGGAGGAAAGCTCTCAGTGAAGCCAGGTGGGCGGCGCAGCCAGATCTCCTCGTGCAGGCTGCCCTGCAAGAAAGCAGTGCTGAAGTCAAGAGAGTGCAGCTCGTAGTCTCGGTGAGCGGCTATGTGCAGCAGTACCCGAAGAGTGGTCATCTTCGGGGTGGGAGAGAAGGTCTGAAAGTAGTCAACTCCCTGCCGCTGACTGAAACCACGAGCCACGTAACGCGCCTTGAAGACAGGCGGAGAACCCGGCGGCCGCTTCACCCTGAAAATCCACATGCCACTGACGATGTTCGCCCCAGGTGGGGGAACCTCGTCAACGTAGGTGCCTGTGGACTTCCAGGAAGCCATCTCTGCGTCCATGGCTGCCTGCCACTGAGAGGAGTAGGGACCCTCTATCGCCTCCGCGTAAGAGCGCGGAGTCGGGATGTCAAGTGCATCCGGGTCTCCCTCAGGGGCAAGCAGCATGGACACGAGATGAGGTGAAGCAGCAGCCAAGCACTGGAACTCCTCCTGCCTGTCCTCAAGGACGTCCGTGCCAAGAGCACACTCACCCCCGACGGACGGAGGACAGACAGACTCAGACTCAGCGACGAGACTGGCAGCGTAGTCTAGGCGACAGCGAGCAGCGAAGTCGACAAGCTTTGCAACTAGGGCAGACGCAGCAGTAGACTCAAAGGAAGGGTCAGTGACGACAGTAGCAAGGAGACGCGTGACAGTAGGACGCGCAGCACGAAGGGAGTCCGACTCCGGGTCAGGAAGTGCAGGAAGAGAGGACTCGGGAGGAGAAGGCAAAGGGGCACTCAGTGGAGTAGTAGAAGGACGCAGAGACATCCGGTGCGTGCCGGGGACAGGGGGAGGACGCTGACGCGAACCACGACCACTAGTGCGAGCAGCACGGACAGGCGACGCAGGGCGAGACGCAGGCTCACGACGCTCAGCAAGACCTCCAGTAGGACCAGTGTAGGGAGAAGGAGAAGGAAGCGGGGAGGCTGGCTGTAACTGTGACTCAGACTGGACAGGAGGCGGACACTCTAAGCCAGGAGCAGGACCAAGAGAGGACGGAAGACCAAGAACCTGCTCAAGGAGCGGAACGAAGTACGGCCGTGGCCGCGCAGCGCCACCAGTACCAGCAGGAACAGCACCAGCACCCCCAACGGCAGCACCAGCACCAGGAGTACCCCCAGCTCCAGCAGCGCCAACTCCAGCACCCTCAGAAGCACCAGCGCCAGTAGCACCTCCAGTGCCAACACCCCCAGTAGCTCCAGCTCCAGTCGGACCACCAGAAGACGCAGCAGCTCCAGCTCCAGGAGCACCAGCAGCACCAACGCCAGCAGCACCAGTAGCACCACCAGCTCCAGCACCAGGAGCACCCATGGGCCCAGCAGCTCCAGTACACCCTGTACGAGCACCTCCGGGACCCGCTGCACCAGCACCCTCAGCAGCAGCAGAACCTCCAGCGTCCGTAGCACCGCCAGCTCCAGCAGCACGCCTCCAGCGCCGGGCAAACCACTCACGCAGCTCCTGTGGAGAGAGTAGCTCCCGCCGGGACGAAGCACCCGAAGAACCTCCAGGCCCAGCACCACCAGACGCCACACGAGCAGGCCCAGCACCCTCAGGCTCCGCACTCCGAGACGCAGCACCCCCAGGCTCAGCACCCCCAGGCTCAACACCCCCAGGCTCAGCACCCCCAGGCGCAGCACCTCCAGGCTCAGCACCCCCAGGCTCAGCACCCCCAAGCTCAGCACCCCCAGTCGCAGCACCCCCAGACCCAGCACCCCCAGGCTCAGCACCCCCAGCAGCACCAGAGTCAACAGCTACCTCGACAGGCTCGACCGCATCTACCTGGGACACACCTGAGGGGGCAGGACCCTGAGGGGGGAGGGGGTCTACCGGAGGGGGACCTGGCGTAAGGAAGAGCGGCGGGGGAGGGAGGGACGCAGTGCGGTAGGGGAAGAGACGGTAGTAGGGAACCGACTCGTCAAAGGTGACGTCCTGGGAGGACAGAACACGGCGCGAGGTGGGGTGGTAGAACTGCCAGCCTGGCGCGTCAGGAGGGAAGCCAAGGAAGACGCAGGGAACAGCACGAGGGGACAGCTTGTCCGCAGACAAGTCGCGGACAAACGCCCGAGATCCCCAGACACGGAACGCAGACGCATCGCCAACCTTCCCCGTCCACAGTAAAGCAGGGGAGGTCTCCGGCATGGAGACCCGGGGGTGAAGGTTGATCTGATGCGCCGCGTACCGAACCGCAAACGGCCACAGAAAATGGGGGGGGAGCCGCATGGACCATGGACGTACAAACGACGTCCATGATCATGCCAATGCGGCGCTCAGCAATCCCATTTTGCTGTGGAGAGTCCGGAAGCGTGAAGGTCTGGCGGATGCCTCGTGCACGACAGAAGGCCCGCAGAAGGTCAGAGGAGAACTCTCCGCCTCTGTCGGAGTGCAGACGCAGAACAGGAAAGTCCGAGCCGAAACTCTTCCTGAGTTGGAGACGAGCTGCGCGGATCCAGGCGATCAACACCTCAGTGACGTCACCCTTGCTGCGCAAGGGGAAGACTGTGGTGTAACGCGAGTAGTCGTCAACCACCAACAGGAAGTAACGCTCGTGACCCTGCCCACGGACGCGGGCTGGGCCCCACACGTCCATGTGAAGCGTCTGCAGCGGAGCCTCTGTCGGAGGAAACTCGGAAGAGTGAGGAGCAGCGCGCTGCCGCCCCTCGACGCAGGGAACGCAGGTGGGGGCAGGCCCCGGAGGAAGGGGAGGGAGGGACCGGGGGAGGCCAGAGACAAGAAGACGGGAAGCCATGCCTCGAAGACGAGGCAGGGAGGGGTGACCAAGGCGGTGGTGCCAGAGGAGAGTCCGGTGGGACAGGAGACGACACGAGCAGGGGGCAGACTCAGGGCCAGACCTGGACGCCGCAGCAAACACCTGACCCGACTCAGCTACCTGAGCAGACTCAGCGACTGGAGGAGACTCAGTAGTCAGTGTGTACAGGCTCGACCCCGGCTGACGGGTAAACGTGGCCAAGTGACGGCCCGACCGAGCACAGGTACAGTGGGTCACTCGCTGACTCGCAGGAGTGAACTGGTGAACCCCTGCATCCTGGAGGTCAGCACCACTCACCAAGTTCGTAGAGAACGAGGGAAGGTAAAGACCTGACAGGGTGCCAGAAGGGGCCGCCGGACACGGTAGGACAGTGGAGAAGCGGGCAAGGACAGGGCCCCCAGAGGGGTCTGCCAGGGAGACCGCCACTGGCCGACTAAGCGGCGTGAGCGTGGTGCAGTCTCGAAAGAAGGAGCGGGAAGCACCCGAGTCAAGGGTGAAGGTGTGGGTGTCCGGAGACGACGCAGTACCTGAGAGCGTAGACGCACCGGCACCTGGGGCGGCAGACGCACTGGCACCTAGAGCAGCAGCCTCACCAGCACCTAGAGCAGCAGCCTCAATGCCCGGGTCAGGCGGAACACACAGGTAACAGTCACCCTCATCACTAATAGTCACAGCATACATGGCAGCAAGAATAGCATCATAATCAAGATCAAAGATCGCAACACCCGCCCTAGACAGCTCGCCCCAGCGAGGGATCTCAGTAGCGTCGGGGAACTGGTGACGCCAAGCGTCCGTCAGACGGCCGAAACAGCGCTGGGTGGAGTGCGCCCCCCCACACTGCTCACCCGCGCGGTCGCCGGTACGGAGAACGTAGGTACAGGGGCCAGCACCCCCGCCCCGCTGACGAGCAGTGTACCACTCACGAAGCTGCTGGGGGGAAGGGGTCTCACGAGTACGCTGCTGCTGCTGCTGCTGGCGCTGACCACCACCGGAGCCGACCCTCTGCGTAGAGCCGCCCCGACCCGCTCCACCTCCGCCGCCGCTACCTCCACCACCGCCTCCTCCTCCGCCGCCACTGCCTCCACTAGTGCCCCCACTCCCACCACCACTCCCACCGCCACCCCCACTCCCTCCGCCTCCTCCACTGCCGCCTCCACCGCCTCCGCCAGCTCCCCCAACGCCCTTGCCCCCCTTGCCCTTGCCTGAGCGGCGTCTCCCGCTAGGGGTAGACGCTGCACCGACCGACTCAAGACCAACGAGGTCGGCCGCAGCAGCAGAGGCAACAGAGGGCAAGAGGGGGGAGGGGGAGCACCCCTCAAAGACAGGGGTACGAGGGTCACCACGAGAGGCTCCTACAGCAACTATGCTCTTCTCTGCTGCTAGGAGACGCTCCTCGAGGAGGTCAACGGTGAGAGTGGTGGGGCAAACAGAGAGAAAGTGGTCCCTGACCGAGCGAAGGGTGTCAGGGAGCCGGGTGACTATGTAGTAGAGGGTGATGTACATGGGGGGGGGGTTCTTGGCGCAGAACTCAGCAGGAAGCGCAGCGCGGTAGCGAATGTCACTAGTGCGAAGGTGCGTAATGAGGTCAGCGACAGTGGGAAAAGCGGCGAGGTCAGGGAAGAGGTACGGCAGTATGAGGCGGCTAAGCGCAGCAGTGGCAGGGGAAGAGTAGCGTGCAACTACAGCGTCGTACAAGGTCTTAGCACTCTTGTACTGACTAAAGTGCGCACGCTCAGCGGTCGGCAAGTGGCGGCGCACAGCAAGGCGGGCAGCAGCATCGCGCGTGGCCCACTGTGAGCGAACAGTGGCGTCAGCATCAGCAGTAGGGGAAGGAGAGGCACCAGAGGTGAGGTCAAAGAGGGAGAGACCGTCTGCCCTATCGCACTGTAGGAAAAGCTGCAGATCATCGAGCCAGACCTCAAAGTCAACAGCCCGACCCTCAGCGTCAAAGGTGAGAACACTGGGGGTGGCCATGACAGCAGTAGACGAGCAGTGAGAGCAGCAGGCTAAGGGCAGTGCAGTGGCAGAGGCGCTGCTCTTACCGGGCAGGCGAGAAGGACCGAGGCTCGCCGGCAGGGACAGGGCCGAAACTGCAGTGACGGCGGCAACTCGGCTGCGGCGGCTGAGGCAACGGCGGCAACTGCGGCTCGGCGGCAACGGCGGCTCGGCGGCTCGGCGGCACGGCGGCTCGGCGGCTCGGATGCTCGGCGGCTCGGCAGCTCGGCGGCTCGGTGGCAACGGCAGCAACGGCGGCTCGGCGGCACGGCGGCAACAGCAGCTCGGCGGCTGGCAGCTCGGCGGCTCGGCGGCGACGGCGGGGCCGTGAAGGGTGGCGTCGGAGCCGCAGAAGGGCGGCGGCGGGGCCGCAGAAGGGCGGCGTCGGGGCCGCAGTAGGGCGGCGGCGGGGCCGCTAAGGGCGGAAGGGCCGCTGAAGGGCGGCAATGTGGCCGCCGAGGGCGGCGACAGGGCCGCAAGGGGCGGCGGGGCCGTGGAGGGGCGGCGACAAGGCCGCGAAAGGGCGGCGACAGGGCCGGGTGGGGCGGCGACGAAGCCGCGAGGGGTGGCTATGGGGCCGCGGAGGGAGGCGACGGGGCCGCAGAGGTGGGGCGACGGGGCCGCGGAGAGCGGCGCCGGGGTCGCGTAAGGCGGCGACGGGGCCGGTAAGGGCGGCGACGGGGCCGCGAAGGTGGGGCGACGGGGCCGCTAAGGGCGGCGAAGGGGTCGCGTAAGGCAGCGTGTGGAGGGCGCGACGGGCCGCTAAAGGCAGCACACCGAGCGCGCCTCGGGCAGGGGCGACGCGCGCCCCGGGCAGGAAAAAAAAATATTGATTTGGGTGGGCCCTAGGAAAAGTTCCCACTAGGGAACCTGCTCTATACCATGTGAAAATGAGAACGAGAATGGATGCATTGAGCAGCATGAGGAGTACAAGTACCAAACCCTAAAGTGTTGTACCCCATGTAAGCTACCCCACTACAGCCTACACAGACTATAGTATATGAGTTTGACACTATTAGCACTTGGGAATACGCCCAGATTACACTGTATACACCACTGTCGGCGCTGTCGGTGCCGTATAATAAATATGTCGGTGGGAATAATAGGAAATAAGTGAAATTAAGAGAAGGCTCTAGGAAATAGAATATAAGGCCGATTGAGATAAAATAAAGAGGAGAAAAGTGAGAATGAGAAAAAAGAAAAAATATAATAAATAACGGAAACGTCCTCTCACACGGGCTGCTCGTGACGGGCTGCTGGTTGCTCACACCTGCCACCCCCACATCTTCCCTTCCCCTCCCCCCCCCTCCCCCCCATGACGGAAGCTGCGTAAGAGAGGGCGGGGGGGGGGAGGGGGAGGGGGGGGGGGGGGAGGCGGTAGCTGGTGCAGGCGCTAGCGCCGTCATTCGCGCTGGCGCAGGCATTGACGTTGGCGTTGACGTTGGCGCAGGCGTTGGTGCTGGCACTGGTCGTAGGAGCTCGTGCTGGCGCTGGCGCTTGCGCTTCATGCTGGCGCTAGCAGCAGTCGCAGGTGCTGGCGCTCGCGCTCCGCGGTGGCGCTTGCACGGACGACGGAAATGGCGACGGGCATGACGGACGCGACAAGCGAGGGACGCGACGGGCGCAGGGCGCGATGGGCAACGAAAAAAAATAGCGCATTTCGCGCTGCAGCATGGGCGGGCCCATGTTCCTTAAAAGAAAATAGGTCCTAAACTGGGACCGGCTCTGATAGCATGTCAAACATAATAGCTTATAAGCCTAGGGTTTTGGGAAGCGAGAGGAAGTTGGCCAACAAAGAAGGGTTTCAATATAGAGCGAGATACAAGATATAGGTGCAAGTGAAGGTGGGCAAGAGGGTATACCACCAACAATAAAAGTTTGATGTAATACTACACTACCTAGTCTAATATGTAGTTACATAAAGAAATACAATTTTTGACAGATTGTAATTCCTTACTGTACTCGCATTTTAGCGAGTACAACCAGAAGGCCACACGTCAGCCCGGTTCGGCCTACAATTCCGCCTCGAACCACTTCGAAGTCGCCTCCGCTCCAATTCGCAACACTTTCCGAACCATCCTTTCCGAGCTCTTCGCCTAGCTAGCCTTTCCCCTATTTAGTTCCGCCACTTTGTGTGTATCATCCTTCAGTAATCGATCATTCTCGTTATTCGTTATTCTACGCCTAGTGCCTACCGAATCATGTTTGAATGCATCGTATTTAGGGTATTTTATCCCTGATAAATATTTAGCAATGCGAGAGTGTATTGCACTTCCTTCCAGTATCCAAAACTGCTCTCTCAAAAACACAATAACAACACAATCATGCGGTATACAAGAAGCACACTAGTGGAAGCATATTGATTGTGTCAATCTAGGATATGCTAGTATAAAGTAGATATGTAGATATCCAGTGTTGCAGTAACACGCGGCGCGACCTCACCTGCAGTTAGGGCGCGTCCCCTCCCTCGATCGATCGCAAGATCGCTGTGATAAACTGATCGGGCACACTGATCGCAGGATTGGGGCAAGTGTAAGAGGTGACACTCGCAGATCGATCTCGAGCCCAGGGTGACAGGGTTGAAAATACAAGGGGGAAAAACTTTCGATCCTACAAAAGCCGAGATCAGTGTGGCCAGGGAGGCACATCGATCGTCATCAGCGGAGGTGACAAGATCGTTGAGCACCAATTGCTGTACATTCGCAAGCCGTCTAAAAATCCAGTTACCTTGTCAATTGCAACGCTCTAGCTGTCCCTCAATCGATCGAGGGTAGGATCGATCAAGGGAAGAGACGCGCCCTAAACGTGTTCGCGAAATTCGCTCGCAGCAATTCCGCGTGAAGCAAATCAAGTTAACAGCAACGTCTCAGCAACATGATCGGGCGGTAGTTCTGCAGGTCGTCCTTGGCGCCCCTTTTATGCAGTAGCACCGTCACCTGGTTGAAAATTCCGCTGAGCGACGCCGTCCGCTCAAACTCCTTCAAGAATCGCATCACCTGCCTTCGCAGCAGGCACCACTGCAACTCTCAGAATCCTTTCGAGATGCCGTCCCATCTCCGTAAGCGCTCGCTTCACCTCCGCCTCCTCCCGTGGTGCGCAGAGTGCCGCTGCATCCTCGAGGGAAAAACGTCTCTCCATCACCCAGTTAGGGCGCGTCCCCTCCCTCGATCGATCCTGCCCTCGATCGATCGAGGAACAGCTACAGCGTCGCAATTTACAGGGTAACCGAATTTCGAGACATCTTGCGAATGTACAGTAAATGGCACTCAACGATCTTGTCACCTCCGCTGATGACGATCGATGTGCCTTCCTAGCCACACCGATCTCAGCTTTTGTAGGATCGAGAATTTCCCCCCCTTGTAATTTCGATCCTGTCACCCAGGGCTCGTGATCAATCCACGAGTGTCACATCCTACCAATCCTGCCCCAATCGTGCGATCGGTGTGCCCGATCCGTTTTTCACAGCGATCTTGCGATCGATCGAGGGAGGGGACGCGCCCTTAAACTATGAGTCTTCCGACCCTGACTTGGCCGCGAATAAGTCTGCGTAGAAGCTAGGTGCCGCCTTAAGTGCCTCTTTTGCCCCCTCATGCAAGTTCCCCTGATAGTTCACCTCCTCCAACCTTGTCTTTGCTTTCTGCGCTACAATCTTCGCGGGCAGAAATCCGGTAGGAGCCTCCCCACTCATCTCCACTGTGATTCTCGCCTGCTCCTGCAGCTTCTGACATCTCCCATCCATGTATGCTGAGTTTGGCCTCACACTTCACAAGCCGCGCCTTCGCCCGTTTGCACCAGGGTTTGCTTATCACTTTCTGCCTCAGCTCCCCTACTTCCCGTCCCGTTCCAGTGTGGCCGCTACCCGCTTCCGTTCCTCCACAGTGTAGGCTTTGAGCCCGACTCTCAGGAAGGATGTCAAATATTCCAGGTCCCCCCCCCCCCTCTCCATGTTTCTCTGCACAATCTGTGCCACCCGTTTCCACACACTAGGGTGCGGTACTTGCGACGCCGGGAGTCTCCAGAGTCCATGGCCTGTTTTCCCATCCCCCCCTGCACTGATCTTAGCGGGAACCGTGAACCAGTGGTCTGTGAAGCGCTTGACCAGCGCCACATGCCGCACCTCAATCTCATTCATAACACCAACAAACCCTAGTGCCCACCGAATCATGCTTGAATGCGTAGTACTTGGGGTCTATAATTAGCAATGCGAGAGTGTACTTCACTTGCTTCCAGTATCCAAAATTGCTCTCTTAAGTACACAATAACAACACAATCATGCGGTATACAAGAAGCACACTAGTGGAATCATATTGATTGTGTGAAACTAGCATATGCTAATATAAAGTAGATATGTAGATTTGCAGTGTTGCAGTAACACGCGGCGCGACCTAACCTGCAGTAAACGGGTTCGCGAAATTCGCTCACAGCAATTCCGCGTGAAGCGAATCAAGTTTTCGGTGAGTCGCCTGCCGAGCCAGTTGCTGTTTCGCCGCACCTCACTCTCGTCGCCCACGCCCATCCATTTCATCGCCGCAAGCCAACCGTCAATCACCACCTCGCACACTCCCTCCCAAAACTACACGCTCACTGTCAGAGCAACTCCCCATCTGTTGGTATTTATAAGTCGAGAGGCAAGCTGCAGATTCAATCACAACCGAAGCCTATTCGACTAATCGTCACAATGCTTCCTCGCACTTCGTAACCGCTTTTAATCACTCAACACTGCCTTCCTTAGCCACCCGCGCAATATTCGCACCTCCTAGTTACAGCAGCGATCCCTCTTGATTGCACCCGTTTCCTACTATAGTCTCCATGGCGCGTTCGCCTCTAGCTTCCTCTTTTGTGGCGGCACTCCTCGTAACCGCGCTATTCGCATCATGCACTCAGTTTAGACTCGTCTCCAATGGACTGCTTGGGAATCGCATCCCGAATCGACCAGCACAAGTCACTAGCACCGTCGCTAGTACCGTGTCCGACTTAAAATCCGCGCTACAAGCGCAAGCCTTTTTGCTAGAAGAGGCGCTGTCGCAATCGCTCAACAAGCTTGCAACCGCGTTGAACGACAACGCATCCGCGGCGACATTGGCGCTTCAAGCGCAGATTTTCGCCCTCCAGAGCAGCATCGACGCTCTAAACGCATGCATTGCCAACCTCGACCTGATTTTGTACCTTAAAATCACCCGACCCGGCGGCGTTGCTCCTCAGGCGACTCCTATCGCACTCCAGTCGCGCATCTCGTCGCTAAGAGGCAGCATCCCCGCTCTCAACAAACGCGCTACATCGCTCAACACGGACCTGGCTGGCGTCCTCCCCAACCTCCGCGCGTTGCTGAGTCAGAGAGTGGCGGCGCTCACTGAGAGGGTGGGTGCACTTAATCTGGACGTGTCGGCGCTCGCTGCGCAGGTGGACGCGCTGATCGCCCCGCTGAGTGACGCCCTTGGCGTGGCGGACCTCGTGGCTCTGCTGCCGCACCCAGCAGGTCAGCCCCGCGAACCCTAACCCCGCAAACACTATTTTCGAAAACCCTTATCCCGAAAACCCTACCCCCACAAATCCCAACCCCGGAAATCCTAACTCCGCAAACCCCGCTGTTGTTGTGCCCCGACAATGCTTGTGCCCATTCTTGCACCATCTTCTGCTGCTCTGTGTTGCACCATCTGCCGCTGCTGCTCATTCTGCACCATCTACTGCTTCTCTTTGTTGCACCATCTGCTGCTGCTGCTCTTTGTTGCATCATCTGCTGCTGCTGCTTTTTGTTGCATCATCTGCTGCTGCTCTTGGGCTAAATCTCTATCTACTGCTTCTCTTGATGATCCCCGTCACTGCAGGCATGCTGCGTGGCGTGCTCACCTCGTGCAAGGGCCTTCTCCCGGTGGGAGCAGCCAACATCCAGATCACCAACATGTAAGCCACGGCCCCTCACTCTCCTTCCAAGCCACTGCCTTTCCTACCATTGTTTGTCTTAATCACCTCATTAATCCTTTTACGTTATCACAATACTGCACCATCCCCTTACGCATCATTGCTGTCCGTTCTGACTCTCATGATGGTTCTGCCTTTCTGTAGATATTACCCTCCAACGGGGAACCCTCGTGTAATGAACATCCCCTGTTGTGCACCCCACCCAACACCCCCCCGGCCCCCTCTTTCTCCCCCTTCCCTGCAACCCCCCCTCCCTTCCCCCCCTTCTCCTTCCACGTGATCACAATCCCCCGCAATCCCTTTCCACACCACTGCCATCCGCTCTGACTCTAATAGTGGTTCTACCGGTCAGCAGCGACATGTGACGGAAATTGATCGTCACTTTCAGTACAGTGTGCGGTCGCTGCTTCTCCTGTTATTGCTGCTGCATTTGTTGCTGTTGCTGTTGTTACTGCTGCTGCTGTTTGTAAATGAGAAAATGAGCGGCCAGAACAAGAAGACACAGCAGGGTATACGCAAACACGCACCCTATTGTCAACTGTTGTGTCAGAATAGCTAGGCAGGAATGAGGAATCACTAGTTGGGTACAAATATGAAACCCTAAAGGGGCTATACCCCATATTGGCTACCCCACTACAGCCTACACATATATAAAGCACATATAATTTGACACACCCCCATAGGCAGGGCTCACGTTATTAGTGTAATTTACCCTTTTACAATGCTTACAAGGGTGAAATTTTGGGTCTACACTAATGTGCTGGGGTATTTTTTTGGAGAATTAGTGTTACACTGATCTGTAAGTGTATCGACATAGGCCACACTAATGCCTTGGGGTAAATTTTCCCTTAGCGAAGATTACACTGAAGAGTGTACAAGGACCCCCCCCCCCCCCCCCCCCCCCCCCCCCCCCCCCCCCCCCCACCCCCCCTTCCCTAATTGTGTTAGATCGTGATTCCTTCACGGAAGTACCGAGGATTTCTTCCGTGCAGTACGTGCATAGGCCGCAGTCACGTGTCCGAGTGGTCTGTTAGGAATGCTTCCCTTGCCAGCACGCCGAGAAACCGAACACTACAACAAGTACAGCAACTGTCCGTGCTATCCACGTCACCCACCGAGGTGGCCATGCATTGCCGTGTTGGTTCAGCAAGCACAGCAAACAGTTTCGCCACACACCGCCATTCCTCCATCCCCCAAATTACTAGTTGTTTTTGTCGAAAAGAAACCACACTGATGATGCAGGGTAAAATTTTTTAAAACCTGATGTTACACTGCTCTATCAGTGTAACAGAAAAGTACACACTGCCCATAAGGGTTTTTGAAAAAGCTACACTGCCAATCGTGAGTAGGCCAAATCCAAACCTGAGCCCTGCCCATAGGCAAAGTGGGGGAGAACAAGGGGTCACAAGACCAGTCAAGCAAAGCAAAGCAAGCTCAGGGTGGATCACAACGTCACCACACACACTGAGCACAAGCAAAGGGCCACAAGGCCTGTCCACATGCAGAGATATATATGCAACAAGAACAGCACAGTGATCACCACCTAGCAAGAGCAAGCATGCAGGTATATGTATATAGATCACAGTACAAGCAAAGCCTACAGCAAGTGTGGAAACGTAGGTACAAGGCCTAACAAGGTACAGAAGCGCTGATGATCACCAGACGGAAGTGCCTTGGTGAATATATCAGCAGTGTTGGCCTGAGTGGCCACGTGAGCAAGACGAAGCTGACCACGCTGCTGCAACTCTCGAGCCAGGAAGTAACGATGTGCTTCGTTCTGTGCTCCAGTCTGTGCTCCTGACACAAGGCAATGGCGGCCTTGTTGTCAACGTACAGAACTGGAGGAGAACGAGGCCGCTCTCCGAAGTCAGTAAGCAGGTAGGTGAGCCAGCGTAACTCCTGGGCAGCCATGGCTGTGGCGTAGATCTCAGCCTCACAACTGGAGCTGAGAACAGAAGACGAGCGTGTAGACCGCCAAGAAACAGAGCCAGAGCCAAGACTGAAGGTGTAACCCTGTGACGACCGCTGCGTAGCCTGGTCATCAACCCAAGACGCGTCAGAGTGTCTAGTGAGGACAACGTCACCCCGTCCTCCAAGCACGAGCCCCATGCCTGATGTACTGCACAAGTAGCGCAGTACCCTCTTCGCAGCTTCCCAGTGCACCTTTTGGTGCCTACCAGGAGCCACGTAGCGAGCCAGAAGGCCAAGAGGGTATGCAAGGTCAGGTCGAGTGCAGGTCATCAGGTACATGAGGCAGCCCACTAGCTCTGGGTAAGGACCACTCGGCTCTACGGACTCGTCCGAAGGTGGAGCTGAGAGCGAGTGACCTATAGCTAGAGGAGTGGATTGTAGGGAGGACCAGGTGAAGCCGAAGCGCTGAAGGACCCGCTGCACCATGTGTGACTGAGTCAGGGTAATGGTGCGTCGTGCTCTGTCCCGGGTGATCTGCAAGCCAAGGTAGCTGCGTAGCTCACCCAGGTCTGTGCACGTGTGTCTCTTCTGCAGCTCCGACTTCACCAGGGCGAGAGCCTCAGTGTCAGCAGTGGCAAAGACCAAGTCGTCGACGTACACGAGGATGTAGAACGACGGCAGCGAAGTGTCGGTGCGCAGAAACAGCGACGGGTCAGCAGTCGAAGGAGCAAACCCAAGAGCCGCAAGTGTCGTCCTCAGTGTGTCGTGCCACTCACGAGGCGCCTGGCGGAGACCGTAGACTGGCCGCCGGAGGCTCCACTGGGTACCGGGAGGGAACGACCCAGTGAAGCCAGGTGGGCGGCGCAGCCAGATCTCCTCGTGCAGGCTGCCCTGTAAGAAGGCTGTGCTGAAGTCAAGAGAGTGAAGCTCGTAGTCACGCTGAGCGGCAACGTGCAGCAGCACCCGAAGAGTGGTCATCTTCGGGGTGGGGGAGAAGGTCTGGAAGAAGTCAACTCCCTCTCGCTGACTGAAGCCTCGAGCAACGTAACGAGCCTTGAAGACAGACGGAGAACCCGGCGGCCGCTTCACCCTGAAAATCCACATGCCATCGACGATGTTCGCCCCGGGAGGGGGAACCTCATCGACGTAAGTGCCTGTGGACTTCCAGGATGCCATCTCCGCGTCCATGGCTGCCTGCCACTGAGAGGAGTAGGGACCCGCGATTGCCTCAACGTAAGAGCGCGGGGTCGGGATGTCTGGTGCATCCGGGTCTCCCTCAGGGGCAAGTAGCATGGCCACGAGATGAGGCGCAGCGGCTGCAAGACACTCAAGGTCCTCGTGCCTGTCCTCAAGGACGTCCGTGCCAAGAGCACACTCACCCCCGACGGATGGAGGACAGACAGACTCAGACTCAGCAACAAGGCTAGCAGCGTAGTCTAGACGACAGGCAGCAGCAAAGTCAACTAGCTCAGCGACTAAGGCAAACGCAGCAGCAGACTCAAACGACGGGTCAGTGACAACAGTGGCTAGCAGACGCGTGACAGTAGGGTGCTCAGCGCGAAACCGGTCAGACTCAGGGCCCGGAACGTCAGACAACGAAGACGCAGGAGGTGCCGGCAGAGGAACACGCTGTGGAACAGAGGAAGGACGAAGTGCCATAGTGTGCGTGCCAGGGACAGGAGGAGGACGCTCACGACTGACACGACTAGTGCGACCAGTGCAACCAGTGGGACCAGTGCGAACAAGCGAGACCGGACGGGACGCAGGCTCGCTTCGCTCATCAGGACCTCCTGTCTGCTCAGTGTACGGAGAGGGAGCAGGCAGGGGGAAGCCCGGCTGTAACGGTTGGCCAATGGAAGACGGCAGGGTAAGAACCTGGCGAAGCACTGTGTCAGGAGGCGGAAGAGACGACGGCGACAGCGGAGAGAAGAACAGTCGCTGCGCAGCAGTGCCACCAGCACCAGTAGCTCCAGTGCCTCCAGCAGCTCCAGACCCTCCAGCTCCAGCTCCTCGAGTACCAGCACCACCAGCAGCCGCAGAACCTCCAGCGCCAGCACCGCCAGTACCAGCGTCACCAGCAGCAGCACCCACAGCACCGCTAGTACCAGCGTCCTAGTGCTCCCAGCAATAGCACCCCCAGACGGAGCAACTCCAGCCCCAGCAGCTCTAGAACCTCCCGTACGAGCACCTCTGGGTCGAGTGGCTCCAGTACCCCCACCAGACAAAGTACCCGCAGTACTCCCAGCGCCAGCGTCAGCAGCAGCGCCTCCAGCGACAGAGCCCCTAGCTCCAGCAGCGCGACCCTGACGGCGAGCGTACCACTCGTGCAGCTGCTATGGGGAGAGAGGCGTTCGCAGACGAAGGCGGCCCTCCAAGGAGACCGCGGACACGCAAGCAGTCTCAGTACCCTCAGGCGCCGCACCCCCAGACTCAGCACCTCCAGGCTCAGCACCTCCAGACTCAGCACCCCCAGGCTCAGCACCTCCAGACTCAGCACCCCCAGGCTCCTCACGCTCAGGCTCAGCACCCCCAGACTCAGCACCCCCAGACTCAACACCCTCAGGCGTAGTACCTCCAGGCTCCTCACGCGCAGGCTCAGAACCCCCAGACTCAGTACCCGTAGGCTCAGCACCCCTAGGCTCCGCACGCTCAGGCTCGCACCCCCAGACGTAGCACCCGCAGGCTCAGCACCCCCAGGCGCAGCACCCCCAGACGCAGGGAATGGCACGAGTGGAGAGCTTGTCCGCGGTGGTATCGCGGACAAAGGCACGAGCGCCCCAGACTCGGAAGCGCGACGCATCGCCAACCTCCCCCGTCCACAGCAGTGTGGGCGAGGTCTCCGGCAAGGAGACACGGGGCCAGAGGTTGAGCTGATGCACGGCGTACCGGACCGCAAACGGCCACAGAAAATGGGAGGCAGCCGCATGGATCATGGAGGTATGAGCGACCTCCATGACTAAGCCAATGCGGCGCTCAGCAACCCCATTTTGCTGCGGAGAGGCCGGAAGCGTGAACGACTGGCGGATGCCGTGCTCCTCACAGAAAGCTCGCAAGAGGTCGGAGGAGAACTCACCACCTCTGTCAGAGTGCAGACGCAGGACAGGAAAGTCCGACTGGAACCGCTCGCGGAGCTGGAGACGAACAGCGCGGATCCAGGGGATCAGAACATCAGGGACCTCACCCTTGTTGCGCAAGGGGAAGACCGTGGTGTAACGCGTGAAGTCGTCGACGACCAGCAGGTTGTACCGCTCGCGGCCCTGTCCCTGGACGTGGGCTGGGCCCCACACGTCCAGGTGGAGAGTCTGCAGAGGAGCCTCTGTGGGAGGGAACGAGGAGGAGTGAGGAGCGGCGCGCTGCCGCCCCTCGACGCAAGGAATGCAGGGCGGGGCAGGCGAGGGAGGGAGGGCGGGCAAAAACCTGGGAAGGCCAGAGACCAGTAGGCGAGAGTGCATGCCACGAAGGCGGGGTAGAGAGGGGTGACCAAGGCGGTGGTGCCACAGGAGAGTGTCGTGCGACAGGCGGCGACACTCACACTGGGTAGCTACCTGAGCAGACGCGTACAGCTGGGGAGACAGCGGGGTGTAGCGCGACACGGTGGTGAGGGTGTACAGACTGGACCCAGGCTCACGTGTGAACGTGGCCAGGTGGCGGCCGGTCTTGGAGCACGTACAGATCGCCACACGCTGTCCTCCAGGAGTCCAGGTGTCAACCCAGTGATCCTGAAGGACGGCGTTGCTCACCAGGTTCGTAGAGAACGAGGGGATGTGGAGACATGACAGCTCGACGGACGGGACCGCCGGACACGGGAGCACAGTACTGGACCGTGCAAGCACTGGGCCCCCAGAGGGGTCAGCCAGTGAGACAGGGACAGGTGCAGGGAGGGGAGTGACGGTGGTGCTATCGCGAAAGAAACAGCGGGAAGCACCTGAGTCGAGTGTGAAAGTGTGCAAAGCCTCAGCAGGCGCAGTACCAGAGAGGGCAGACTCACTAGCACCTAGGGCTGCAGTCTCTATACCTGGGTCAGGTGGGACACACAAGTAGCAGTCACCCTCAGCACTAACAGTCAATGCATACATGGCAGCAAGAATTGCATCGTATTCAAATAGATCAAAGATAGGAACATCACGCCTAAGTAGCTCTGCCCAGTTGGGGAGCTCAGCAGCATCAGGATACTTGGCGCGCTCAGCCCAGCCCGTCCCACCGCGCCGCGCCATCCCGTCCCGCCGTGCCGCGCCATCCCATCCCTGCCTGCCGCGTAGCGCCGATCCGCGTCGCGTCCGTCCCGTCTAGCCGAGCCCCGCCCGTCGCCTCGTGCTGCCTATCCTGCTGTGTCGCGCCCTGCCCTAACGTCCCGCAGTGCCCTGAGCCCCTCGCACCACCTATCGCGCCCTCCTCAGACCCATTTAGTGTTTAGGGTTTCGGCAGCAGCAGTTCCTACCTCTTCGCTTCCAGTATGGCGACCCCTAGGGTCCTGCGCTTTGACGCCGAGGGTAGGCCGCTTAAGTTCTCGGTCTGGCTCCTGCGTGCGCGCCGCCTCCTCCACGAGTCAGTGTGGGCGCACGCTTCTGGTGACCTCCGTGCGCCCCCCGATCCTGATCCATTAGGCACTGACCCCACCGATGCAGACAGAGACCGTTATGCACGCCAGCGTGCTGACCTAACAGCGTGGAAGTCGCATGACGATGCAGCCTGCATCGCCCTCAGCAGTCTCCTCCCTAAGTGTGAGGAGACCCACTTCACTCAAGTTTGCACGACTAGTGAGTTCCTGACTGCGATCAAGGCCCGCTACGCTACTCCCACCACTGTCTCTCTTGGTCGCCTGTTCCTCCCATTCCTGTTTCCTGACCTCGCCTCGTTTGAGCGCACTGCTGACTTGATCGCTCACCTGCGCTCGCTTGATTCTAGCTACCGCGCTGCTTGCACTGACGCACAGCTTGCACTGCTCCCTCCCCCCATGGCGATTACTATCTATTTCATTGCTACTAGTCTCCATGACCGCCTTGCCTCCGTTCGTGTCGTGCTTCTTCTGAAGCACCCTAGCGAGCTCACTATCGAGGTCCTTGAGTCTGCCCTCAAGGACGTCGAGAGCAACCTCCGCTCGGTAGCCTCCGCCTCTGGCGCTGTGCCCCCCCCCACTGTTTCACGGGTGCACTGTTCTTCAGCTGACTACCTTTACTACCTCCCTCGCTACTGCCACTACTGACGTGACCGCAACTGCTGTTACGACGTCTGCGTGGTCTAGGGGTAGGAGCGGCAGGAGGGGCGGAGGAGGTGGCGGCCAGGGAGCGAGCAGCGGCGGAGGCGGCGGAGGTGGCGTGGCGAGCGGCGGTGGCGGGAGTGCAGGAGTTGGTGGAGTGCCTCGTGCAGCGCCTAGTGACTCACCTGCTGCAGCCGGTGGAGGTGACGCTCGAGTTAGTCCGGCACCTGCTGGACTCCCATCTGCGGGTGGTGGAGTGGCGGCTTGGTACCAGGCTCAGCGACAGCAGCAGCAGCAACCACTCCTCTCGCAGCAGCCACAACAACAGCAGGGGCAACAGCAGGTACCGAGGGAGGGGTCAGGACAGCGTCAGCTGTCGCGTGGTGCCGTCCACCCACCCTGCCCCTACTTCATCCAGACTGGACCTCATAGTGGCTACCGCTGTGACCGCCTCCACCCACCGGGTCAGTGCTTCGCCCAGCTCACTGACACACTTTGTGTGGCCTACGGCACCGGCGGCCCCGCCCCTGACTTGCTTCCCCTTTGTGGGGCATGTCTGCTTCTCAGTTGCTTGATCTCTTAGGAACTCCTCATGCTATGTATGCTGTTGTTGACTCTAGTGCTTCTGACTCTGTTTACTCGCGTGTTTTTAGCTTAGGTGCTAGTGTTGCTGAGGTGCCTGTTGCTAGTGTAGGTACTTGTGTAGACACTAGTCCAGGAGCTGCTCCGGAGGACGCTTCGCTGTCTTTCACTCTTGACTCGGGAGCTTTGCACTGCTTCTTCATTGACCACACGACGCTTACTCCGCTTCCTGCGCCGGTCTCTGTAGCACTGGCTGATCCCACTAGGAGACTAGTCACTGCTCTCTACACTACTACCCTTCCGTGCGCAGCTGTTCCGTCGGGTTTCCTGACGGGCTTTCACGTCCCCTCGTTCTCGAGGAACTTGGTGGGTGTGAGGCCACTCGTGAGTAGTCACGTGGGTGTTTGGATTGAGCCTTCTAGGGAGACTGCGGTTTGTGTAGACGGTGACACGTACGCGCCTCTGGCCACCTTTACCGCTAAGCCGGGCTCTGGACTCTACACTCTGCACACTGGCCCCCGAGGGCAGCAGCAGCAGCAGCAGCCACAGCAGCAGCAGCTACTGCCCCCGTCAAGCCCTGCGTCTCACCAGGTCGCCGCGTCTCACCAAGTAGCTGTGTCTCGTCAGTTTCCCGTGTCTGGTCCAGTTGCCGCGTCTTGCTCCAGCAGTACCTTGCCCACCCCACCGTTCTATGGCACCACCGGCTGGGGCACCCGTCCATTCCTCGCCTGCGCACTATGTCTAGTCGGCGTCTTGTCTTAGGCCTCCCACGTGTCTTGCCATCGCTGCCGCCTTCACTTGCACCACCTTGTGGTCTCTGCGTCGAGGGTAGGCTGCGCGCCACCCCTCACTCCTCCTCCCTTCGTCCGGCCACCGAGCCTTTTGAGACGCTCCACTTGGACGTCTGGGGCCCCGCCTCTCGCCCTGGCCCTGAGCGCGAGCGTTTCTTTCTGGTGGTCGTTGACGACTACTCCCGCTACACCACGGTGTTCCCCCTGGCGAAGAAGTCTGAGGTGACTTCTACGCTGATTAGATGGTTGCTTACCACTGCAGACACTCGTGGTCGTCGTGTCAGCTGTCTTCACTCCGATCGCGGGGGTGAGTTTTGTTCAGGCGTACTCGCTGGATTCTGTCGCGAGCAGGGCATCCGTCAGTCCGCGCTTCCAGAGTCCCCACAGCAGAATGGGGTTGCTGAGCGCCGCATTGGCTTGGTCATGGAGATCGCCCGCACCTCCATGACTCACGCCGGTGCCGCGCCCCCCATTTTCTGTGGCCCTACGCGGTTCGGTACGCCGCTCACCAGCTGAACCTCTGGCCACGTGTCTCTCGGCCAGAGGTTTCACCGACCAGTCTTTGGACCAGGTCCCCTGGTGATGCGTCGCGTTTTCGTGTTTGGGGTTGCTTGGCACTTGTTGGCGACACCTCCACGGACAAGATCTCGCTTTGCGCCGTTCCCTGTTGTGAGAGTACGACGGCTTATGCTGGCTTTGCTAGCTTGCCTGGACTTTATTATGTTATTACTAGCTTAGCTTTATTTTATCTTGCATGCTTTTGCTTGATTTCCTAGGTTCGTTGCTTTTACTATGCTATTATAGTTTTAGGCACCGAACTAGGTTGAGTGCACTGAATTCTAGGCTTTTCGGTTGCCACCGAATTGCCTTCTACCGAATTCGGGAAGGACCCGTTCGGGACGCTTCGCGACCCGCGGAACCTTCTAGTAACACCCGGGTTACTGCCTTTGTGTCGAGCCTTGTACCCAGGTGAATTTTTCAATAGAATCATCTTTCTTGAACCAGATCCTCACACTTGGTATCAGAGCGGGTTTACACGCGAGGTCTTCAACCGCGTAGTTCCGGCCTTTAAAAACCGCGGGGGCGACGACGAAGGCGCCGATACGGGTATGTAAAACCAGTTCCGCGCAATTTTTCTAAGTCCCCCTCGATTCGATTTTCAAACACCCCTCAGATTTACTGGTGGAAAGGTTGGAGTTTCGACCGTTCGATCGAGTTTTTTCTCAACAGCCGACATCGAACTCGAATTTCAACTAAGAGAGATTTACGCGATGTACAGAATTCGCGCTCGTCGATTTTACAGTCGATTCGACTCGCAGTAAGTCGACCAGCACCCATATGTCAATTATTTTCGTCGCGCTTCTTTCTGTAAATCGCCAAATGGAGGGAAAAAGAGATATTTCAGTACAGAAAATCGCGGAGTTACGTGCCGAGCATAAGCAGATACGTGCGGCGCTCCCACGACTCGAGAAACTCCTTGCGAACCAGTCGGCAACCGCCACAGCAGCAGCGAATGCAGCAGCGACAGCAGCAGCAGCAGCGGCGACACCGACAATTCTACCTGCGACAACGGCAGCAGCTACAGTTAACCTCGAAGCAGTGAAGCTGAGGCTACTGGAGGCGTTCGATCCTATAGTTCAAGGGAGCGACGTTCGTCGATTTGTAGCTGAACTCGAAATTTACTTCGAAGCCGTTGGATGCACGACCCCGACAGAAGACGCAATGCGCATACGGCTCGCAGCAACACTGTTACAAGGCCCAGCTCTAGAGTGGATCAACAACAGAATAGTCCAAGGCGAAGGGACGTGGGCGCAGTTTCGGGCAGCACTGATCGAACAGTTCGACACGTTGAACAGTAGCTACCACAGAACACGACGCAACAAGCCAACTAGTGGCATGGGGCGATTGGCACCACCCACGACTGCTGAACCGATGGAGAACGACGAGGGCGATGTGGAGCAGCGGCTAGCAAAAACTGAGACGTACAAATTTTGCGGCGCTACAGGACATCGTATCTTGGCGTGTTGGGAAATGAAGGGAAGGCGTGCGGAGCTGAGATACAAGAACAGTGCGGCACCCCCGAAGCAGAAAACGGACAACGTGGCAACTTCGGAGAGGGTGAAAAATGGAGAATATGATGGCGCGAGTTTAAAACGTCACGACCAGGGGAAATCGCCGAGACAAATGGAGACTCCGCGAAACAAGACCCTGCACCGACTGGGAAACTCCAGCCGTACACCCCGACAAGTAAGAATATTACTTCTCGTGGGTTTCAAGCCTTTATTAAGGGAGAGTCAAGAATTAAACCGGTACCGGGTAATATGGGGACCCTACTCCGGAGCGCTAACAAGGGTCGAGCGTTCCGAGGAGTCAATCATCTCTCCCAGCAGCTCTGTTTAAAGGCTCCCTGTTCCCCACAGATGAAGCCTACACAGCTGCAAAGGCCTAGGGGAAGGTTCCAGGCTCAAGAGAAGCTGTACCAGCCTCGGATAAATCCTTCTAACCCTACTGAGGTGATACCTTATTTTGAAGCTGCATCTTCGAGCGCAGGACCTAGGGATGACATATTCGACGTACCCTACGATCCTATAAGCGATACCATCTACGGCTACTCGGAGCAGCAACAGCCACTAGTACTCGAGGTGATCTGCAACGGGCGACGCCTCCAGGCACTGGTGGACAGTGGTGCGTCCCACTCGGTGTGCGACCGCGGGACGTTGGAGAAAATTGAAGAATCCTCAGAAGAGACCCAGTTTACAGCAACAATGGTGGACGGTACGAAGCTTCCCATCCACGGCGAGTCAACACTGCAGCTGCAGATAGGAGCGTTAAGGTTGAAGCCGACGTTGCCGATCACGAACATCAAGGGATTAGATTTCATCTTGGGGCGTGATTTTCTGAAGCGGTTCAACCCCGAGATCGACTGGGTCAATCGGAAGGCGTGTATCTACAACAACGGGAAACGTGTGGAGCTGCGAAGCTGGACGGATACAGGGGATACTCCTCATCAGCAAGCCATGGAGCAGCTACAGACAGCACTGACTACAGCGCCAGTTCTCATCCTACCGAATCCAGACAAAGACTACGTGGTGGAAGCAGACGCTAGTGACCAAGCAGTCGGAGCAGTACTGATGCAGGATCACGGACGCGGTTTGCAGCTCATCGCCTATCTGAGTAAGAAGCTACACGGAGCAGAACTGAACTACCCTATCCATAACAAGGAAGCCTTAGCGATAGTCACAGCCTTCAAGGCGTGGAGGTGTTACCTAGAGGGAGCCAAGACTACAGTTTACACTGACCACTGCAGCCTCAAATACCTGAAGTCGCAGCCGACGCTCTCACGACGACAGGTGCGGTGGGTAGACTTCTTGGAGACCCACTTCCATTACGACATCGTCTACAAGCCCGGGCTACACAACAAAGCTGACGCGTTGAGCCGCCCCGGTCATGTAGCAGGCATCCAACTCGACGGGATGAACCCTCTGCTCAAGGGTCTATTCCAGCATGGATACTCCGTGGACGCAGAGATCGCTACAGCAGAGAAACAGAAGCTGTTACAGTGGGAGAAGGACCTAGCTGTAAGAAAGGGATCATGAAAGATTTGGGTACCGAACTATGCCCCGCTCCGACAGATCTTACTGGAGGAATTTCACGATGTGGCATACGCGGGACATTTCGGGAGTAACAAGACGTTAGCGGGAATAGCAAAGTATTATTACTGGCCCCGGATGGCAACAGACGTGCAGCAGTTCGTCACTTCATGCCAAACGTGCCAGCGGATGAAGAGTAGCAAGCAGAAAAAAGTAGGGTTACTTCAGCCTCTACCCGTCCCGGAGCAGCCATGGCAAGTTGTCAGCCTAGACTTCATTACTGGGCTTTCTTCGACCTCACGAGGGCATGACGCTATACTCGTGGTGATCGATAAGTTCTCTAAAATGGGACACTTCATCCCGACCAATGCCACGGCTACTGCTGAAGCAACTGCTCGCCTCTTCTTCGACCGCATCATCACCATCCACGGCATCCCCGCTACACTTATCTCGGACAGAGACCCTAAGTTCACTAGTAAGTTCTGGAGGGAACTCATGGGATTGTTGGGGACAAAGCTTGCGATGTCTTCAGCGTACCACCCCCAGACTGACGGACAGACAGAGCAACTCAATCAGGTGGTTGAACAGTTACTGCACACAGCTTGCAAAGACGACGTCAGCCACTGGGATTCACAGTTACCGACACTTGAGTTCGCTTACAATAACGCGTCGCATGCGGCCACAGGGAAATCTCCATTCTTCTTGTGCTACGGACGGGAACCACTTACACCACAGCAGCCAACCACACCGGCACACGTCCAAGCCGCACACGACTTCGTCACCATTATGCAGCAGCTATGGGAGAAGACTCAGCGACGTCTCACCACGATGCAGAACTCCCAGAAGCAGTATGCCGATCGCCAGCGACGTGATCACTCAGTAGCAGTCGGAGATCAGGTGCTTCTTGACACGCACAACTTGAACCTGTCTCACCTACCGTCCAAGCTTCGGCCTCGCTTCTGTGGTCCCTTTCGCGTTGAGGCGATCATGACACCAGTTACATTCCGCTTGCGCTTACCTATTACTTGGAAGCTTCATAACGCTTTCCATGTTCAGCTGCTGAAACCCTACACGGACCCCAACCAGCAGTTTACGGGACGCCAGCTACCGCCACCATCACCTGTTCTCATACAGGATGAACCAGAGTACGAGGTGGAAAAAGTTCTCGCTCATCGACGCAGACGCGGCAATACGCTCGAGTTCTTGATACGCTGGAAGGGATATGACCCATCGGAGGACAGTTGGGTTGCAGAAGCTGATATGGGCAACGCACGCCGTGCTCTCAAGGACTATCTTGTCAAGCAGGGTGTTTCTCATGCCACCCAGCTTTGAGGGGGGGACGTGTGAGAGTACGACGGCTTATGCTGGCTTTGCTAGCTTGCCTGGACTTTATTATGCTATTACTAGCTTAGCTTTATTTTATCTTGCATGCTTTTGCTTGATTTCCTAGGTTCGTTGCTTTTACAATGTTATTATAGTTTTAGGCACCGAACTAGGTTGAGTGCACCGAATTCTAGGCTTTTCGGTTGCCACCGAATTGCCTTCTACCGAATTCGGGAAGGACCCATTCGGGACGCTTCGTGACCCGCGGAACCTTCTAGTAACACCCGGGTTACTGCCTTTGTGTCGAGCCTATATATAGCCTCGCCCTGTACCCAGGTGAATCATTAAATTGAATCATCTTTCCTGAACCAGATCCGCACACTTGTGTCTTCCTTGGTTTCCCAGAGGACTCCTCTGACTTCACCTTTTACCATCCTCCCCTTCACCGGTACTTTCACTCCCATGACGTCCGTTTCAACTAGCCCGTCCCCTACTACGTCACGTACCCTGGTCGAGGTCTCCTAGTTCCTCCTCCCCCTCTCTTCATGACTTCCGCTCCCCCTCCTGCTCCCACGGTACAGCCTCCCCTACCGGTCCAGCCCCGTCAGGTGTGTCCCACGCTACCCCTCCCCCTCGGTAGCCCATCACGTGCAACCTCCTTCCCCGCAGTCCTCCTCACAGCCTACTGCAGACCCTGCGGGAGCCGGTGTTCGTGACAAGGGCCTTGGCGTTGCTAGCTCTAGAGGAGTTGGAGTTGGAGCTGAGAGCGTACCTATCTGAGGTCCTGGTTTTGGGGGTGCAGGAGTTGGAGCGAGCCCGTGCCTGCAAGAGCCACTGGTCTTCGGGCAGCTGGTGTTAGTCGAGCTGTCCTTGGGGGTGCTACAATTGGAGGTGCGCCGTTTGCTGGACCTGGAGAGCCTGGGACTGACCCTGTTACTTCTGGTGGTGCTGGCTCTGGGGGTGGTGCGGCTGGTGCCTTGGAGGGTAGTCCCGGGGCTGCCTCTACCCCGGACACTACTCCGCGCCCGCACCCCTACCCGACCCGGCACCACCCCTACCCTGTCTTTGTCAAGCACGTGAGGAGCAGCTGGAGTTGGAGAGAGAGAGCCTCGAGTTGGAGCGGCAACTGTTGGAGCTACAGCAGCATGAGCAGCAGCAGCAGCAGCAGCAGCAGCAGCAGCAGCAGCAGCAGCAGCAGCCCCTCTCCTCCCTCCTCCCCCTCTCCTCCCGTCTCTGGTCCTCCGCTTCCTCCTCCTGACCCCTCCCCAGCTGTTTTCCCTCGTTCTCAGCCTCCGTTGTCCCCTCCTCTTTCTCACACTTGGCCTTCTCATCGCTCTCCTCGTGCTCGTCCCTTGTCGCCTGTTCCCATCACCGACCTTCATACTGCCCTGTTTCGTTCTAGTCCGTCTCGTTCGTCTCCTTTAATACTTCCTTCTCCACCTCAATTGGCCCTCACTGCTTCTCTCTCTACTCCTGTGACAGGCTACTACTGCACGTACCGTCCTGTTATCTCTCGTGTTCTCGGCTCTCTTGTTACCAACCCTTGTGCCTCTCTGTCCTCTGTCTCCGCTCTTACTGCCGCAGTCACTGAGTTTGCCTCTACTCGCCGCCTTGACTACGCCACCAGTCTTGTGGCTGCTCCTCCTACCAGTCCTCTGGCCGTCGGGGGTGAGTCTGCCCTTGGCTGTGACGCCCTAGAGGACAGGCAGTTTGAGCTAGAGTTCCTGTTAGCCGCTTCCCCTCATCTCTGTGCCATGCCACTCGCCCCTAAGGAAGAACCCGACGCCCTAGACATACCGACTCTTCGCACTTACGCTGAGGCAGTGTCAGGGCCTTGGGCCTCTCAGTAGAGAGCTGCCATGGACGCAGAGATGGCTTCCTACAAATCTACAGGCACCTACGACGACGAGGTTCCCCCCCCCTGGGGCAAACGTTGTCGATGGCATGTGGATTTTCAGGGTGAAGCGGCCACCGGGATCTCCTCCGGTCTTCAAGGCGCGCTACGTGGCTAGAGGTTTCAGTCAGCGCGAGGGAGTCGACTTCTTTCAGACCTTCGCGCCTACCCCGAAGATGACTACTCTTCGGGTGTTACTGCACGTAGCAGCACAGAGAGACTACGAGTTACACTCTCTCGACTTCTCTACTGCCTTCCTTCAGGGTAGCCTACACGAGGAGATATGGTTACGTCGTCCCTCTGCCTTCACTGGCACTTCCCCTCCTGGAACTCAGTGGAGGCTGAGGCGACCGGTCTACGGTCTCCGTCAGGCTCCTCGTGAGTGGCACGACACCCTTCGCTCAACCATGTTTGACCTCGGTTTCCAGCCGTCTTCTGCCGACCCGTCGCTGTTCGTTCGTCGTGGCTCCACACCGTTCTTTGTGCTGGTCTACGTCAATGACCTGGTTTTCGCCACTGCTGACAGGGTTGCTTTAGCAGACGTGAAGTCCGAACTACAGAAGAGACACACGTGCACTGACCTTGGTGAGCTGTGCCACTACCTTGGCCTGCAGATCACTAGGGACAGAGCTGCTCGCACCATTACACTCTCACAGTCACACATGGTGCAGCAGGTCCTTCAGCGGTTCGAGCTTCAGCACTCCACAGTACAACGCACACCTCTTGCTGTTGACCACAGACTCACTGGACCCTTTCCTGACGAGCCGTTTGAGCCTAGTGGTCCTTACGGAGAGCTGGTGGGCTACCTCATGTACCTGATGACTTCTATTCGCCCGGACCTCGCCTCCCCTCTCAGCATCCTTGATCGCTTTGTTGCGTTAAGGAGACACCGTCCTGTTCACTGGACAACAGCTGTGAGGGTGGCGAAGTACCTAGCGACGACATCAGGCGTGGGGCTAGTTCTTGGAGGGCAGCAGTCTGTCGTACTTACTGGTCATTGTGACTCTTCTTGCGCTGACGACGTTGAGACTCACATATCTACTTAGGGGTACTGCTTCAGCCTGGGTTCTGGAGCTGTTTCGTGGAGGTCCACGCGTTCCTCCTCGGTCTCGACCTCTACCGCTGAGGCTGAGATCTACGCTGGTGCCATGGCGGCACAGGAGCTGCGTTGGTTGACCTTCTTGCTCGCCGACCTTAGTGAGCGGCCGAGCTCTGCACCGACCTTGTTCACTGACAACAAGGTGTCAATTCTCCTCTGTCAAGAGCCGCAACTGGAGAGCAGAGTGAAGCACATTAACGTCGGGTACTTTCTTTTGCGAGAGTTGCAGAGGCGTGGACAGGCTCGCTTCGAGTTTGTGGAGTCTGAGGCCAACACTGCAGATATCTTCACCAAGGCGCTTCCGCCTTGTGACCACCAGAGGTGTTGTGTGCAGTTAGGTCTTGTTGACACAGGTTCTCGTCTTGCGTAGACTTGAGTTCTCTGCTTGCTTTGCTTGTACGCTTTAGATATACCTTTGTGAACTCTTGGACTGGCCTTATAGCCCTTTTTGCTTGTGCTCAGAATGTGTGGTGACGTTGTGATCCACCCTGAGCTTTGTTTCTTGTGACTGGTCTTGTGACCGTACTGTGTTGGTTTTGCTATGACACCCCTCACTTAGGCTATGGGGGTGTGTCAAATGTTGTAGCCAGGAGTGAGGCATGTGATATGGGGTACAAATGTTAGGGTTAGGTTTATGTACCCCAACCAACATTGTTAATGGATCATTTCAGTTTTGATACCTATATAGTCCACCTCAACCTAGCCTACAACTATACACATTCAAACATAGCTGTGTTTGTTGACACCCCACACCAGCTCTGCGTACGGACCAGTGGGCTCAACGGACTCGCTAGGGACAGGAGCCAAGAGCGTGTGGCCAACGGACGGAGGAGTGGGCTGCTGCGCAGAGGAGAACTGAAGGCCGAAGCTCTGTTCCTAGTGATTTTGCAGGCCAAGAAAGCGGTGCAGGCCAAGATAGCGGTGCAGCTCAACTATCGTAATCACCCGGACGAAAACATCCGCCGAAATTGAAGACCCCCCGGGTGGCTTGTGCGGGGTGGGTGTTATAGTTGACCTTGTTTATACTATTCCCCCCCCCCCCCCCCTCGTTTATACTATTCTCTATAAGACTAGGGGGGGAAGGATTGGCAAAAGTGTTAATTTTTATTCGTGCACAACACAAATGCTTGCACTCGAGCCGCGACGCGACACAAAAGGAAGAGGACAAAACAGTGACAAGGCAAAACTTTGCGTGACTCCTGCCTCGAAGAGTGCATGAACCCTGGTCGCGCGACGTTGGCATTGTTTTCACCCTATTAGGTGCCAGAGTTGGCCCACTGGAATTTGCCATGTGGCAGGTCCCAGTGAGGGAGCTACACTATTGCCGTATACTCAGTTTTGCGCCTCTGAACAATATATAATCAATGAAGGCAGACCCCTGTTCTTGTTTCCAATCAATATTGCTAAAAAAAAAGAGTAAAATTTAAATAAACCCGAGTGTTATGTAGCCTTTTCCGATGAGAAGACCCCCCCCTCCCGTATAATTTTCCTGTATTTATCATAACACCGTAAGGTGTTATGTCTGCGTGATTACAATAGGTCAGTGCAAGTGTGACTCTTGAGCAGATCGGCCTTCACTGAGGCTAGTGCAACTCCGTTAAGGGTAGCAAAGACCAGGTCATCGACGTAGACAAGAGCGTAGAAGGAGTCGAGCAAGAGCGAACGAATAGAGAAGGGTTGGCGAGATGCCATCACTACGTCCATGGCTACTATCTACTGAGAGGCACAGGGTCCCGAGATTGCCTCAGAGTGCGAGCGGCTGGGATGTCAAGTGCGTCAGTGTCACCTTCAGGGGCTAGTAGCATGTCACACATGTGAGGAGCAAGGGGCACAAGGAATGCCGACTCGAAATTCCTTTCCTCTAAAACGTCACTACCAAAGTCAGTACCATCCCCGACGAACGGAGGATGAGGAGGAGCAGAGACCAGCTGAGTGATGTAGTCAAGGCTGCAGGTGGAGGCAAAGTGAGTGACAAGAATGACAAGTTAAGAGACAGATGAAGGAGGAGCCGTAGGGTCAGTATCGAGGGAGGAAAGGTCACGGGAGGCCATAGGGTGAGTGGCACGAAGGAAATCGAAGAACAGAGGAGGGTACACAGTAAGGAATGACCGAGGAGGCAACGGGAGGACAGAGGGTGGCTGAACATGAGGAGGAAGAGAACGGAGGAGCATATGGTCCGTACTAAGAATGGGAGTCGCAGGGCAAGCACGAGATGGATGGCAGACTCAGGAGAAAGAGGCAAGGGACGTGTTTGGAAATAAAGGAATAGACAGTGGCAGAAGGGAGGGAAAACGAGTTGGAGACAAGTCCAGGAGACTTAATAGGCGAAGTGCAGACAAAGCGGATGATGACGGTTGCTGCAGTTGTTGATGGGGCGGCAACAGCGGTGGCTGCTGCTGCGGCGGCCACGCCCACGGCTGCTACTGCGGCCGACGCCCTGTGCCTGCGGCAACCCCAGACCCGACACCTCGTATGGTAGGATCCCCTGAGCGAGCACCCCAGAACTAGCACCTTCACTTCCAGCACCCCTAGAACCAGTACACCAACAACTGTTACCCCAGCGTCTATAGTGTCCAGCTGCGGAGGTAACAAAGGCTGTTGCAGCGATTGCGAGGACGTCACACGTGATGGCAGGGACTAGGGCAAAGACATCGACACAAGAGGTGCAACCCTACGTACTGGATCAACAGTCTCCTCCATGGGCTCAACCGAGGGAAGGGGGATGATGTGCGACACACTAGATGGGGCAGGCCGCGTGCGCAAGGGATCAAGCAGAGGTGTGGTACCAAGGGGAGGAGTGTGAGTGAGAAACTGGGGAGAGGGGGGAGTGGAGGGGGAGGGGGAAGCTGGGTACCGCGAAAATGGAAACATGTGTAGAAACAGATAGACTTGTCAAAGCACAAGAGTGGAAGAAACTGTGAGAGGGGGGTGGTAGAATAACTAGTAAGAGGGAAACCAAGGATTAAATGGAAGAGAGTGTTGTCTGAGAGCTTGTCCACACAAGGGCCATGGACGTGAGCAACGCAGCCCCACGCAAAACACGGGCACAACACTAGGGGACCCGGTCCTGAGGAGGGTCGGCAAAATCTGCGGACGTGAGGAATAGGGCCAGAGGTTAAGGTGGAGCGCAGCGTAGCGGATTGCAAACGACCACAAAAAATGGGGCGCACTTGCATGGACCATGGAGGTACGAGCAATCTCTATGATTAATGCTGTCAAATGATATTTGTTTAAAGTTTGGTAGGCTAGGTAGCTAGGTTAAGGTACTCCTTAGAGAGTACAATTTTTGTTCATATGTATTATGTATGCCCTTGCACTAGTCATTCGTCCATCCTATGCCTGCCCCTAGCCCGCCACCTTTCTGTTAGAGAAACGCCGCTCATTTGTAGTGCCGCGCCGCACTTGTCGTCTTTGTTAAGGTTAGCGCTACTGCACGCGATGCCGCTCACATCGCCGTACGCACCGTTGCTCATGCTGCCAAGAGCTCGCGCCACCCTACCACACCATGCCTCCGCGCCTCGCCTCGCTGCCATGCCTTCGTGCAGCACCTCGCAACCGCGCCGTCGGGTGGCCCTGCTATTTTGAGCGCGCGCTGCTGCTCTTGCCACTATACGCACGACCTGTGAGAGTATGAGGACTTATGCTAGCTTTGCTTGCTTGCCTTGACATTTTTGTGCTATTTCTAGCTTAGGTTTATTTTATCATGAATGTTTATGCTTGATTTCCTAGTTTAGGTGCTTTCCTACATTTTATTTTAGTTATAGCACCGAACCTGGTTGCGTGTACCGAATTTCACGCCTTTCGATAGCCACCAAATTGCCTTCTACCGAATTCGGGAAGAATCTGTTCGAGACGCTTCGCGACCCTAAGAACATTCATGTAACACATGGGTTACTGGCCTTGTGTTGAGACTATATATAACCTCGTATTGTACCCAGGCGGATCAATCAATTTCATCATACTTTTCTGAACTCGATCTTGGATCCCCACACTTGATAATTAGAGCTCGTTTACACACGAGATTCTTTCGACTGCTAAAACCGAGTCTTCAAAAATCGCGGAGCTACGAACGATAAACACCGATTTCGGGTACGTAAAACCGGTTCCGTGTTTTTATCACCCCCTCGTTTTCGGTTTTCGGGCGCAATGTCAGGCATGGAGGGCGCTGACGAAAATTTCGTCACCGAAGTTTGCAACCCTTTGCACGGAGATGGACCAAATGCGGGCGACGCTTCAGCGAATCAAGCACTCCTCGCGAACCAGTCGGTAGTCGCCACAGCAGAAGTGAACGCAGCAGCGAACACAGCAGCGACGACAGCAGCAGCAGCAGCGGCGACACCAACATTTCACGGACCAGTGGCACCACCTTTGCCGTACCTCAAAGCAGCTCGCTCGAGGCTTAGCGAAGCGTTCAATCCAAGCAAGCGCGAAGGGATCGGACGTTCGACGATTCGTGGCGACCCTCGAAATTTACTTCGAGGCCATTGGCTGTTCGACCCCGACATATGACGCAGCAAGAATTCGGCTCGCATCAAGAATTCGGCTCGTTGCGAGGCCCAGCACTCGAGTGGATCTATTTTAGTTATGTGGTCCGCGGAGAGGGAACGTGGGCACAGTTTCGGGCAGATTTTTAAAACAATTCGAACCAATACATTCGAGCTACATGGCGTGGCAGCAGATTGATTGGCACAAGCAATACGGGAGTGTAGCGCAGTATACGCAACAGATGGAAAGTTTATTCAACCGCATCACCGATCTGACCGAAGGCAAAAAAATCCAAGCGTACAATGAGGGAATGAAAATGGACATACGCCAACAGGACATCGCCGCAAACTACAGTAGCTACCGCGATATAGCGATACGATGTGCTGACGTGTGGTCAACCCGAAACACGATGCTACGTGCCGAACAGATCTTTTGGCATGGAGCGATCGGCACCCCCCATGTTCGCCAAACCGATGGATATCGACAGAATCGACGCGAAGCCGCGGAAAATGCGAATTTTACTGCGCATCCGGACATCAAATTCTGTCATGCTACAAAATGAAGAAAGCACGTGCGGAAATGCTAGGCGGCAATAGTGCAGCACCCGCGAAGTAAAAAAAAAAAAAAAAAAAAATACGGGAATCGCCAGTAGTCGAGGATCGACCTGGCGATCGCGAAAAGATTCGAAAATAAGAAAAAAGGCGACAACGTGGCGACTTAGGAGCGGGTGAAAAAATGAGAAAATGATGGCGCGAATTGAAAACGTCACGATCGGTCAGCACCAGGGGATGTTAGAATCTAGAAGCAGGAATGAATGAACTAGCAGCATGCAGGAGTACAAGTAGTAAACCCTAATTGGGTTGTACCCCATATGAGCTACCCCACTACAGCCTACACAATATGCATATAATTTGACACACCCCCATAGGCAAAGTGGGGGAGAGCAAGGGGTCACAAGACCAGTCAAGAAAAGCAAAGCAAGCTCAGGGTGGATCACAACGTCACCACACACACTGAGCACAAGCAAGGGGCCACAAGGCCAGTTCACATGCAGAGGTATATATGCAACAAGAACAGTACAGTGATCACTACCTAGCAAGAGCAAGCATGCAGGTATATATATATGGATCACAGTACAAGCAGAGTCTACAGCAAGTGTGGAAACGTAGGCACAAGGCCCAACAAAGTACAAAAGCGCTGATGATCACCAGGTGGAAGTGCCTTGGTGAATATATCAGCAGTGTTGGCCTGAGTGGCCACGTGTGCAAGACGAAGCTGACCATGCTGCTGCAACTCTCGAGCCAGGAAGTAACGGAGAGCGATGTGCTTCGTTCTGTGCTCCAGTCTGTGCTCCTCACACAAGGCAATGGCAGCCTTGTTGTCGACGTACAGCAATGGAGGAGAACGAGGCCGCTCTCCCAGGTCGGTCAGCAGGTAGGTGAGCCAGCGTACTTCTGAGCAGCCATGGCGGTGGCGTAGATCTCAGCCTCACAACTGGAGCTGAGAACAGAAGACGAGCGAGTAGAACGCCAAGAAACAGAACCAGAGCCAAGGCTGAAAGTGTAACCCTGTGACGACCGCTGCGTAGCCTGGTCGTCAACCCAAGAAGCGTCTGAGTGCCCAGTGAGGACCACGTCTCTCCGCCCTCCAAGCACGAGCCCCATGCCCGATGTACTGCACAAGTAACGCAACACCCTCTTCGCGGCATCCCAGTGCACCTTTCGGTGTCGACCAGGAGCCACGTAGCGTGCCAGAAGGCCAAGAGGGTATGCAAGGTCAGGACGAGTGCAGGTCATCAGGTACATGAGGCAGCCCACTAACTCTGGGTAAGGACCACTCGGCTCTACGGACTCATCCGAAGGTGGAGCTGAGAGCTGTCAGAATCCCAGTCACTAACCACTGGGATAAAAGGGCTTGTTTATATAGCGGGTGAGTGCGCCCATAACCCCCCAGGCCGACGTGCCTGTAACCCTTCCCTAGGATCATCGGGGATCCCCAGTGGACCTCTGACACCCCCCCGCACTGGGATGCCCGAAGTGCACACACCGGGAATCGAACCCGAGACCTTCGCTCTGATACCATGTCAGAATCCCAGTCACTAACCACTGGGATAAAAGGGCTTGTTTATATAGCGGGTGAGTGCGCCCATAACCCCCCAGGCCGACGTGCCTGTAACCCTTCCCTAGGATCATCGGGGATCCCCAGTGGACCTCTGACAAGAGCGAGTGACCTGTAGCCAGAGGAGTGGCCTGTGGTGAGGACTAGATGAAGCCGAACCGCTTAAGGACCTGCTGCACCATGTGTGACTGAGTCAGTGTGATGGTGCGACGTGCTCGGTCCCAGGTGATCTGCAAGCCAAGGTAACTGCGCAGCTCACCCAGGTCTGTACACGTGTGTCTCTTCTACAGCTCCGACTTCACCAAGGCGAGAGCCTCAGTGTCAGCAGTGGCAAAAACCAAGTTGTCGACGTACACGAGGATGTAGAACGGCGGCAGGGAAGTGTCGGTGCGCAGAAACAGAGACGGGTCAGCAGTCGAAGGAGCAAACCCAAGAGCCGCAAGTGCAGTCCTCAGTGTGTCGTGCCACTTACAGGGCGCCTGGCGGAGACCGTAGACTGGCCGCCGGAGGCTCCACTGGGTACCAGGAGGAAACGACCTAGTAAAGCCAGGTGGGCGGCGCAGCCAGATCTCCTCGTGCAGGCTGCCCTGTAAGAAGGCTGTGCTGAAGTCCAGTGAGTGAAGCTCGTAGTCACGCTGAGCAGCAACGTGCAGCAGTACCCGAAGAGTGGTCATCTTCGGGGTGGGGGAGAAGGTCTGGAAGAAGTCAACTCCCTCTCGCTGACTGAAGCCTCAAGCAACGTAACGAGCCTTGAAGACAGGCGGAGAACCCGGCGGCTGCTTCACCCTGAAAATCCACATGCCATCGACGATGTTCGCCCCAGGAGGGGGAACCTCGTCAACGTAAGTGCCTGTGGACTTCCAGGATGCCATCTCTGCGTCCATGGCTGCCTGCCACTGAGAGGAGTAGGGACCCGCGATCGCCTCAGCGTAAGAGCGCGGGGTAGGGATGTCTAGAGCATCCGGGTCTCCCTCAAGGGCAAGCAGCATGGCCACGAGATGAGGTGCAAAGGCCGCAAGACACTCAAGGTCCTCCTGTCTGTCCTCAAGGACGTCCGTGCTAAGAGCACACTCACCCCCGACGGACGGAGGACAGACAGACGCAGACTCAGCAACAAGAGCAGTGGCGTAGTCTAGACGACAGGCAGCAGCAAAGTCAACAAGCTCAGCGACCAAGGCAGACGCAGCAGCAGACTCAAACGACGGGTCAGTGACAACCGTGGCTAACAGACGCGTGACCGTAGGGTGCTCAGCACGAAACCGGTCAGACTCAGGGTCCGGAACGACAGGCAGAGAGGACGCAGGGGGAGACGGCAGAGGAACAGACTGCGGAGCAGAGGAAGGACGACGGACTATGAGGCGTGTGCCGGGGACAGCCGGCTGACGCGGACGAGGAACACGACGACCGGAACGACCAGAGGGGACAGGCGAGACAGGACGCGACGCATGCTCATGACGCTCAGCAAGACCCCCAGTCTGCTTAGTGTAAGGAGAAGGAGCAGGCAGTGGGGAGCCAGGCTGTAATGGAAGACCAGTAGACGACGGTAGGCTAAGAACCTGGCGAAGCACAGAGTCAGGCGGTGGCGGGGACGACGAAGACGGCGGAGCGAAGAATAGTCTCGACTGCGTCGTGGCACCAGCACCAGCAGCTCCAGCGCCCCCAGTAGCTCCAGAACCTCCAGCGCCAGCTCCTCCAGGACCAGCTCCACCAGCAGCAGCACCCCCAGAACCGGCACCTCCAGTCCCAGGGTCTCCAGCCTCAGCGTCTCCAGCAGCAGCACCCCAAGACACAGCGCCTCCAGTCCCAGCAGCTCCAGTACTGCCAGTACGAGCACCTCCGGGACCAGCAACTCCAGCACCTCCAGTAGACAAAGTACCAGTACCACTCCCAGCTCCAGCGACGTCAGCAGAAGCACCTCCAGCGGCAGAGCCCCGAGCTCCAGCAGCGCGACCCTGACGGCGACCGTACCAGTCGTGTAGCTGCTGTGAGGTGAGAGGCACACGCGGACGAAGGCGGCCACTCCAAGGAGACCGCGCACCAGCAGTCGCAGTACCCTCAGGCGCCGCACCCCCAGACTCAGCACCCTCAGACTCCTCACACACAGGCTCAGCACCCGCAGACGTACTACCTCCAGGCTCCTCACGCTCAGGCTCAGCACCCCCAGACTCAGCACTTCTAGGCTCCTCATGCTCAGGCTCAACACTCCCAGTCTCCGCACCCCCAGGGACAGCGCCGGCTCCAGTGCCTCCAACACCAGCGCCCCCCGCAGCAGGGCCCCCAGCTCCAGCAGCTCGACCCTGACGGCTAACGTACCACTCAAGCAGCTGCTGTGGGGAGAGAGGGAGACGGCTACGAGAGTGCAGTGGCCAGGCACCAGCGGAGCGACTACGGAGACGGTCGCTCGAGGGAGACTGCTCACCAGACGCCTCAGCGCCCCCAGGTGCAGCACCCCCAGACGCAGTAACCTAGGCTCAGCACCCCCAGGCTCCGCACCCCCAGGCTCAGCACCCCCAGGCTCCGCACCCCCAGGCTCCGCACCCCAAGGCTCAGCAAACCCAAGCTCCGCACCCCCAGACTCCGCACCCCCAGGCTCAGCACCCCCAGGCTCCGCACCCCCAGGCTCAGCACCCCCAGAAGCAGCACCCCGAGCAGGACCACCCTCAGCAGGACCTGAGTCACCAGTGACCTCAACCTGAGTCAAGGGAGGAGGGTCTACCTGAGACACTACTGAAGGAGCAGGACCGGGAGCGGGGAGGGGGTCTACCTGGGGAGCACCTGGAGCGAGGAAGAGCGGCGGAGGGGGGGAGAGGGGCAATGCGGTAGGGGAAGAGACGGTAAAAGGGAACTGACTCGTCGAACGTGACGTCCTGAGAGGGGAAGACACGGCGCGAGGTGGGGTGGTAAAACTGCCAACCAGGCGCGTTAGGGACAAAGCCAAGGAAGACACAAGGAACAGCGCGGGCGGAGAGCTTGTCCGCGGTGGTATCGCGGACAAAGGCACGAGCACCCCAGACCCGGAAACGCGACGCATCGCCAACCTTCCCCGTCCACAGCAGTGTGGGCGAGGTCTCCGGCAAGGAGACACGAGGCCAGAGGTTGAGCTGATGCGCGGCGTACCTGACCGCAAACGGCCACAGAAAATGGGGGGCAGCCGCATGGATCATGGAGGTACGAGCGACCTCCATGACTAAGCCAATGCGGCGCTCAGCAACCCCATTCTGCTGCGGAGAGGCCTGGTGGATGCCGTGCTCCGCACAGAAGGCTGCCAAGAGGTCTGAGGAGAACTCACCACCTCTATCAGAGTGCAGACGCAGGACGGGAAACTCCGTCCCGAACCGCTCGCGGAGCTGGAGACGGGCAGCGCGGATCCAAGGGATCAAAACATCAGGGACCTCCCCCTTGCGCTGCAAGGGGAAGACCGTGGTGTAACGCGTGTAGTCGTCGACGACCAGCAGGAAGTACCGCTCGTGGCCCTGTCCACGGACGCGGGCTGGGCCCCACACGTCCAGGTGGAGAGTCTGCAGGGGAGCCTCTGTGGGAGGGAACGAGGAGGAGTGAGGAGCGGCGCGCTGCCGCCCCTCGACACAGGGAAGACAGGGAGGAGCAGGCGAGGGTGGGAGGGGAGGGAGAACCCTGGGAAGACCAGAGACGAGGACATGGCGGTGCATGCTACGAAGGCGCTGCACCGAGGGTGACCAAGGCGGTGGTGCCAAAGGAGGGTCTGGTGCGACAAAGCGCGACACGAGCAGGGGGCCGCTAGCTGACCTGACGCAGACGCAGCCACCTGAGGGGACTCAGTGGTCAGTGTGTACAGACTCGAGCCAGGCGCACGGGTAAACGTGGCCAGGTGTCGGCCCGTCCGAGCACACGTACAGTGAGTCACTCGCTGACTCGCAGGAGTGAACTGGTCAACCCCGCCATCCTGGAGGTCAGCTCCACTCACCAAGTTCGTAGAGAACGAGGGGAGGTAGAGACCGGACAGCGAGCCAGACGGGGCGGCCGGACACGGCAGAACCGTGGAGTAGTGGGCAAGGACTGGACCCCCAGAGGGGTCCGCCAGGGAGACTGCAACTGGCCGACTAAGCGGCGTGAGTGTGGTGCAGTCGCAAAAGAAGGAGCGGGAAGCTCCTGAGTCAAGGGTGAAGGTGTACAAGGCCTCAGCAGGCGCAGTACCAGAAAGAGCAGACTCACCAGCACCTGGAGCAGCAGCCTCACCAGCACCTAGAGCAGGAGACGCACTAGCACCTAGAGGCTCAAATGTGCCTAAAACGAAAGATAGAGTGCGCATGTGAATTTCTGCACCGCAGCTTCAAACGCTCATAGCATTCTGGACACAACTCCAAATGCAACGAATGGGATCTGGAGCGTCTTGACGTCGATTACAATAGGCATTTTAGATCGCACGATTTCATCAACAATTGACGACGCAATGACAGATTGAAGGAACGACACTATGATAGTCACTATAGTCATAGAACACAAATTAGGAAGTGTTACGAGGTGAGGATGACTCCCAGCTGTGAAAATGAGAACGAGAATGGATGCATTGAGCAGCATGAGGAGTACAAGTACCAAACCCTAAAGTGTTGTACCCCATGTAAGCTACCCCACTACAGCCTACACAGACTATAGTATATGAGTTTGACACACCCCCATAGGCAAAGTGGGGGAGAACAAGGGGTCACAAGACCAGTCAAGAAAAGCAAAGAAAGCTCAGGGTGGATCACAACGTCACCACACACTCTGAGCACAAGTTCAAGGCCACAAGGCCAGTTCACATGCAAGATTACATATATATAACGCTAAACAAGCAAGAGCAGGTATATATATATGTAACAGTACAAGCAAGGTCAAGAAGTGAGCAAGTGAGGCAAGGTAGGCACAAGACCTAACAGAGTACAGAAGCGCTGATGATCACAAGGCGCGAGTGCCTTAGTGAAGATATCAGCAGTGTTGGCCTGAGAGGCCACGTAAGCAAGGCGCAGTTGACCACGCTGCTGCAGCTCACGAGCAAGGAAGTAGCGAAGAGCGATGTGCTTCGTTCTGTGCTCCAGTCTGTGCTCCCGACACAAGGCAATCATGGCCTTGTTGTCTACGTACAGCACTGGAGGAGAACGAGGCGGCTCTCCCAGGTCAGTCAGCAGGTAGGTGAGCCAGCGTAGCTCCTGTGCAGCCATGGCCCCTGCGTAGATCTCAGCCTCACAACTGGAGCCGAGAACAGAAGACGAGCGGGTAGACCGCCACGAAACAGAGCCGGAACCAAGGCTGAAGGTGTAACCCTGTGACGACCGCTGCGTAGCCTGGTCGTCAGCCCAAGAAGCGTCTGCGTGACCAGTGAGGACCACTGGACTCTGCCCTCCAAGCACAAGCCCCATGCCTGACGTACTGCACAAGTAGCGCAACACCCTCTTCGCTGCAGCCATGTGCTCTGGTCTGTGTCTCCCAGGAGCAACATAGCGTGCCAGAATGCTAAGAGGGTATGCAAGGTCAGGTCGAGTGCAGGTCATCAGGTACATGAGGCAGCCAACAAGCTCTGGGTACGGGCCACTCGACTCTACGGACTCATCCGAAGGCAGAGCTGAGAGCGAGTGGCGTGTAGACAGAGGAGTGGCCTGAGGCGAGGAGTACGTGAAGCCGAAGCGCTGAAGGACCTGCTACACCATGTGTGACTGAGTCAGGGTAATGGTGCGCTGTGCTCTGTCCCGGGTGATCTGCAAGCCAAGGTAGCTGCGCAGTTCACCCAGGTATGTGCACGTGTGTCTCTTCTGCAGTTCACCCAAGGAAGAGTCGGTGCGCAGAAACAGCGACGGGTCGGCAGTAGAAGGAGCAAACCCAAGAGCCGCAAGTGTAGTCCTCAGTGTGTCGTGCCACTCACGAGATGCCTGGCGGAGACCGTAGACTGGCCGCCGGAGGCTCCACTGGGTGCCAGGAGGAAAGGTCCCAGTGAAGCCAAGTGGGCGGCGCAGCCAGATCTCCTCGTGCAGGCTGCCCTACAAGAAAGCAGTGCTGAAGTCAAGAGAGTGCAGCTCGTAGTCTCGGTGAGCGGCTATGTGCAGCAGTTGCCGAAAAGTGGTCATCTTCGGGGTGGGAGAGAAGGTCTGAAAGTAGTCAACTCCCTGCCGCTGACTGAAACCACGAGCCACGTAACGCGCCTTGAAGACAGGTGGAGAACCCCGCGGCCGCTTCACCCTGAAAATCCACATGCCACTGACGATGTTCGCCCCAGGTGGGGGAACCTCGTCAACGTAGGTGCCTGTGGACTTCCAAGAAGCCATCTCTGCGTCCATGGCTGCCTGCCACTGAGAGGAGTAGGGACCCTCTATCGCCTCCGCGTAAGAGCGCGGAGTCGGGATGTCAAGTGCATCCGGGTCTCCCTCAGGGGCAAGCAGCATGGACACGAGATGAGGTGAAGCAGCAGCCAAGCACTGGAACTCCTCCTGCCTGTCCTCAAGGACGTCCGTGCCAAGAGCACACTCACCCCCGACGGACGGAGGACAGACAGACTCAGACTCAGCGACGAGACTGGCAGCGTAGTCTAGGCGACAGCGAGCAGCGAAGTCGACAAGCTCAGCAACTAGGGCAGACGCAGCAGTAGACTCAAAGGAAGGGTCAGTGACGACAGTAGCAAGGAGACGCGTGACAGTAGGACGCGCAGCACGAAGGGAGTCCGACTCCGGGTCAGGAAGTGCAGGAAGAGAGGACTCGGGAGGAGAAGGCAAAGGGGCACGCAGTGGAGCAGTGGAAGGACGCAGAGACATCCGGTGCGTGCCGGGGACAGGGGGAGGACGCTGACGCGAACCACGACCACTAGTGCGAGCAGCACGGACAGGCGACGCAGGGCGAGACGCAGGCTCACGACGCTCAGCAAGACCTCCAGTAGGACCAGTGTAGGGAGAAGGAGAAGGAAGCGGGGAGGCTGGCTGTAACTGTGACTCAGACTGGACAGGAGGCGGACACTCTAAGCCAGGAGCAGGACCAAGAGAGGACGGAAGACCAAGAACCTGCTCAAGGAGCGGAACGAAGTACGGCCGTGGCCGCGCAGCGCCACCAGTACCAGCAGGAACAGCACCAGCACCCCCAACGGCAGCACCAGCACCAGGAGTACCCCCAGCTCCAGCAGCGCCAACTCCAGCACCCTCAGAAGCACCAGCGCCAGTAGCACCTCCAGTGCCAACACCCCCAGTAGCTCCAGCTCCAGTCGGACCACCAGAAGACGCAGCAGCTCCAGCTCCAGGAGCACCAGCAGCACCAACGCCAGCAGCACCAGTAGCACCACCAGCTCCAGCACCAGGAGCACCCGTAGGCCCAGCAGCTCCAGTACACCCTGTACGAGCACCTCCGGGACCCGCTGCACCAGCACCCTCAGCAGCAGCAGAACCTCCAGCGTCCGTAGCACCGCCAGCTCCAGCAGCACGCCTCCAGCGCCGGGCAAACCACTCACGCAGCTCCTGTGGAGAGAGTAGCTCCCGCCGGGACAGAGCACCCGAAGAACCGCCAGGCTCAGCACCACCAGACGCCACACGAGCAGGCCCAGCACCCTCAGGCTCCGCACTCCGAGACGCAGCACCCCCAGGCTCAGCACCCCCAGGCGCAGCACCCCCAGGCTCAGCACCCCCAGGCGCAGCACCTCCAGGCTCAGCACCCCCAGGCTCAGCACCCCCAAGCTCAGCACCCCCAGTCGCAGCACCCCCAGACCCAGCACCCCCAGGCTCAGCACCCCCAGCAGCACCAGAGTCAACAGCTACCTCGACAGGCTCGACCGCATCTACCTGGGACACACCTGAGGGGGCAGGACCCTGAGGGGGGAGGGGGTCTACCGGAGGGGGACCTGGCGTAAGGAAGAGCGGCGGGGGAGGGAGGGACGCAGTGCGGTAGGGGAAGAGACGGTAGTAGGGAACCGACTCGTCAAAGGTGACGTCCTGGGAGGACAGAACACGGCGCGAGGTGGGGTGGTAGAACTGCCAGCCTGGCGCGTCAGGAGGGAAGCCAAGGAAGACGCAGGGAACAGCACGAGGGGACAGCTTGTCCGCAGACAAGTCGCGGACAAACGCCCGAGATCCCCAGACACGGAACGCAGACGCATCGCCAACCTTCCCCGTCCACAGTAAAGCAGGGGAGGTCTCCGGCATGGAGACCCGGGGGTGAAGGTTGATCTGATGCGCCGCGTACCGAACCGCAAACGGCCACAGAAAATGGGGGGCAGCCGCATGGACCATGGACGTACGAGCGACGTCCATGATCATGCCAATGCGGCGCTCAGCAATCCCATTTTGCTGTGGAGAGTCCGGAAGCGTGAAGGTCTGGCGGATGCCTCGTGCACGACAGAAGGCCCGCAGAAGGTCAGAGGAGAACTCTCCGCCTCTGTCGGAGTGCAGACGCAGAACAGGAAATTCCGAGCCGAAACTCTTCCTGAGTTGGAGACGAGCTGCGCGGATCCAGGCGATCAACACCTCAGTGACGTCACCCTTGCTGCGCAAGGGGAAGACTGTGGTGTAACGCGAGTAGTCGTCAACCACCAACAGGAAGTAACGCTCGTGACCCTGCCCACGGACGCGGGCTGGGCCCCACACGTCCATGTGAAGCGTCTGCAGCGGAGCCTCTGTCGGAGGAAACTCGGAGGAGTGAGGAGCAGCGCGCTGCCGCCCCTCGACGCAGGGAACGCAGGTGGGGGCAGGCCCCGGAGGAAGGGGAGGGAGGGACCGGGGGAGGCCAGAGACAAGAAGACGGGAAGCCATGCCTCGAAGACGAGGCAGGGAGGGGTGACCAAGGCGGTGGTGCCAAAGGAGAGTCCGGTGGGACAGGAGACGACACGAGCAGGGGGCAGACTCAGGGCCAGACCTGGACGCCGCAGCAAACACCTGACCCGACTCAGCTACCTGAGCAGACTCAGCGACTGGAGGAGACTCAGTAGTCAGTGTGTACAGGCTCGACCCCGGCTGACGGGTAAACGTGGCCAAGTGACGGCCCGACCGAGCACAGGTACAGTGGGTCACTCGCTGACTCGCAGGAGTGAACTGGTGAACCCCTGCATCCTGGAGGTCAGCACCACTCACCAAGTTCGTAGAGAACGAGGGGAGGTAAAGACCTGACAGGGTGCCAGAAGGGGCCGCCGGACACGGTAGGACAGTGGAGAAGCGGGCAAGGACAGGGCCCCCAGAGGGGTCTGCCAGGGAGACCGCCACTGGCCGACTAAGCGGCGTGAGCGTGGTGCAGTCTCGAAAGAAGGAGCGGGAAGCGCCCAAGTCAAGGGTGAAGGTGTGGGTGTCCGGAGACGACGCAGTACCTGAGAGCGCAGACGCACCGGCACCTGGAGCGGCAGACGCACTAGCACCTAGAGCAGCAGCCTCACCAGCACCTAGAGCAGCAGCCTCAATGCCCGGGTCAGGCGGAACACACAGGTAACAGTCACCCTCATCACTAATAGTCACAGCATACATGGCAGCAAGAATAGCATCATAATCAAGATCAAAGATCGCAACACCCGCCCTAGACAGCTCGCCCCAGCGAGGGATCTCAGTAGCGTCAGGGAACTGGTGACGCCAAGCGTCCGTCAGACGGCCGAAACAGCGCTGGGTGGAGTGCGCCCCCCCACACTGCTCACCCGCGCGGTCGCCGGTACGGAGAACGTAGGTACAGGGGCCAGCACCCCCGCCTTGCTGACGAGCAGTGTACCACTCACGAAGCTGCTGGGGGGAAGGGGTCTCACGAGTACGCTGCTGCTGCTGCTGCTGCTGGCGCTGACCACCACCGGAGCCGACCCTCTGCGTAGAGCCGCCCCGACCCGCTCCACCTCCGCCGCCGCTACCTCCACCACCGCCTCCTCCTCCGCCGCCACTGCCTCCACTAGTGCCCCCACTCCCACCACCACTCCCACCGCCACCCCCACTCCCTCCGCCTCCTCCACTGCCGCCTCCACCGCCTCCGCCAGCTCCCCCAACGCCCTTGCCCCCCTTGCCCTTGCCTGAGCGGCGTCTCCCGCTAGGGGTAGACGCCGCAGCGACCGACTCAAGACCAACGAGGTCGGCCGCAGCAGCAGAGGCAACAGAGGGCAAGAGGGGGGAGGGGGAGCACCCCTCAAAGACAGGGGTACGAGGGTCACCACGAGAGGCTCCTACAGCAACTATGCTCTTCTCTGCTGCTAGGAGACGCTCCTCGAGGAGGTCAACGGTGAGAGTGGTGGGGCAAACAGAGAGAAAGTGGTCCCTGACCGAGCGAAGGGTGTCAGGGAGCCGGGTGACTATGTAGTAGAGGGTGATGTACATGGGGGGGGGGTTCTTGGCGCAGAACTCAGCAGGAAGCGCAGCGCGGTAGCGAATGTCACTAGTGCGAAGGTGCGTAATGAGGTCAGCGACAGTGGGAAAAGCGGCGAGGTCAGGGAAGAGGTACGGCAGTATGAGGCGGCTAAGCGCAGCAGTGGCAGGGGAAGAGTAGCGTGCAACTACAGCGTCGTACAAGGTCTTAGCACTCTTGTACTGACTAAAGTGCGCACGCTCAGCGGTCGGCAAGTGGCGGCGCACAGCAAGGCGGGCAGCAGCATCGCGCGTGGCCCACTGTGAGCGAACAGTGGCGTCAGCATCAGCAGTAGGGGAAGGAGAGGCACCAGAGGTGAGGTCAAAGAGGGAGAGACCGTCTGCCCTATCGCACTGTAGGAAAAGCTGCAGATCATTTAGTCAGACCTCAAAGTCAACAGCCCGACCCTCAGCGTCAAAGGTGAGAACACTGGGGGTGGCCATGACAGCAGTAGACTAGCAGTGAGAGCAGCAGGCTAAGGGCAGTGCAGTGGCAGAGGCGCTGCTCTTACCGGGCAGGCGAGAAGGACCGAGGCTCGCCGGCAGGGACAGGGCCGAGACTGCAGTGACGGCGGCAACTCGGCTGTGGCGGCTGAGGCAACGGCGGCAACTGCGGCTCGGCGGCAACGGCGGCTCGGCGGCTCGGCGGCACGGCGGCTCGGCGGCTCGGATGCTCGGCGGCTCGGCGGCTCGGTTGCAACGGCAGCAACGGCGGCTCGGCGGCTCGGCGGCAACAGCGGCTCGGCGGCTGGCAGCTCGGCGGCTCGGCGGCGACGGCGGGGCCGTGCAGGGTGGCGTCGAAGCCGCAGAAGGGCAGCGGCGGGGCCGCAGAAGGGCGGCGTCGGGGCCGCAGTAGGGTGGCGGCGGGGCCGCTAAGGGCGGCAGGGCCGCTGAGGGGCGGCTACGGGGCCGCGGAGGGCGGCGACGGGGCCGCAGAGGTGGGGCGACAGGGCCGCGGAGAGCGGCGCCGGGGTCGCGTAAGGCGGCGACGGGGCCGGTAAGGGCGGCGACGGGGCCGCGAAGGTGGGGCGACGGGGCCGCTAAGGGCGGCGAAGGGGTCGCGTAAGGCAGCGTGTGGAGGGCGCGACGGGCCGCTAAGGGCAGCACACCGAGCGCGCCTCGGGCAGGGGCGACGCGCGCCTCGGGCAGGAAAAAAAATATTGATTTGGGTGGGCCCCAGGAAAAAGTTCCCACTAGGGAACCTGCTCTGATACCATGTGAAAATGAGAACGAGAATGGATGCATTGAGCAGCATGAGGAGTACAAGTACCAAACCCTAAAGTGTTGTACCCCATGTAAGCTACCCCACTACAGCCTACACAGACTATAGAATATGAGTTTGACACCAGCCTCTAAAAACCCCAAGAGCCGAGGTACAGTGATGTAGAACAGTGCCACACTGTCTCCAACCATGAAGAGTCTTGAAACTACCCTCCACAAGGGCCTACACCAAGAGAAATGTTACACTACACTTGTAATGTAACTGTTCTCGCTATCTTGAAGTGTACCCTTTTGGCGAGCTTCGAAATCACTTGAATCTTGAAACCAAGGCTCTGGTTCTTCATCATAAACTCATCCTTGAGTTCTTGATGGGTCTGCTGCACACACCTGCGACACACGGAACGTTCAACATACGACAAAATAGAAACCGCGCATGAGACGCAAACGACAATGTGACCCGCGACTAGCGATAACTCGCTATTGACTCGACACACACATTCGACATCAAGACTCATCATTCACACACTATTATAAGCATGAAATATATATATTATCTCATGTTCTCATGCCATTCCATGCACACACGCATGCACGCACACGGACAACAAGCCGAGTGCAAACCGTAGGGGTGCACAAACCAACTCCCCCTCAGATCGTTGGCTTTAGAATCTGTTGCTTTCATATCAGAGCCATCCCAGCCAGCCTGCAACACTCCCAATGCCGCTGCTCCACCAACCTCTTAGTCATCATGTCAGCTGGCTGCCCCGTCGTCTTCACGTAGCGCAACTCAACTTCACCTGCGGCCACCATGCTCCTCGTCCAATGCCACTTCACCCTCATGTGCTTGGTGAGGCCGTGCAGCACAGGGTTCTTGGCAAGTGCAATAGCACCCTGGCTGTCACAATAGAGAGGGGTAGGTCCTTGCTGCTCCTCCCCCAATTCAGCCGACAAACGCCGCTGCCACACTATCTCTTGAACAGCAAGGAAGAGTGTCATGTACTCAGACTCTACCGAGCTGAATGCTTGGTCCACTTGCTTTTTGATTTTCCAAATACTTGGGCCTCCACCAATACAACATATGAAGCCTCCCAAACTTGTCATGCCCTATAGTTTTGATGCATAAGAGGCATCGGACAAAGGAATAAACGCCCGCGCTCAACACCATCCGCGCCCTTTTGGCGCCTTTGCGCCGCCGCCGAGTATTGCTGACCAACGGTCGTTGTTTGGCCAAGATACTTGGTCACCCTACGTCATTCCAGCTGCTACCTGCTCCTCATTAGGGCATTGCACAAGCCTTGCCAGCTGCCGGGTAGCAAAGGCGACGCCCGGTCGAGATTCTACCGCCGCGTACATGAGGCTGCCCACCAACGAGAGGAATCGGCGCCTCTCTTCTTCACCAATACTCTCTTTCTCAGGTCCCTTCACACACTTGAACTCAACGGGGAAGGGTGTAGCTACATGGCCTTCACTCTACCCAAAGTTGACAGCCAATGTCTCCAGGTACTTGCGTTGATGCACCCGCATGCACCGCTACTCCTCATCACGCTCGATATGAAGCCCGAGGTAGAAGTTGACATCACCAAGGGCCTTGTACTTGAATTTATCCTGAAGCTTCAGCATCACCTTCACAAGATAGAGGCGGGTGAAAATATGAGGATGTCGTCAACATAAACCACCATGAAACTCCTCTGCTCCCCCTCGCCAAGCATGAACAAGCCCCCGCGAGTAGGGTTCGCAGCGTCGTCGGCTTCACCACAGGAGCAAAGAACTCCTTCTAGTCCACCTTCTTCTTCTGCTGGTACCCCTTGGCCACAAGCCTAGACTTGTAGCGCTCGATCTTGCCGTCGTTGTTGGACTTGATCTTGAAGAGCCATTTGGACGTAATCGCCTTACACCCGTCCGGTAGCTCCACCAAAACCCACGTGTTGTTCTCCTCAATGCTCGTCAGCTCGCCCTCCAAGGCCTCCTTGAGAGTTGCTGGTTCTCTCGGCATCTCCACCGGAGAAAAGAACGTGAAACTCCTCGCAGTCACTCTCCTCGTCATCTCGTACCATAATTGCCGCTCCGGCCAAGGCCGTCTTGCCTTGCTTTCCCGGCGCATCATATGCCAGGCTATTAGGGGCTTGAACTCTCCTCTTCCCCCTTCATTCCTCCTCATGTGCAAGAACATGAAGGCTCTCTTGGCGTTGCTGCGGGGTGGCTCGAATCTGTGGAGCACTCATAGTGCAAGGAGGAAGTGTCGATGCACGCTCGCTTACTTGCTGTACCTCCTCCCTTTCTTCCTCTGTATTCTTGGCATCTTTTCCCCCATTCATAAGAGAAGATTTCCTTGTGATGTTGCTGCCACTGCTCAGCTCCAAAGGCAGCTCCACATGCTCCAAGCCGGAACTATTTACCTCCCCAAACCGCACGCATGTCTTCGCCTTATTTTCCGCTTTCCAATCCTCGTACATGAGGTTTTCCATGACACAAAGAAACTCTTGGTGAATGGGTCCCAAAGAAGCCATCCCTTGCTGTTTTGAGCCATGCCCAAATGCACAGCCCATATCGCCTTGGCACCAAGCTTGTTGTGCCGAAGATGCTTAGGTACGAGTGCCATGCACATGCACCCGAACCCCTGAAGCATATCCACCCTCGGCTTCCTTCCAATCCACTCTACATAGGGCACCCATTTATCTATTACCACATGAGTCAAGGCTCTGTTCTTGGCCACACACGCGCTCCGCACCGCATCAGGCCAGAAATAGTCGGGTGGCCCGGCTTCAATGAGCTGACCGTGTGCCATCTCCGTGATTGTCTGGTTCGCTCGCTCGGCGATGCTGTTTATTGCAGGGAGTATGGCATGGTAAGGGAGTGCCTTATGCCATTCTTCTTCAGCCCTAATGAGAACTCCTTGCTCAGAAACTCTCCCCCTTGATCGGTGCGGATTGACTTCACAAGACGGTCTTGTTGCCGCTCCACCATCGGCAACCAATCGCTCTTTACGGTCTCAGCAACGTCGCTCTTCTTGGACAGCACGTACACCCAAGTCATGCGGATGGTGAGGAAGTACTCAGCTCCACTAGCTCCAAGCTTCAAGGGGCCCACCACGTCCATCACCACCTCATCAAGTAGTGCCTTAGGCGTTGTCTCCGACGTAGAGAACGGGAAACGGGTGAACTTGGCTTGCATGCATGTCGGGCAGCCAAGTACCTCATCGGGCTCCCCCTTCACACGTATGCTAGCATCCATCTCATTCTTCACTAGCTGCTGCAAGATGGGCAATTCTGCATGCCCCATACGCCGATGCAAAGTTAACTAATCGCACTTCCCCGTAGCCGAAGTCGGATTGGAGAATGCCGCACTCGCAATAGTGCCCCACATGCTCTCTCCGTAGTCCTCCTTCGCTGCTGCCTTGGGGTTCTCCTCACCCTTGTGCTGCTCCTTGGCTGCTGCACCACTCTTCTTAAGCTCACACTGCTTGCTGGTCCCTCCAAGATTGCACTTCTTGGACTCATTCTCCTTGGCGCCATCGTTCGCGCCACAGCCGCTACCAACCGCTTCACCCTTGGTGCTGATGCTTGCTGCCACTTGCCTCTCCTTAGGCATGGGGACCACAGGGATCTGCCACATCTCGTTGTAGACATCCCTATCCTCATGAAGGTCCCATAGAATCCGCTCGCCAATCCTTGCGCTATAAGTCCTGGCTCCCTTCGAGCTCGAGTCCATGCCGGCACGGAAATCAGGTTGGCAGCAAGGTTGGGCACCCAAAGCACGTTCTTGAGGCCCACCATCTTCCCATCAGCACCCTTGAACATGGCCTTGCCCATGCCTTTCACCTCTGCTCGCTGCCCCAAAGCCGATGTGACATGCTTCACCGGTGACGGTTCGAGTTCGGTGAGCAAGTCCGCGCGAGGTGTCATGCTATAGGTAGCGCCGCTATCGATCACCCAATAGTCCAGGGAGTGTAGAGTGACCTGTACCACAGCTGCTGGCTCCAAAAAGCCTTCATCCTTCTTCATCACTGGGTTCACGAGGGCATGACGCTATATTCGTGGTGATAGATAAGTTCTCCAAAATGGGACATTTCAGACCGACCAATGCCACAGCTACAGCTGAAGCAACTGCTCGCCTCTTCTTCGACCGCATCATCACCATCCACGGCATCCCCGCTACACTCATCTCAGTCAGAGACCCAGAAATTCACCAGTAAGTTTTAGAGGGAACTCATGGGTTTGTTGGGGACAAAGCTTGCGATGTCTTCAGCGTACCACCCCCAGACTGACGGATGGATGGGGCGACTCAGTCAAGTGGTTGAGCAATTACTGCACACAGCTTGCAAAGACGCCACTGGGATCTACAGTTACCGACACTTGAGTTCGCTTACAACAACGCTTCACATGCGGCCACAGGGAAATCTTCATTCTTCCTGTGCTACGGATGGGAAGCACCTACACCACAACAGCCAATCACACCGGCACACATCCAAGTCGCACGCGACTTTGTCACCACCATGCAGCAGCTATGGGAGAAGACTCAACGACGTCTCACTATGATTCAGAACTCCCAGAAGCAGTATGCCGATCGCCAGCGACGAGATCACTCAGTAGTAGTCGGAGATCAGGTGCTTCTCGACACGCGCAACTTGAACCTGTCTCACCTACCATCCAAACTCCGACCTCGCTTCTGTGGTCCTTTTCGCGTTGAGGCACAGGTGACACCAGTAACATTCCGCTTGCGCTTATCTACTACGTGGAAGCTTCACAACTCTTTCCATGTTCAGCTACTAAAGACCCGAACCAATAGTTCCAGGGACGGTTGCTACCACCACCACCACCTGTTCCGGTTGTTCTCTTTCCAGAGTATGAGGTGGAACGCGTTCTCACTCATCAGTGCTGCGGCAGCAAGACCCTCAAGTTTTTGATACGCTAGAAGGGATACGACCCCTCTGAGGACATTTGAGTTACAGAAGCTGATATGGGCAACGCACGCCATGCTCTCAAGGACTATCTTGTCAAGCAGGGTGTTTCTCATGCCACCCAGCTCTGAGGGAGGGACATGTGAGAGTACGACGTCTTATGCTAGCTTTCCTTGCTTGCCTTGACATTATTCTGCTTTTTCTAGCTCAGGTATATTTATTTGAGCATTCATGTTTATGCTTGATTTCATAGGTTAGGTGCTTTCCTATGTTTTATTATAGTTATAGTACCAAACCCGGTTGCGTGTACCAAATTTCAAACCTTTCGGTTGCCGCCGAATCGCCAACTACCGAATTCGGGAAGGTTCTGTTCGGGACGCTTCGCGACCCTCAGAACATTCGCGTAACACCTGGGTTACTGGCCTTGTGTCGAGACTATATATAGCCTCGTGTTGTACCCAGGTGAATCAATCAATTTCATTCTACTTCTCTGAACTCGATCCTCGATCCTCACATGGCCGCTCGCGTAGCTATGCTCACTATCGCACACGAACTTACACGCTCAGTAGCTCCACAGCTGTGCGCGCTGCTGCATGCGCCACTTACGTGCACAAGAGCTCGTACAGCCAAGTGCGATATTGCTCCTGACCCTGCAGTCGCGCCGCTGTTGCAATGTGATCCGCGCTGCCACTACTGCTGCTACTGCTACAACCGCTCGTACTACCGCTGCAGCTGCCGCTGCAGTTGTCGCTGCCACTGCAGCCATCACTGCTACCACTGCAGCTACTGCCGCTGCACCTGCCACTGCTTCTACTGCTAATGTCGCCATTGCTACCACTACAGCTGCAGCCGCCGTTGCCATTGCAGCTACTTGTGCATTGCGCCATCGTCGTTATTGCCCATGTGCTACTGCTGCTCCTGGCCACTGCCTATTATGGCAACTGCTACTGTTCTATTGTTTGATGCAAAGGGCCGCCCGATAGAGTATGAGTCCTGCCTAGAGGACCTCCACATGTATCTTGCAGAGCATTACCAAGGACGATGTTTCGCTTTATGAGCATACATCAGGGTCCCTTGCTGCGCCAGCTGAGATGGCTGACCACGTAGTTCGTACACATTGGCTCTACCGCGATGCAATTGCCAAATTGTCTGTCTGCAACCACCTTCCGCTAGACGACCCCATTTCCGCCAGCTCAAGATGGCCAAAGCGCTTTATGATGCTGTAGTCAAGCGCTACTCTTCCCCCTCTTCTGCTTCCCTAGGCTGTCTAGCGTTGTCGTTCCTCTTCCCTGAGCAGTCACACTTTGCCATTGTAGCCGACCTCATTACTCACCTGTGCTCCCTTGACACGCGCTACCGTGCTGCTCTCCCACCAGAGTTTTTTACTACAAACCAGCCCACTATGTATCTCACTTTCTACTTCCTCACGACTCGCCTCCCTGCCTCTCTGCGCACCGTTCGAGACTACTTTCTCTCCCTAGACCCCACTGAAATCACCCTTGCCTCGTTTGAGTCTTGTCTCCTTGAGGATGTGACCGGTGTCACGTTGTAGCTGCCTCCCGTGGCATTCCCCTTCCCTCCTCCTTTGAGGGGTGCTCCCCCTCCCTCCTGGCACATGCTATTGCCTGTGCTGCAGCTATTGACTTCCTTAGAGTCGAGGAGGTCGGATGCTGTGTCTGCTCCTAGTGGGAGGCGCAGCAGTAGGGGTGGGCATAAGAAGGGTGGGGGCGGTGGGGGTAGTGGAGGCGGTGGTGGCGGTGGTGGGGGTGGAGGAGGTGGCGCCGGCAGTGGAGGTGGCAAGTGGGGGGGGGGGGGGGGGCGGGGGGGGGGGGGGGGGGGGGGGGGGGGCAGCGGGGGTGGTGGGGATGGTGGAGGGGGCACGGGCAGTGGTCGGGGTGGAGCGGGCGAGGATAAAGGCTCGGGTTCGGCTATCGGAGGAGCTGCATCTAGCGATGGAGCCGGTGGAGGCGAAGGCGCTGGGGGTGGACAGCAGCAGTAGCAGCGTCAGCAGGAGACTCTCACACTGTAGCAGCTTCGTGAGTTGGCTGCCCAGCGAGGTGGCCCCCAAGGCGGTGGTCGCTGCCAGTACTGCCGCCGCACAGGCAGGCACGCAGGGGCACACCGAGACTAGCTGTTTCTACCATCTTGACGACGCCTTTCAAGCGAGTTTGGTGAGAAGGCACAGCCTCCGAACTGATTAGGTTTGCTCAAGAAGAACATAGATGTGTTTTCTTCTGATTGGGACCAAATCTCTGCTGGCATGTTTGCTATGTATGTTGCTGGTGCTGGTGCCGAGGGTGACTACCATTCTTGTGTACCTAGCTCTGTTAGTGCAGAGGCTGCTAGTCTAGGTGCAGTTCCTGTGGAGGCTTTGCTCACCTTCGCAGTGGACTTAGGTGCGTCTCACTGCTTCTTCTACGAGTGCACCACAGTCACACCAGTCACCGTACCTATCCCTGAATTCGGTGCACACAATCCTAGTTCCATGCTATAACTATAAAAAAATCGAGACTAACGACTTGCCATGTGTCACAGGATCGAATTTCCACTCGAGAATGTTGCACTAAAGGTGAGTACAAGGCGTTTTTTTACTCAGAAATACATAGAAACAAGCGATAATCCGAACCTTCGGGAACACGCTCTTCTTAGAATGGATAATTTCAAGTGTGCATAAGCACGCAAGCCCATTGGCACGTTGGATTATGGCAAGATTACGCCTTGTACACCACCGTCGGTATTGTCGGTGCCGTATAATGTAATTGTCGGTGCCGAAAATACAAAATGAGTGAAATAATCAGAAAGCTATGGAAAAAAAGAATAGTAGCCCAATTGAGGTGAAATAAAGTGCAAATGAAAGAGGAAAATAAGGAGAATAAAATAGAGTAAAAATATAGGAATGATAAGTATGTCGAACGTCGGCGTACTCTCACACTTCCCCCCCTCAAAGCTGGGTGGTAGATGTAACACCCTGCTTGACAAGGTAGTCTCGGAGAGAACGTCGGGCGTTACTCATGTCTTCTTCAGAGACCCAGCTATCCTCAGAAGGATCATAGCCCTTCCAGCGTATGAGAAACTCCAGGGCGCCATGCCGACGACGACGATGTGCAAGCACAGATTCGACCTCGTACTCGGGTTCATCATTCACGAGGACTGGAGGCGGCGGCGAAGGTTGGCGTCTCGTGAATAGCTTATTTGGATCCCGATATGGTTTAAAAAGCTGCACATGGAAGGCGTTATGAATCTTCCAAGTAGCTGGTAGGCGCAAGCGGAATGTGACTGGAGTGACCTGCTCTTCTACGAGGAAAGGTCCGCAGAAGTGAGGTCGCAACTTGGGTGGAAGGTGAGCAAGGTTGAGGTTGCATGTGTCGAGAAGCACATGGTGACCAACCGCAATGGTGTGATCACGGCCATGACGATCGGCCGAGCGTTTCTGTGAAGACTATATGTCCTGCAGACGCTTGTCTGTCCGATCCCAAAGTTGCTGTATTGTGGTAACGAAGTTGTGCGCGGGTTGGACGGTTGCAGGTACTGTCGGCTTTGTGGAGCAAGCGGATGTCGACCATAACAAAGGAAGAACGTGTTCTCTCCTATTGCGGCATGCGTCGCGTTGTTGTAGGCGAACTCCAACACCGGCAAGTGCAAGTCCCTCTTGCTAACGTCGACCTTGCATGCTGCGCGCAAGAGCTGTTCCACAAGCTGGTTCGTGGGATGGTATGCAGATGACATCGCCAGGCGTGTCCCCATGAGCGACATGAGCTCTTTCCAGAATTTGCTAGTAAACTTGTCGGATATAAGGATTGTCAGGATCCCGTGCTGTAAGATGATGTCTTTGATTAATAGCTGTGTCGTTTCCTCTGTGCGTGCGGTTGTATGCGTCGGAATGAAGTGTCCCATCTTTCAGAATTTCTTGATGACGAACAACATGGCGTCATGCCCCGCTTTGGTAGGTGGTAACCCGGTGATGAAGTCCAAGCTGACCACTTGCCAAGGCTGTTCCGGGACGGGCAGAGGCTGAAGAAGTCCTGCTTTCTTCTGCTTACTACTCTTCATCCGCTAACATGTGTCGCAAGAAGTGACGAACTTCTGCACATCATTTGCCATGTGAGGCTTGTAATAGACTTTTGCAATCATGGCAAGGGTTTTGTTACTCCTGAAGTATCCACCATAGAGCACTTTGTGGAATTCTTCTAGAAGCAACTACCGAAGTGGCGGATAGTTGGGTACCCATATCTTTGTTGATCCTTTGCGTAGTGCGATGATGTGGTCCCACTGCAGCAATTTCTTCTTCTCTGCCAAGGGAATCTCGGGGTCGGTAGTATACCCGTGCGTAAAGAGTCCTTTGAGTAGCGGATTCATCCCCTCAACCTGTATGGCGGCAACGTGTCCTGACCAGCTTATTGCATCTGCCTTATTCTTGTGTCCCGGCTTGTACACGATGTCGTAGTCGAAGTGCGTTTTGAGGAAGTCGATCCACCTGACCTATTGTCTGGAGAGAGTAGGCTGCGTCTATAGGTACTTCAGACTACAGTGGTTGGTGTATACCATGGTCTTCCTTCCTTCGAGGTAGCATCGCCATGTCTTGAATGCGGTGATGATCGCTAAGGCCTCTTTGTCGTGAATCGGGTAGTTGAGTTCTGCCCCGTGCAATTTCTTGCTGAGGTAAGCGATTGGTTGTAGTCCTTTCCCTTGGTCTTGCAACAAGACTCCTACAGCAAGATCCGTCGGAACGGGGCATAGTTCGGTACCCAAATCTATCCTGTACCTTTCCTCACCGCTAAGTCTTTCTCCCATTGTAGCAGTTTCTGTTTCTCTGCTGTAGCGATCTCTGCGTCCACGGAGTACCCATGTAGGAATAAACCCTTGAGGGGAGGGTTTGTTACGATATTCAATAAGAAGGCATTCCTGTATGCTGCAGGAGCCGACTCTACCGAGTACGAAGTCGAGGCGTCAGAAGAGTCGAAGCGACGCCAGCAAACCGTCAGATCTAGGCCGATGAAGGCAGTTAACATTTGAAGTGAAAAGAGCGGGAACAGGTTTGAAACCGATTCCCGCGCCGCGCGGTTTGAACTTTGCTGCAAAATGGGAATGTACCCCTTAGAGTACATGGCTAGTCTAGGACTTTTCGTATTCCCTGTATTCCCTATACAAACTCAATGTATGCATGCTATTATTATCTCAGTCATTTTACATTCACTGTAATATGAGGTCAGCACTTCCGCTGCAAAATCACCTGCGAACAACCCTGAGCCGATCCCTGGCTAAGTCCCACTTGGGATTATAACATGTTAAGAGAGCTACTCTGGGATTCTTCGCAACATCACTTCCGTGAAATTTGCTGAACCTAGATCTGGCGAGCGGCACACGCTCCAAGACCAAGATGGCCGGAGGATCCGGAGGCCAAACAAATCTGACGGCTGAAGGACAAACCAACCTAGCTGCAACAAATGAGGCGACAACCACGATCGGCACTACCGCACTCGAGCAGTTATTCTCGCGACTATCAACTATGGAGAAAGAACTCCAAGAATTGCGCAAAGGCGATGCGGGAACCTCTTCCCAAGCAGCTCAACCGGGTCAACCGTCTGCAAAAGGTCGTCATACCGCCGCGCACACCTTCTCCCTCGACACAGACAAATCAACAACAGCAGCCCCCCGTCCAAGTGCTGAAGCCATCAACTCTGCGCAAGCAAGATTTCTCAGTGTCTCAGAAATTAAGACCGCTGCCGCGTTTGACGGCAAGGATTTTTATACATGGAGTTTTGAGCTGGAGCTCCTCCTACAAACAGCGCAGATCTACCACTACTTCGACGGCTCCTATCCTAAACCGGTGGAAGACACCGAAGACGCCCGGGCTCAGTACTACAGCGAGTCACTTATGGCGTATAGTGTGCTGCTACGCAACATGACGCCTGCGGAACAACTCGGCATCCGCTCCAGCTCTGGAAGCTTGGAAGCACCTCGTTGAGGTATATCAGCCAAAGGACTCAGTAACCGCCAGCAGGCTCCTGCAGCAACTCATGGAGACAAAGATGGGGCAAGGGGAGAAAGCGAATGCATATATTAACCGCTATCGGAACATCCGTGACCAGTTCACGAAGCATGGGAGCGCCATTTCGGAGGAGATCTTCGTCAACATCATCCTCCAAGGACTCGGGCCCGAGTGGAAGCCCTGCAAAGCGCTACTCTGACAACGAGGAATCATCTCCGAAGCCGCGCTATGCGCCGCTCTCCTGACTGAACAGCACGACATGGATTCAAGCAGGTTAAGCTCCGCGCCGCGCCGAGAGCGCCTCGCCTTCTACGCAGACAACCGTGAAGAGCGACGGCAACCAAGGAGCCACTATTGCAAGATCTGAAAAACTTCGGACACTCAACGGACTGATGCAAATCCCGGTCCAACTATCGCCACCCGAATTCCACTCACCACAACAATAGGGTCTGCCGACATGAAGCTCGTCAATCTCAGCTTCACCAACAAACTCCTCGTCCTCCTGCACAACAACAACAACAAACACAAGCACAATCAACCAGGAGCTCCTAGAAACGTCATCGCAAACATGGCGACAACGCGCCGCCCACGCACTGCTGAACTGGACGAAGAAGAAGAACCTCGTGGCGAACTCATTCAACCTGAAGACGGGTGGAACAATCCCCTCACGGAGGACCACTACTACATGTACGACGAAGACGAACAAGACTGGCACCTGCCGATACAACTGCGGGAAAGCCCGCCACATGACAATTAGCGCTTTGTACCTATGGGATGGAAGGAGGATGAAGACCCGGAATTCCACAGAAGATTCAAGGCAACCTCGATAATTCCGCGGCTCGCGCTGCTTTTGCGCAACAACCACAGCAATCACAACACCTGGTACCTCGACAGCTGCTGCGGCCAACACATGGTGGGATCCGTCAGATACATCTCCAACATCAGTCGCGCGCCTGCCACCTACGTCACAGTCGCCAACAACAAGCGACTGCGAGCAAGTGCACAAGGCATAGTCGTACTACAAGCCCGAGACAACAACACACACATCTCGTTCAACGACATGCTTTACGTACCAGATCTCCTCTTCAACCTCTTTTTGGCAGGACAACTCAAAGACTGCGAAGTCATGCTCGCCACAGACCCGTATACGTGCGACCTCATCCTGACCTACGCTCCCCCGAATACTCCCCCGAGTCGCACAAATACCTTGGCAGAGCCCGATCGATAGACGGCGACTACATGCTAGACTTCGACATCCCCAACTGCCAGGCTTCATCAGACGAGCTTGTTGACCTCGTTCCCCTGGACTTCCTGTTCATGGACAGGGAGTCATGGCAGCATCCGGACGGACGGCCGTAGATTCGCCGCAGTCCTCACCCTCGTGAGATAAATCTGCACCAAGTCGGCCCCAACGTACTCTGCACAACCTGCTTCACACCCACAGCAAGCCGCATAGAGGAGGTGGAACGAGACCTCGCGGCGATTCAGGAAGCTCAAAGCACCGAGGCAGAAGCTGAAGGCATGACAGAAATAGAGTTAGCTGTCTCAACTCACCGCGTCTTCGGCACAGGAGACGAAACTCTTGGAATACAACAGGAGGAACGACCCACGCCTGCCTCAGACACACTCCGCAGGGACCTGGAAGCAACCACCGGAACCTTCGACGACGAAAATCGACCTCGCCCATATTCTCGGGAGGTTTATCGCCACATCGACACAGAGTGGAAAGACCCGGATAAATCTGAAGAATTGAGCGTCATGGAAGAAGAAGAAAAGGCAGCCGCTGAACGAAGAGAGAATTTGTACTAGGAGCGCATCGCGGCAGGATGGGACGAAGAGTCTGCATGACGTGGGGGTTGGAGAGACGATGACAACGGTGGCACCGCAGGCACAACATGGGGATCAGCCACTGGGGCATCTGGCACTGCTCATGGATGGGGAGAACCAGAGCAACGTTAACTCACCAAAGGCGAGCTTACCCGAGAAGAGATAGAGGAAACCGAGAAAGAAATTACGGCTGAGCAACCTGCACCACGAGTCGCCATCCCACTTGGCCGCCGACCCCGCCAACTCCCATCACCACCTCGCTCACCTCGTCGCTGGGAGGATCCTCGGTCGGAGATTGAGGGGAGGAACGTGCCAACAACTCCGCCCTGTGACTCACTTGGACCAATCTCCCGCCCGGATCCGTTCGCCCGCCTCATTGAGGGCACTAGAACCCCGCTCAACATCATCCCTGGCCGCAACTTTCTCGCGCTCTATCTTACAACGGCACCTAGCAGCAGAAGCAGACGAGCCGGACAACAAAGCAAAACCAGGAGCAGAAGAAGGACCAGTACTTCTGATCCCTCACGATACAAAAGCAGAAGTGGCGGAGCATCACGCACGATACCTGCGCACCTCGGAAATTCGCGCAGACGAAGACCTCTGGCACCAGCGACTCGGTCATCCCTCGCGCCAGACGTTCAACAACTGCCTCCGTGCCAAAGTTTTCTTGCCAGGAGCACTACTGCGCCCCGACGGCACGGAACCACTTAGCACAACACACCCCACTACCTGCACCATCTGCCCCATTGCAGCACTCACGCACCAAGCCTATCCCTCCCTGGAGCCCAACACCAACCGTTACAAAAAGCTTCAGAAAAAACACAGCGACTTCATCGTGCTTACCTCCGATGGCATCAACGGCGAGCGATACACACCCACCTTCGTGGACGCGTGCTCTCACTACGTTTGGATCGCCAACGTGGACGTTCGTTCCAAAGCTCCTGAGGTCTTCTGCATCTGGCTTGCACACGCCCAATAGCAATTGGGAAAGAAGCTGAAAATTTGGCAGACTGACGGCCCCAAGGAGTTTCGGAACCATGAGCTGGAAAGTGATCCATCTCTCTCCCCTACTCTCACCAACAGCAAGGCGTCGCTGAGAGGGTCAATCGCACTCTCATGACAAAAGTGCGCGCCCTCATGAACCAGTCCGGCCTACCCAAGAAGTATTGGCCGTATGCCATGAACCACGCGGTGCGCCTGCACAACCTCCTCTCCACCACGGCCAACAGGGGCAACCTCTCCCCGCACATGAAATGGACCGGCTCAAGGGGAGATCCCTCCATGCTGAGGGTTTGGGGGTGAATGGTGCAATATCGACCGACTTCGGCCACCATAGGCAAATTCACTCACCGCGCACGCTGGGGAGTCCACCTGGGACTCAGTCACGAGTACTAGGGCTGGCTAATCCTCGAGATCGGCACCAACCAGATCGCTCCTGCGCGCGACATTCTCTTCTACGAACGTCTCACCTTGCACCTGTGGATCGAGGACGAACGCCGCAACGTCGCCCGCGCCTACACCAACAGCGGCCGCAGCTTTGCATCTCCAGAAGACGAGGCAGCAGCTGCAGCACTCGACCCGCGACCCCGCTGATGAACATCCCAGCACACCGCCTCGTTCACGCAACGACGATGACGACAATAACGACAACGACAATACCCTTGCGCCAAGACCATCACGGCGCCAATCTGAGACACACCCTCACTCACCTGGCAACGAAAGTGACGATGATGACGTGGTGGAAGTTCCCATCACAGACACTGCAGACATCACCAATGTGTCTGACCTACAACTCCTCGGCCTTCACACGTCTGTCACTACTCTCACGCGCGCCGTCGAGCCCAAGAATCCGCGTCAAGCCGTAACAGGTCCTCACGCAAAGGAGTGGCGTGCTGCTATGGACGCAGAATTAAACTGGAATCGCGTGACACCTGGGTTCTCGGCGGTCGTGCAGCAGTGAGGGGGAGGAGGGTGCTAAGTGGAAAGTGGGTCTTTTGCCTGAAAACCAACGCTGACAGCACTATCGAGCGCTTCAACGCACGTTGGGTCGTATGCAGGTACGACCAGCGCCACGGTAGTGACTTCGATCAAACCTTTGCTCCCGTCAGTCGTCATACCTCCGTCAGGATTCTACTTGCCATAGCTGCCGCCAAGCACCTACGACTACGGCAGATCGACGTCAAGAACGCGTTTTTGTACCCGCTGGTGGATGCAACCATCTTCGTGGAACAGCCACACACCTACGGAGAAGGAGACCCCAGGGTCTGTCGCGTTTTTGTCCCTCTACGAGATAAAACAGGCGCCGCGTCTCTGGCAGCAGCACCTGCACAAAATTCTACTGGAAATCGGCTTCAGGCAGCTGCCACACGACCCGGGAATGTACCGCCTCCACTTCAACGGCGATTACATCCTTTTGACAGTCTACGTCGACGACCTGCTTTACACCGGCACCTGCAACAAACTCCTGCTCCAATTCGAAGAGGACCTGGCGCAGCTCGTGGACATCACCATCAACCACAACGTCACACAATTCTTGGGGCTGAACATCACCTATGCGCCAAAAGCAATTCATCTGTCAGCCTCCAAGTACGCAGAGCAGCTGGGGGAACGCTTCAACATTTCTCCCGCACCACTCTCCACTCCTTATCGCAACCCTAGCGCCAACTACAAACCGGATAACAAACCTTTGTCGCCCGCAGGACTCCAAGTGTACCAGCAGAAATTGGGGTGCCTGTTGTTCGCCTCTGTCACATGCCGACCCGACCTTTCGTACATCGCCAGCCAACTGGCACAATACTCCCGCAAGCCAATAGTTGAGAACCAGCTGGACCTGGAGCGCGCCCTGCAGTACTTCATCTCCACACTTGACATAGGGATCTCCTACTCCACGCTGACGACAACCTCCTTCAACCTCAACGGCTACGTGGACGCAGATCATGCCGCTGACCCTGCGAATCGATGGTCACGAACCGGCTTTGTCTTCCGCTTGGAACCAACAGGACCGATCTCCTGGAACTCACAGAAGCAGGAACTGGTTGCCCTGTCATCGGCCGAAGCAGAGTACATTGCCGCGACAGCAGCAGTTCGCGAAGGCCTGTATCTGTAGGAGCTGTTGCAAGAAACGAAAATTCCAACTTCGCCTACCTTTCGCCTTCACTGCGACAACCAGAGTGCTATCAAGATCGCGAACAAGCCGGGGTTCGTGAACCGCACGAAGCACATTGCATTCCGATACTTCTTCGTCAAGGACGAAATTGACCAGGGCAAGGTTGACCTCGCATACTGCCCCACTACTGAGATGGCAGCCGACTTCCTCACCAAGCGACTGCCACGTCAGCAGTACAAACAGTGCTCCTACCTCACCGGAGTAGTCAAGGGAGTCAGCCCTCTGCGCGTCCAGGAATGAAGGGGAGTGTTACGATATGAAATTCAATGAGAAGGCATTCCTGTATGCTGCAGGAGCCGACTCTACCGAGTACGAAGTCGAGGCGTCAGAAGAGTCGAAGCGACGCCAGCAAACCGTCAAATCTAGGCCGATGAAGGCAGTTAACATTTGAAGTGAAAAGAGCGGGAACAGGTTTGAAACCGATTCCCGCGCCGCACGGTTTGAACTTCGCTGCAATAAGGGAATGTACCCCTTAGAATATATGGCTAGTCTAGGACCTTTCGTATTCCATGTATTCCCTATATAAACTCATTGTATGCATGCTATTATTATCTCTGTAATTTTATATTCACTCTGATCTGAGGTCAACACTTCCGCTGCAATATCTCCTGCGAACAACCCTGAGCCGATCCCTGGCTAAGTCCCACTTGGGATTGTAACAGGGTTCATCCCGTCGAGCTGAATCTCTGCTACATGCCCTAGGCGGCTCAGCGCGTGGGCCTTGTTGTGTAGCCGTGGCTTGTAGACGATGTCGTAGTGGAAGTGTGTTTCTAGGAAGTCTATCCACCGCACCTAATGTCGTGAGAGCGTAGGTTGCGACTTGCGACGTGCGCACCTGACGACGCCGCTAGCCCAGACATCCGCTCAAAAGCTTTGAGTAGGAGCTCAGTATCGCCCAACTATGGCCGGCCTTTCAACAGAAGGGTGGTATTGTCCACATACCCAGGTACGTTAGCTTTCCAGCCCCCTTAACTTTGATTCCTAATCGCCGTCTCAGCAACGTGATCGGGCGGTAGTTCTGTTGGTCGTCCTTGGCGCCCCTTTTATGCAGTAGCACCGTCACCAGGGTTGAAAATTCCGCTGAGCGACGCCGTCACTAGGGTTGAAAACCCTTTGCTTTCTGCGCTACATTCTTCGCGGGCAGAAATCCGGTAGGAGCCTCCCCACTCATCTCCACTGTGATTCTTGCCTGCTCTTGCAGCTTCTGGCATCTCCCATCCACGTATGCTGAGTTTGGCCTCACACTTCACAAGCCGCGCCTTCGCCCGTTTGCACCAGGGTTTGCTTATCACTTTCTGCCTCAGCTCCCCTACTTCCTGTCCCGTTCCAGTGTGGCTGCTACCCGCTTCCGTTCCTCGACAGTGTAGGCTTTAAGCCCGACTCTCAGGGAGGATTTCAAATATTCCAGGTCCCCCCCCCCTCTCCATGTTTCTCTGCACAATCTGTGCCACCCGTTTCCATACACTAGGGTGCGGTACTTACGACGCCGGGAGTCTCCAGAGTCCATGGCCTGATTTCCCATCTCCCCCTGCACTGATCTTAACGTGAATCGTGAACCAGTGGTCTGTGAAGCGCTTGACCAGCGCCACATGCCGCACCTCAAGTTCATTCATAACACCAACAAACCCTAGTGCCCACTGAATCATGTTTGAATGCGTAGTATTTGGGGTATATAATTAGCAATGCGAGAGTGTATTTCACTTGCTTCTGCTACGAACAGAAGGGGATCGTTCCCAGGATCTACTCGGGAAGGTTCGCACGCAGGTAGATAGTGTTGGTGGGCCCTTGACCTCAATAGCAAAGTGAATGTAAAATTCTTGAGATAATGAAAAACATGCGAACACAAAGATATAAATATGAGTACAGGGGAATTCGAATCGACCTAGCTAGCCATGTACTCTAAGAGGTACATTCCCTTATTCAAATTCATCTCAACCGTGCGGCGCGTACAGTTACGAAAACTGTTCCCGCCAATTCCTCTTGCCTGCAGCTGCCCGATGCCATCTGCTACGACGGTCCGGATCCACCCCAACCGTCTGACGCTTCGAGTCAGTTCTGACTCCTCGTATTCGTTCTCGATACTGCATGCTTCCTTAGCTGCGGTTAGGAGTGCACAGTAATGTTTCGAACATTACCATTCGTAACACCCCCCTTCACTCCTGGCCGTAGTTCGACTACTCCGCTGAGTTCGGAAAAGTGCTGATACTGCTGACGTGGTAGTCGCTTCGTGAGGAGGTCTGTTGCCATGTCACCGGTCGGGCAATAGGTCAAGTCAACCTTGCCCTTGTCCACTTCGTCTTTGACGAAGAAATACCGCAGCGCAATGTGCTTGGTGCGGTTGACGAAGCCAGGTTTGTTCGCGATGCGAATCGCGCTCTGGTTATCGCAGTGGAGGCGAAAGGTGGGCGAAACTGGAATCTTCGCCTCTTGCAGAAGTTCCAGCAAGTACAGCCCTTCGCGAACTGCTGCAGTTGCTGCGATGAATTCCGCTTCGGCTGACGACAGGGCAACCAACTCCTGCTTCAGAGAATTCCAGGAGATTGGTCCCGTTGGTTCGAGTCGGAACAGGAAGCCAGTCCTGGACCGTCGATTATCGGGGTCTGCTGCGTGATCGACATCCACGTAGTTGATGAGGTTGAAGGATGGGGTTAGTGCAGTTGAGTAGCACAGCCCAACCTTGGGCGTTGAAACGAGGAACTATAGAGCGCGCTGTAGATCCAGAAGATTCTCAGCCATTGGTTTACGTGAGTATTGGGCCAGCTGACTTGCGATGTAGGAGAGGTCAGGCCTGCATGTGACAGAGGCAAAGAGCAGGCATCCCAGCTGCTGCTGGTAAGTCTGAATGCCAGCGGGGGATAGGGCTTTGTTGTCAGGTTTTTGATTCGGTCCGGGAGTTCGGTAGGGAGTGGAGAGCGGTGCAGGTGAAATGTTGAACCGCTTCCCTAACTCCTCTCCATACTTAGCCGCTAAGAGGTGAATGACCTTGGGCGCGTAGGAGATGTTGAGGCCTAAGAACTGCTTCACCTCGTAGTTACGCGTGATGTCGACGCGCCCCGTCAAGCTTTTCTCGAACTGCTCTAGTAGTTCGTTGTTTGAACCTGTGTAAAGTAAGTCGTCGACGTAGACCGTGAGCAGGATGTATTCGCCCTTGAAATCACGGCGGTACATCCCAGGATCGTGCGGCATCTGCTTGAACCCGATTTCAAGCAGGATGTTGTGTAGATACTGCTGCCAAAGCCTCGGTGTCTATTTTATCCCGTAAAGAGACTTCCGCAGCTGGCATACGCGTGAATCCCCTTCACCGTATGTGTGGGGCTGCTCCACGTAGATGACGGCGTCTACTAACGCGTACAGGAACGCGTTCTTCACGTCGATCTGGCGTAGAGGCAGGTGTCGAGCGGCTGCGATGGCGAGCAGGATTCGGACGGAGGTGTGGCGGCTGACCGGAGCAAATGTCTGATCGAAATCGATCCCGTGCCTCTGGCCGTAGCCGCGCACCACCCACCGTGCCTTGAAGCGCTCGATCGTTCCGTCAGCTGCGGTCTTCACGCAGAAGACCCATTTCCCCGAGAGGACCCTCGCGCCTTTGATTGCCGCACGGTCGACTAACACCCAGGTGTCTCGGGATTCGAGCGCCTTGATTTCCGCATCCATTGCTTCACGCCACTCCTTGATGTGAGGTCCAGTGAGGGCTTGACGCGGGTTTCGTGGCTCAATGATGCATAGCGCCCTTGAGGTTGCGGTGTGAAGTCCGAGCAGCTGCAGCCCAGAGACGGTACTGTCGTGGTGACGCTGCGGGACGACTTCCTGCACGTCATCGTCATCGTTTTCTGGCTCAGATGGTGCTGGTGGCGCTGCGCTTCTGCCGCTTCCGCCCGTTTTGCCCATTCCTCCTCCTGAGGAATCGTCGTCGTCGTCCCTGCTGTGGCGATCTCCCCTTATGAACTCGCCCCTGGTGTCTTGCTCCAGAATTGCTGCGGCGGCTTCGTCCTCGGGCGTTGCGTAGCTGTGCCCGTCGTTCGCGTAGACGCGGTTCGCATTTGTCTACTTGTCGTGGCGGAACTGTTCGAGGAACAGGCGTTCGTAGAATATCACCTCGTGAGCGTGGGCGCTCTTCTGACTGAGCAAGTCTAAGATGATCCACGCTTTGTGCTCGTGGCTGATCCCGAGGTGAATGCCCCATTGCGCGCGGCTGGAGAATTTTCCGATGGTTGACGTCGGCGGGCGGTATTGAACCATGCACCCCCACACGCGGAGCATGGATGTGTCCCCTTTAGTCCCGGTCCACTTTACATGCGGGGACAAGTTGCCGGTGATGGCGGTAGTTGACAGCAGGTTGTGCACCCGTACGGCGTGGTGCATCGCGTAGGTCCAGTAGATCGGCGGTAGCTTCGACTGCTTCATCAGCGCCCGCACCTTCGTCATGAGCGTGCGGTTCGTCCGCTCAGCTACGCCCTACTGCTGGTGCGCGTAGGGGCGAGAGATGTGATTCTCGATTTCCTTTTGCGCCAGGTAGCTCTGCATCTGGTTGCTCCTGAATTCTGCTGCGCCGTCAGATTGCCAAATTTTCAGTTTTTTTTTTTCAGGCTGTCGTTGCGCGTGCGCCAGCCAGAGTCGGAATGAACACCTCGTAGGCTCTGTCGCGCGTCTCCACGTTTGCGACCCACACGTAGCGCGTTCCGGCGTCGATGAAGGTAAGCGTGTACATTTCGTCGTCGACTCCGCAGTGCCCCACGTTCAGGAAGTCGTTGTACACTTTGTGCAGCTTGGGGTAGCGGTTTGTTCCTGGCTCGAGCAGCGGGAACGGCTGATGGCTTAGCGCAGCTTCGGGGCAGACGGTGCAGTTGCGCGGATGTGTCGCGCCTCTTACTTCAGTGCCGTCTGGACGCAGGAGTGCTCCTGGGGTAAAGACTCCCGCATCGATGCAGTTTTTCAGCGTCGCGCGTGAAGGATGTCCGAGGCGCTGGTGCCAAAGCGCATCGTCAGCGCGAAAACCGGAGGTGCGCATGTAGCGCGCGCGAGCTTCTTCGGGGTCTTCGTCAGACACGGGGGCAGGTTCTGCTGCTGCCTCTTCTGCTGCTTCTTCTTCGTCGTTGGCGGTGATCATTATTAGCGCCAGAAACTCTCTGTCGCGAATTTCAGAGAGAGGCAAGTTAGTCCCAGGGATGGTTCCAGGGACAAAGGTGGGTTCGCGCGGTTCGGGAGCGGGTCCATAGACGGTGCGGCGCGGAGTTGACGGCTCGTTGCCCCAATCGATGGTGTCCCAGGGGTTGCGATGCGGCGGAATGTCAGGCGGAGGCAGCGCGGGTGGAGCGTGGCACGGGGGACGACTAAGGGGAACAACTGCAATCTCTACTGCTTCTTCTCCCCCCCTTTGTTCTTCGCGAGAAGTCCCCCAGCCTTCGGCAGAGGTGCCCCAGCCGCTAGTTTCGCCGCCAGATGCGGCGCCCCATCCGCCGGTTGCGGTTGCCCAGGTTCCGTCGGTGTTGCCCCATCTGCCAGTGTCAGCCGTTCCCCATCCGCCGACGCTCTCTTCCGCTTCGGCTCCCCATGCGCCGCAGGCGAATGTTCCGCGTGCTTCGGCGAGGCTTTGTTGGCGAAGCTCCTCTGCTTCGCGGCGCGCCAAGTCTTCCTCCTGTTCCACGGTGAGTTTTGCCGTGGGGTCGCGCCAGTGGGGGTAAATCTTTAGGAATTCCTCGTGGGTGTAAGGCCGCACGACTCCGCGTGTGTCGAAAGTTCCGACGCTAGTGCCGCGTAGCATCCCTTGAAGATGTTGGGATGGGGGTCCGATGAGAGGGTGGTCATATGCGCCAAACACGCCGCGCGTGGTGACTTCAAGCTCTAGTTGTGACATTCCTTCTTCTGGCGACGCGTGGCTCTCTGCTTCTACGATGGCGGCGAGTCCGCGGCCGGCAATTGCGCTGGTTGACGCCGATGGCGTGTGGCAGTCCCTGCGGATGCCATCGGGGTGGGCTTCTTCTTTTATAACAAGGGATACACTTCATTAATAAAACAGTCAACGGCATTACATGTATCAGTATAGTAGCATGAGCATCTTGATGCCTATGCTTATCTGGCTGCAGCGGATAACCTTTGGTTTTGGTCAGTGAACAGTCGGTACGATTCATTGTCTGACTGTTGACTTTCCAACTTCCTTTATTACCACGTGCTCTATATGTGTGTAACGAGATAATAGCTACACTGCGTACTTTTTTTACAAGATAGTGTGCTATAGCCATACCTTCGATAGTGCCTTCATTACCGCCTGATTATTCCAACACAGGAATTTGCCTGCTAAAAAAAAATACAACACAGAATGATGCGTTGCATTGTACGCATACTACTGAAGTTACATCATATTGATAATCTCAAACGCGCTTATACTTATATCAGGTACACCCGTAGGCATTCCACATTGCGGTAACACGTGGCGCGACCATTTTCTCCTTCCGAGAACCAGTTCGCAAGATTCGCTCACAGCAATTCCGCGTGAAGCGAATACTGCGGCATTCGGTGATACGGCCGCCCAGCCCATCGCTCGTTCGCCGCAACCCAACCGTCAATCACCGCCTCGCTGACTACGCGCTCACTGCCACAGCAGCCACTTGGTTGATTCAAGCCGTCACCTAGCGAGAATATAATCGAGCGCAAGGCGCAACCTAAATCTCACAAACAGAGCCAACTAAAGCATCTCTCAGCCACGAGCTTCCTCCTACTCTTTGGAACCGCTTTATTGCCCACGACTGCCTTCCTCAGCCACCCGGGTTTAGAGCCCTAAGATACGTACCTCCTCGTATCAGCAGCGATCACTCTTGACAACACCCTTTTTCAATTAGAATCCCGCAATTCGTCCCTATGGCGCGTTCTCCTCTAGCGTCCTCGCTTGTGGCAGCACTGCTTGTAACCGCGCTGTTCGCATCATGCTCACAGTCTAGACTTGTATCCAACGGACTGCTCGGGAATCGCATCCCGAACCGACCAGCACAAGTCACCATCACCATCACTAGTACCGTGTCCGACCTAAAATCCACGCTGCAAGCGCAAGTCAATTTATTAGAAGGGGCGCTGACGCAATCGCTCAACAAGCTTGCAACCGCGTTGAACGACAACGCATCCGCGGCGACATTGGCGCTTCAAGCGCAGATTTTCGCCCTCCAGAGCAGCATCGACTCTCTAAACGCCCGCATTGCCAACCTCGACCTTATTTTATACCTTAGAATCACCCGACCCGGCGGCGTTGCTCCCCAAGCGACTCCTGTCGCACTCCAGTCACGCATCTCGTCCCTAAAAGGCAGCATCCCCGCTATTAACAAACGAGCTACATCGCTCAACACGGACTTGGCGGGCATCCTCCCCAACCTCCGAGCGTTGCTGAGTCAACGAGTGGCAGCGCTCACTCAGAGGGTTGGTGCACTGAATCTGGACGTGTCGGCGCTCGCTGCGCAGGTGGACGCGCTGATCGCCCCGCTGAGTGACGCCCTTGGCGTGGCGGACCTCGTGGCTCTGCTGCCGCACCCAGCAGGTCAGCCTCGCAATCCCTAACCCCGCAAACACTAATCCAGGAAACCCTAATCCCGAAAACCCTACCTCCGCATATCCCAAACCCGCAAATCCCTAGCCCGCAAACCCCAAACCCGCAAACCTTGCTGTTGTTGTGCCCCGACTATGCTTGTGCCCATTCTTGCACAATCTGCTGCTTCTCTTTGTTGCACCATCTGCTGCTGCTCCTTGTTGCACCATTTCCTGCTTCTCTTTGTTGCATCATCTGCTGCTGCTCTTGGGCGAAATCTCTACTGCTTCTCTTGATGATCCCCGTCACTGCAGACATGCTGCGTGGCGTGCACCATTCTTGCACCCTCCTTTCTCACTCAATCCTATCCCTCATTCTTTTCTACTGCTGCTCACCCCGTCACTGCAGGCATGCTGCGTGGCGTGCTGACCTCGTGCGAGGTCCTTCTCCCGGTGGGAGCAGCCAACATTCAGATCACCAACATGTAAGCCACGGCCCCTCACACTCCTTTAAACTACTGCCATTCCTGCTAGACTTCATTGCCACATGATTCATTCCACAATATTACTGCCACTGCCATCAGCTCTCACTCTCACAATGGTTCCGCCTAGTACCTTCCATCTAAGTTCTGCAAACGAATATTCCAACCCCCACTCCGCTTCCCCTCTCCTCCTCACGGCAGGGGCTCGGCGTATGCGGTGGCATGGCGGAGGCACCGCAGGCGGCGGCCATCTACAGCGGCAACAGCACGTGCGGGCAGGCAGCCCCACCCGTGGCGCTGCAGCTGCCCGGCACGTGGCAGCTGCTGAGCTCCGTGTCGTGGTCGCTGGCCAATGTGCTCACTGTCGCGCCGGCGGACCTGGCGGATGTGCTCAGCGCCATCCAGCCGAGCGCCAGTGGGCAGCTCTACATTGGCTTCACGGGCAGCAGCAGCAGCTTGTCGGGAAAGCTGGTTGGTGGCAGGCTTTGAAGGAGAGGGGAATGGGAGATGGATGCACAGGGAGCTGGTGTGATCAAAGGAGGAACATGACAGATGCTTCATGAATGCCACAACAGTAGCTTAGCTGGTGGGACTCTGTGCATTTGTAATGTTCCTTCTTATGCAGTAGGACATGCTGTGTACATATCAAATGCAAAATTTTAGAGGCTGACCTATCACAATGCAGCCGTGCATCCCGACCATGCTGTAACATGTTGCGCTAAGATACTACCGTCATCGGCAAAATGACTAGGGTGAACATTTAATCGGCACGAGTTGTAAGAGTCCCGGGTACACTTAATAATCAAGTACCATTTATGCGATTTAGGGGTGTACACTTGAATTTGGAGGAGGGGGGGGGGGGGGGGGGGGGGGGGTCTGATGTTCGAAGCGAAAAATTGTCTAAGTATAAATGTGTTATATGTTTGTAGGCTGTAGTGGGTTAGCCAATATGTTTGTCTAAGTATAAATGTGTACAACCCCTGCTAGGGTTTCCTACTTGTACTCTTGCTTCTTTCAATCCAATCATTCTTGCCTCATAGTTTTCACATGGTTTCAGAGCAGTAGGTCCGTTAGGACCGATTTTTTTTTCCGGGCCCACCGAATGCCTGTCTGACTGCAGTTACCGCGCTGCCCCACATGCGCCCTGCCTAGCCTGCCCGTCGCGCTGCCCCTAATCCCGCGCCCGGTCCCTTCCCTGCCCGTCGCGTCGCCCTAAGCCCGCGCCCGGCCCCCTGCCTGCCCGTCGCGTCGCCCTAAGCCCGCGCCCGGCCCCCTGCTCACCGTCGCGCTGCCCCTAAGCCCGCGCCCGGCCCCTGCCTGCCCGACGCGCTGCCCCTAAGCCCGCGCCCGGCCCCTGCGTGCCCGTCGCGTCGCCCTAGACCCTCACCCGGCCCCTGCCTGCCCGTCGCGTCGCCCTAAGCCCGCGCCCGACCCCCTGCTCACCGTCGCGCTGCCTTTAAGCCCTCGCCCGGCCCTCTGCCTGCCCCAGCATACTGCTTTACGCCTGCCTACCTCGTACTGCTGCCATGGCGACCATGAATGTGCTAGCTTTCGAACCTGACGGTCGCCCGATCGCATTTCCCACGTGGCTTGATGATCTGCAGCTTTTCCTTCTGACTGATGCCAAAGATGGTGTCTCGCTTTTCGACTATGCCACTGGCACTGCCGCTGCTCCTGCTGACAGTGCTCCTGCTGTAGACCGCTCACAGTGGCTGACTCGCGATGCTGCTGCGCGCCTTGCTATCCGCAACCATCTGCCGATCACTGAGCGCGCGCATTTCAGTCAGCACAAAACTGCCAAGGCACTTTATGACGCAGTAGTTGCACGCTACTCCTCCCCAGCCACTGCCGCTGTAGGAGGCCTCATCCTGCCCTACCTGTTCCCTGACCTGTCCTCCTTCCCCACTGCTGCGGACTTGATTACTCACCTTCGCGATAGTGAGGCCCGCTTTAACGCCGCTCTTAAGGACGAGTTCCGTGCCAAGAACCCCCCTCCGCTCTACTTTACCCTCTACCTCCTCGTCACCCGCCTCCCTGACACCCTTAGCACAGTCAGGGACCACTTCCTCGCCATTGACGCCCCCGAGATCACCCTAGACGACTTCAAGCGGTAGCTTCTCGCAGCAGAGAAGAATCTCCTAGCTGTCGGTGCTGCTCGTGGCACTCCTCGCACTCCCCTCTTTGAGGGGTGCTCCCCCTCCCCCCTCACCCCCTCGTACGCCTCGGTTGCTACTCCCGTTGACCTTCCTGGTGCTGAGAGGGCCGCAGCTGCTTCCGTATCTGGTGGGAAGCGCGGCGGGGGCCGGGGCGGCAAGGGGGGCAGGGGTGGCGGGGTGGGGGTGGGGGGAGCGGTGGTGGGGGCGGTGGGGGTGGTGGGGGGGGTGGAGGTGGTCGTGGGGGTGGTGGAGGTGGCAGCGGCGGCAAGGGGGGAGGAGGCGGTGGTGGTGGGGGTGGTGGTGGAGGCGGGAGTGGGACCGGCCAACAGCAGCAGCAGCAGCAGCAGCAGCAGCAGCAGCGCCAGACCCCCTCCTCTCAGCAGCTTCATGACTGGTATGCTGGGCGTGGGGCGTCTGGGGGTCCTGGTCGCTGCCCCTATGTCATTCTCACTGGCCCTCGCAAGGGCCGCACGTGCAACGGCCTTCACCCTGAGTCCCGTTGCTTTGCGCGCCTCAGCGACGCCTGGCGCGCCAAGTTCCCTGATTCCACTGAGTTCCCCGACTGGGCTGATCTGATTAGGCGTAATGTCTATGTCTATGATCTTGACTATGATGCAATCCTTGCTGCCATGTATGCATTGACTGTTAGTGCTGAGGGTGACTGCTACTTGTGCGTTCCGCCTGACCCAGGTATAGAGACTGCAGCCCTAGGTGCTCGTGCGTCTGACCCCTCTGGTACTGCGTCCGCACAGGCTTTGCACACGTTTACACTTGACTCTGGTGCTTCTCGCTGTTTCTTTCGCGACAGCACCGCAGTCACCCCCCTCCCTGCACCTGTTCCTGTCTCGCTGGCTGACCCCTCTGGGGGCCCAGTGCTTGCACGTGCCACGACTGTGCTTCCGTGCCCGGCGGTCCCGTCTGGTGAGCTGTCAGGTCTCCATGTTCCCTCGTTCTCTACGAACTTGGTGAGCAACGCCGTCCTTCAGGATCACTGGGTTGACACCTGGACTCTTGGAGGACAGCGTGTGGCGATCTGTACCTGCTCCAAGACTGGCCGCCACCTGGCCACGTTCACCCGTGAGCCGGGGTCCAGTCTTTACACTCTCACCACTGTTTCACGCTCCACTCCTTTGTCTCCACAGCTGTACGCACTCAGGTAGCCACCCAGTGTGAGTGCCGCCGCCTGTCCCACGACACTCTCCTGTGGCACCACCGCCTTGGTCACCCCTCCCTGCCTCGCCTGCGTGGCATGCACTCTCGCTGTCTGGTCTCTGGTCTTCCCAGGTCCCTGCCTGCACTCCCTCCCTCGCCTGCACCGCCCTGCATTCCTTGCGTCGAGGGGCGGCAGCGCGCCGCTCCTCACTCCTCCTCGTTCCCTCCCACAGAGGCTCCGCTGCAGACGCTCCACCTGGACGTGTGGGGCCCAGCCCGCGTCCAGGGGCAGGGCCGCGAGCGGTACTTCCTGCTGGTTGTCGACGACTACACGCGCTACACCACGGTCTTCCCCTTGCGCAGCAAGGGGCAGGTCCCTGATGTTTTGATCCCCTGGATCCGCGCTGCTCGTCTCCAGCTCCGTGAGCGGTTCCAGTCGGACTTTCCTGTCCTGCGTCTGCACTCTGACAGAGGTGGTGAGTTCTCCTCCGACCTCCTGCGAGCCTTCTGTGCGGAGCACGGCATCACCCAGTCGTTCACGCTTCCGGCCTCTCCACAGCAGAATGGGTTTGCTGAGCGCCGCATTGGCTTAGTCATGGAGGTCGCTCGTACCTCCATGATCCATGCGGCTGCCCCCCATTTTCTGTGGCCGTTTGCGGTCCGGTACGCCGCGCATCAGCTCAACCTCTGGCCCCGTGTCTCCTTGCCGGAGACCTCGCCCACACTGTTGTGGACGGGGAAGGTTGGCGATGCGTCGCGCTTTCGGGTCTGGGGTGCTCGTGCCTTTGTCCGCGATACCACCGCGGACAAGCTCTCCGCCCGCGCCATTCCCTGTGTCTTCCTTGGTTTTCCTCCTGACGCGCCTGGCTGGCAGTTCTACGACCCCGCCTCGCGCCGTGTCTTTGCGTCTCAGGACGTCACCTTTGACGAGTCCGTTCCCTTCTACCGTCTCTTTCCCTACCGTACCTCCCCTCGCGCCCCCCCGCCGCTCTTCCTCACCCCAGGTTATCCCCAGGTAGACCCCCTTCCCGCGCCAGGTCCTGCCCCTTCAGGTGTTTCTCAGGTAGACCCTCCCGTACCTGCGCCTGTTGAGGTCACTGGTGACTCTGGTCCTGCTGGAGGTGTAGTTGGCTCTGGGGGTGCTGGTCCTCGGGGTGCGGAGCCTAGGGGTGCGGAGCCTGGGGGTGCGGAGCCTGGAGGTACTGAGCCTGGGGGTGCAGAGCGTGAGCGTGAGGTGCCTGGAGGTGCTGAGCCTGAGGGTGCGGAGCGTGAGTGTGGGGTGCCTGGAGGTGCTGCGCCTGCGAGTCAGGAGCCTGGTGGTGCTACGCCTGAGGGTGCTGTGTCTGGGGGTGCCGTGCCTGTGTGTGTGGAGACTGGGGGAGCTGAGCCTGGAGGTGAGCTGACTGCGTCTACTGCGCCTGCTGGGACGCGGTCCCCGTGGAGCGACCGCCTTCGTCCGCGTGTACCTCTTACCTCGCAGCAGCTGCACGACTGGTTCGGGCGCCGTCAGGGTCGCGCTGCTGGAGCTCGAGGCTCTGCTTCTGGAGGTGTTGAGGTTCCTTCCCCTGGTCCTGGAGGTGCTCGTCCTGGTGGGACTGGAGCTGCCGGGGTTGGAGGAGCTTTGCGTGAGGGTTCTGCTGCTGGAGACCCTGGGACTGGGGGTGCTGGTTCTGGGGGTGCTACTACCAGTGGAGTTGGTCCTAGGGGTCTTGGAGCTACTGGGGGTGCTGGTGCTGCTGTCAGTGGACCTGGTCCTGGTGGCGCTGTTGCTGAGGGGGCTGGAGCTGCTGGGGGTCCTGGTACTACTGCTGCTGGTGACACGGCGCCGCGGCGTCTGTTCTTTGCTCCGCCGTCTCCGTCTTCTCAGCCACCGTCTGACTCGGCACTTCGCCAGGTTCTTAGTCTCCCGTCTTCTACTGGTCTTCCCTTACAGCCTGGCTCACCACTGCCTGCTCCTTCTCCTTACTCTGAGCAGCCAGGAGGTCTTACTGAGCGTCGTGAGCCTGCGTCACGTCCTGTCTCGCCTGTCCGTCCTGGTCGTTCCGGTCGTCGTGTCTCTAGTCTGCGACAGCCGCCTGTTCGCAGCACGCCCCTGGTTGTCAGACGTCCTTCTCCCACTCAGCAGCGTGTTCCTCTGCCGTCTCCCCCTGCGTCCTCTCTGCCTGACGTTCCCGACCCTGAGTCTGACCGGTTTCGTGCTGAGCACCCTACTGTCACGCGTCTGTTAGCCACTGTTGTCACTGACCCGTCCTTTGAGTCTGCGTCTGCGTCTGCCTTGGTCGCTGAGCTGGTTGACTTTGCTGCTGCCTGTCGTCTCGACTACACTGCTAGTCTTGTTACTGAGTCTGAGTCTGTCTGTCCTCCGTCCGTCAGGGGTGAGTGTGCTCTTAGCACGGACGTCCTTGAGGACAGGCAGGAGGACCTTGACTGTCTTGCGGCTGCTGTACCTCATCTCACGGCCTGGCTGCTTGCCCCTGAGGGAGACCCAGATGCACTTGACATCCCTACCCCCCGCTCTTACACAGAGGCGGTCTCGGGTCCCTACTCCTCTCAGTGGCAGACAGCCATGGACGCAGAGATGGCATCCTGGAAGTCCACAGGCACCTACATCGACGAGGTTCCCCCTCCTGGGGCGAACATTGTCGATGGCATGTGGATTTTCAGGGTGAAGTGGCCGCCGGGTTCTCCGCCTGTCTTCAAGGCTCGTTACGTTGCTCGAGGCTTCAGTCAGCGACAGAGAGTTGACTTCTTCCATACCTTCTCCCCTACCCCAAAAACGACCACACTTCGGGTGCTGCTGCACGTTGCCGCTCAGCGTGACTACGAGCTTCACTCTCTTGACTTCAGCACGGCTTTCTTGCAGGGCAGCGTGCACGAGGAGATCTGGCTGCGCCGGCCCCCTGGCTTCACTGGGTCTTTCCCTCCTGGTACCCAGTGGAGCCTCCGACGGCCAGTTTACGGTCTCCGCCAGGTGCCACGTGAGTGGCACGACACACTGAGGACGACACTTGCGGCTCTTGGGTTTGCTCCCTCCACTGCAGACCCTTCACTGTTCCTGCGCACAGACACGTCGCTGCCGCCGTTCTACATCCTTGTGTACGTCGACGACTTAGTCTTTGCTACTGCTGACACTGAGGCACTTGCTCTTGTGAAGTCGGAGCTGCAGAAGAGACACAGGTGCACAGACCTGGGTGAGCTGCGCAGTTACCTTGGCTTGCAGATCACCCGGGACAGAGCACGCCGCACCATCACCCTGACTCAGTCACACATGGTGCAGCAGGTCCTTCAGCGCTTCGGCTTCCAGTTCTCCTCACCTCAGTCCACTCCTCTGTCTACCGGTCACTCGCTTTCAGCTCCACCTTCGGACGAGTCCGTAGAGCCGAGTGGCCCGTACCCAGAGCTTGTGGGCTGCCTCATGTACCTGATGACCTGCACTCGACCTGACCTTGCGTACCCTCTTAGCATCCTAGCTCGCTACGTCGCATCTGGGAGACACAGGCGAGAGCACTGGGAGGCTGCTAAGAGGGTGCTGCGCTACTTGTGCAGTACATCAGGCATGGGGCTGGTGCTTGGAGGACAGGGCTCAGTTGTCCTCACTGGACACTCAGACGCCTCTTGGGTTGACGACCTGGCTACGCAGTGGTCGTCACAGGGTTACACTTTCAGCCTTGGCTCTGGTTCTGTCTCTTGGCGTTCCACTCGCTCTTCTTCTGTTCTCAGCTCCAGTTGCGAGGCTGAGATCTACGCCACGGCCATGGCTGCACAGGAGCTACGCTGGCTCACCTATCTGCTGACTGACCTGGGTGAGCGGCCTCGTTCTCCTCCAGTTCTGTACGGCGACAACAAGGCAGCTCTTGCCTTGTGTCAGGAGCACAGATTGGAGCACAGAACGAAGCACATTGCTCTCCGTTACTTTCTGGCTCGAGAGCTGCAGCAGCGTGGTCAGCTTCGCCTTGCGTACGTGGACTCGAAGGCCAACACTGCTGATATATTCACCAAGGCGCTTCCGCCTAGTGATCATCAGCGGCACTGCACTGCGTTAGGCCTTGTGTCCACGTTCTCTCACTTGCTTACTTCTTGACTTTGTTTGTACTGTGATCTATATATATGTCCTTGCATGCTTGCACTTGCTAGGCTTTGATCACTGTACTACTTGTGTTCTCCTATATAAATCTGCATGTGAACTGGCCTTGTGGCCTTTGCTTGTGCTCAGAGAGTGTGGTGACATTGTGATCCACCCTGAGCTTGTTCTTTGCTTTGCTTGACTGGTCTTGTGACCCCTTGCTCTCCCCCACTTTGCCTATGGGGGTGTGTCAAAGTATAAATGTGTTATATGTTTGTAGGCTGTAGTGGGGTAGCCAATATGGGGTACAACCCCTGCTAGGGTCTCCTACTTGTACTCTTGCTTCTTTCAATCCAGCTCATTCTTGCCTCATAGTTTTCACAAAAACACTCCGCGTGCGCGGCTCGTCATAAGCGTCAGATTTTGTATCTGACGCGGTTAGTGTGTCTGAACTCGAGTATGACGTGTCAGAATTCGGATTATGTGCCTCTAAAAGCTGACGCGCATATTCATTTTCAACAGCTGTAAACAGAAAAGGGGGGTCTTAAAACGATTATAGGCACAGGGGGGGTCCTCTCACATATGCTACATATTAAGAGTCCCAGTACCGTTCAAAAGTCCCGGGGGTCTTTTTTCCGGGAGGGTCCTATATCCGAAAGAATACGGTATTTGGGACGGTTTAGGGTGTCTTATAAGTCCTATTAATGGACACAGAACCATTTAGAAGGTACCCCTTCGTTATACGATTACCCCTAACCCCTACGCTGGCTTACTGAGTACTCACAAATAGGTGTCTTATAGTGAGGCTACCTCGTTAATAAGCAGGCCCTACGATATCAGTATTTTTTTCCTGAAATTCCTGATTTTCAGGGATTTTTTTTGTACCTACCCTGATTTTCCAGTGTTCAGCTTTTTGTGGGACTGATTTTTCAGCCTTTTCCTGCCAGATGACTCTGAACTGTCAGGTTTTTTTCTTTAAGGACACTGATTCCACTACATTGTAACAAAACTGACACTGAATGCGACTCCTACACGTTCCGAGTGTAGTTGCTCGGAAGTAAAGGGAATCTCAGATTCCCCCGCCGGCGGTGACTAGTACTAGACAAATTTGCCCCGTGCCCCATAGGGAACACTGATGCATCAGACGTTTTTTTTAAGTAACACTGAATTTTCAAGTTTTTTTTTTTAGGGGACAGTGACAATCAGGGATTCTACACAGAGGGACCCTGATGCACTTACATGCCTAAGGGCGGGTCCAACTTTGCACATGTACAATTTGTTTTCGAGACAGTTACCACATTAAGGCATGTAACAGAACTTCTAACGTACTCACATGCGTTTGACGCGATACTGTACATAACTGATGACAATTCGGAAACGTGCCCCGGAACGTGCGGCACACATCCGAAATTCGACCGGCAATGCATTTCAGACCTCGATTCGCGTCAAACATGTCAAACAGTAACTCATATTTTTCTTCAGATGATTTTCGCCATTACATTCGCCTCTCCGCCACGGGCGCGAGAGACTAACGCCAAACCACCTGTGATATCCGGTAACCCCATCCATGGTACTGTACATTGTATCGATATTGTACCTTGTCAGTCGGCACAGGTAACTTGACAAGGAATGTTCGGGGTACATCTTTGGGTACAGTCAAACTTGACGATACCATTGACGTTAAAATTACGAAAAAGACGGAAGTGTGCAAAGTTGGACCCGCCCTAAAAGTGAATATGATGGCCTGTTTATAAGAGACACCCAGATAATAGACACCCCTTGTCTTCTATTCAACACTGTCTTATATCCGGGTGATGACGATAACTCAAACATGAAGAGAACATTTAGTGACGGAAATTGATCGCCACTTTCAATAGAGTGTAGTGTGTGGTTGCTGCTTCTCCTGTTACTGTTGCTGCATCAGTTGCTATTGCTGTTGTTAGTACTGTTGCTGTTGTTAGTGCTGCTGCTGTTGTGGCGGGCGGGCCCCTTGGAACTGCACCATGTCCTGTCCTGTCATCATGTTGATGGCATAATACAATGGCCAACAAAATCATAGTAGAAACTGAAGCATCACCCAAACATGAATGGTCTCATCAAGCTTACATTCCAAATACCGTAATCACCCGGACATACCACCCTAGGGTGTTATGATAACTACAGCAAAAAAAGGGGGGGGGGGGGTGGGGGGGTCTACTCATCGGAAAAAGCTACATAACACCCGGATCTTTTTATACGACATTTTTAAGTGTAAGGATTTTGATGCAAAGAGAAGTTGGGTGTTTTCAGAATTGGTTTAACATCACAGCTAGAAGCGAGAATGTGGGTTTTGGCGAGAACCTTTTCGCCCCCCTTGAAATTGCTAGGTGGCACCTATTTTGCCACTTGTTAGCGAACTATCTACCAGCGTGGCAGCAGCGTGAAAGGGAGAGGGGGAAGATTTCGGCAGATGCTGTCGAAATTACCATTTAGTTTTATCGAGGAAGTGATTTCCGCGATGTTCTGCAATACTCGCTAACAGCTATAATTAAAAACTTTGTAAGAAAGGGGGGTGTTATAGAAAATCACCCCAAAAGGGGGGTATAGTAGAAACGAGGTCCGCTATAGAACACACCCTGCACAAGCCACCCGGGGGGTCTTCAATTTCGGCGGGTGGTATGTCCGGGTGATTACGGTACAGAGTCAGCTCAAGGCACATGAGGGCATGTTCAAATTGTGTGCTCTGTGCTATGCAACCGGTGTGCTGTCTGCCATGCAACTGGTGTCCTCTACGGCCATCTACAGAGAACGGTGCATGCATGTTTTATGCATCTATATGTGTGTGTGCAAGAGGCTGCGGTGGAGAATGGATTCGCAGATGCATGCTTGTCAAATACAAGTGAGGAGGCCAGGTGAGCCAATGCATGGTGTAAGGCATGAGGTAACAGCTGGTTAAAACCGGGGTGCACATTCACCTGGGTGGGCATCAGGGGTTAACATTTGATGACCACATTATGGCCAATTTCACCCCAACCCCCAAAAGCTTTGTTTCCCATCCCCCGCATTTTCTGAATGTGTACCCCGATTTGAATTCGTGTCGTTTGTTCGCAACAAAGCGAAGCACATAGTATCGGAGCACGAACACGAAGAGTCTGAGTTGACTCGAAGCAGCGCAGACAGTTGTTAAGGAACTGAAGCAGCACAGGCAGGGCGTGTGCAGGCAACGCGACACACGCAGGGCAGAGCGAGCGCGGGCAGCACTACGCAGGGCAGGGCAACGAGAAGGGTGGGACATCGCTACGGGCAGGATACTATCGGGTGGGCCCTAACGAGAACAGTCCTGGAGCAGGACGTGCTCTGAAACCATGTTAAAATCTAGCAGGAATGAATGAACTAGGAATGGTTGGGATACAAGTAGAAACCCTAGAAAGTGTTGTACCCCATGTAAGCTACCCCACTACAGCCTACAAACAACAACTAACAGAATAGTTTAACACACCCCCATAGGCAAAGTGGGGGAGAACCAGTGGTCACAAGACCAGTCAAGAAAAGCAAAGCAAGCTCAGGGTGGATCACAACGTCACCATACACTTCGAGCACAAGCAGATGACCACAAGGCCAGTTCATATGCAGCGTTATATAAAACAAAGCAAATAGTAAAGTGATCTCAACCTAGCAAGTGAAAACATGCAGGTATATGGATATATCATAATACAAGCAAGGTCACGCAGTGAGCAAGTGAGCAAACGTAGGCACAAGGCCTAAAGCAATACACAGATGCTGATGATCACCAGGCGGAAGTGCCTTGGTGAAGATATCAGCTGTGTTGGCCCGGGTGGCCACGTAAGCAACACGAAGCTGGCCACGCTGCTGCAACTCTGGAGCCAGGAAGTAGCGCAAAGTCAGTCAGCTGGTAGGTGAGCCAGCGTAACTCCTGTGCAGCCATGGCTCCTGCGTAGATCTCAACCTCACAACTGGAGCTGAGAACAGAAGACGAGCAGGTAGACCGCCAAGAAACAGAGCCGGAACCAAGGCTGAAGGTGTAACCCTGAGACGACCGCTGTGTAGCCAGGTCGTCAACCCAAGAGGCGTCTGAGTGTCCAGTGAGGACAACTCGACCCTGTTCTCCAAGCACCAGCCCCATGCCTGATGTACTGCACAAGTAGCGCAGCACCCTCTTAGCAGCCTCCCAGTGCTCTCGCCTGTGTCTCCCAGTGGCAACGTAGCGAGCCACGATGCTAAGAGGGTACGCAAGGTCAGGTCGAGTGCAGGTCATCAGGTACATGAGGCAGCCCACAAGCTCTGGATACGGGCCATTCGGCTCTACGGACTCGTCCGAAGGTGGAGCTGAGAGCGAGTGACCGGTAGGCAGGGGAGTGGACTGTGGTGAGGAGAACTGGAAGCCGAAGCGCTGAACGACCTGCTGCACCATGTGTGACTGGGTCAGGGTGATGGTGTGGCGTGCTCTGTCCCGGGTGATCTGCAAGCCAAGATAGCTGCGCAGCTCACCCAGGTTTGTGCACGTGTGTCTCTTCTGCGGCTCTGACGTACAAAAAGATGTAGAACGGCGGCAGCGAAGTGTCTGTGCGCAAAAAAAACGACGGGTCTGCAGTCGAAGGAGCAAACTCGAGAGCCGCAAGCATCGTCCTCAGTGTGTCGTGCCACTCACGAGGCGCCTGGCGAAGACCGTAGACTGGCCGCCGGAGGCTCCGCTGGGTACCTGCACGAAACGACCCAGCCAAGCAAGGTGGGCGACGTAGCCAGATCTCCTCGTGCAGGCTGCCCTGTAGGAAAACTGTGTTGAAGACAAGAGAGTGAAGCTCGTAGTCACGCTGAGCTGCAACGTGCAGTAGCACCCAAAGAGTGGTCATCTTCGGGGTAGGGGAGAAGGTCTGGAAGTAGTCAACTCCCTGTCGCTGACTGAAGCCTCGAGCAACGTAACGAGCCTTGAAGACAGGCGGAGAACCCAGCGGCCGCTTCACAGGAGGGGGAACTGCGTCGACGTAAGTGCATGTGGACTTCCAGGATGCCATCTCTGCGTCCATGGCTGTCTGCCACTGAGAGGAGTAAGAACCCGAAATTGCCTCTGCGTAAGAGCGCGGGGTCGCGATGTCAAGTGCACGAGATGAGGTACAACAGCCTCAAGACACACAACGTCCTCTTGCCTGTCCTCAAGGACGTCCGTGCCAAGAGCACACTCACCCCCGACGGACGGAGGACAGACAGACTCAGACTCAGCAACAAGACTAGTGGCGTAGTCTAGACGACACGCAGCAGCAAAGTCCACAAGCTCAACAACTAAGGCAGACGCAGCAGTCGACTCAAACGACGGGTCAGTGACAACAGTAGCGAGGAGACCCATGACAGTGGAACTGGCAGCACGAACCAAGTCGGACTCAGGGTCCGGAACGTTAGGAAGAGAGGACGCAGGAGGAGACAGCAGAGGAACGCGCTCTGGAACAAAGGAAGGACGAAGTGCCATAGTGTGAGTACCTGGCACAGGAGGAGGACGCGGACGCGGGACACGACGAGCACGGCGAACAGTGCGAACAGGGGAGGCAGGACGAGACTCAGGCTCATGACGCTCTGGAAGGGAGACCGGCTACTCAGTGTAACGAGGCGGGGCAGGCAGCGGTGAGTCCGGAGGAAGGGTAGTGGACGAAGGAAGACTAAGAACCTGACGGAGCACCGACTCGGGCGGAAGCTCGAACAGCTCCGTCGGCGGCAAGAAAAACGGTCGCTGCTGCACAGTGCCCCCGGTACCAGCCCCAGCGCCTCCAGCGCCTCCAGCTCCAGCGTCTCCAGGTCCAATGGCTCCAGCTCCAGTGCCTCCAGCTCCAGCGCCTCCAGCTCCAGCGGCGCGACTCCTAAGGCATGTGGGTGCGCCGAGCAAACCACTCGCGCAGCTGCTGAGGTGAGAGAGGCTCTCGTCGGCCAGACCGCTGCGACGAGGCACTCTGAAGACCTCCAGCAGACGCAACACCACCAGGCACAAGACCCCCAGACTCAGCACCAGCAGGCTAAGCACCTCCAGACGCAGCACCCCCAGGCTCAGCACCCCCAGACGCAACACCCCTAGGCCCAGCACCTCCAGACTCCGCACCCCCAGGCTCAGCACCCTCACGCTCCGCACCCCCAGGCTCAGCACCCCCAGGCTCTGCACGCTCAGGCTCAGCACCCCCAGACTCAGCACCTCTAGCATCACCACCCCCGGCAGCACCAGAGTCACTAGTGATCTCTACAGGCTCAGCCAAGGGAAGCGGGTCTACCAGAGAGACACTTGAAGGAGCAGGACACTTAAGGGGGACCTGGAGTGAGGAAGAGCGGCGGGGGGGGAAGAGGGGCAGTGCGGTAGGGGAAGAGACAGTAAAAGGGAACCGACTTGTCAAACGTGACGTCATGAAAGGGGAAGACCCGGCGCGAGGTGGGGTGGTAAAACTGCCAGCCAGGCGCGTCAGGGGGAAAGCCAAGGAAGACGCAGGGGACGGGGCGAGAGGAGAGCTTGTCCGCAGTGGTATCGCGGACAAAGGCACGAGAACCCCAGACCCGGAACCGCGACGCATCGCCAACCTCCCCCGTCCAACGCAGTGTAGGCGAGGTCTCCGGCAAGGAGACACGGGGCCAGAGGTTGAGCTGATGCGCCGCGTACCGGACCGCAAACGGCCACAGAAAAAGGGGAGTAGCTGCATGGATCATGGAGGTACGAGCGACCTCCATGACTAAGCCAATGCGGCGCTCTGAAACACCATTCTGCTGCGGGGAGGCCGGAAACGTGAACGACTCAAGGATGCCCTCCCCCTGACAAAAGTCCCTCAAGAGGTCGGAGGAGAACTCACCACCTCTGTCAGAGTGCAGACGCATGATAGGAAGGTCCTTGCGGAACCGCTCGCGCAGCTGTAGACGAACAGCTCGGATCCAAGGGATCAAGACATCAGGGACCTCCCCCTTTTTGCGCAAGGGGAAGACTGTGGTGTAACGTGAGTAGTCGTCAACAACCAGCAGAAAGTATCGCTCGCGGCCCTGTCCACGGACGTGGGCTGGGCCCCACACGTCCATGTGGAGAGTCTGCAAGGGAGCAGTCGTCGGGGGAAACAAGGAGGAGTGAGGAGCGGCGCGCTGCCGCCCCTCGACGCAAGGAATGCAGGGCGGGGCAGGCGAGGGTGGGAGGGGAGGCAGAGACCTGGGAAGACCAGAGACCAGGAGGCGAGAGTGCATGCCACGAAGGCGTGGCAGGGAGGGGTGACCAAGGCGGTGGTGCCAAAGGAGAGTGTGGTGCGACAGGAGGTGACACTTGCAGGGGGCTGCTACCTATCCTGACGCGGACACCTGAGCAGACGCAGCGACTTGAGGCGGTGCAGTAGTCAGTGTGTACAGAATCGATCCAGGCCGACGGGTGAACGTGGCCAGGTGACGGCCAGTCCGGGAGCACGTACAGATCGCCACACGCTGCCATCCAGGGCCAAAGGTATCAACCCCCGCATCCTGAAGGACGGCGGTGCTCACCAAGTTCGTAGAGAACGAGGGGATGTGGAGACCTGACAGAACCGCCAGACACGGGAGCACAACGAAGGAACGTGCAAGAACAGACCCCTAGAGGGGTCAGCCAAGGAGACTGCAACGGGTCTAGTGAGTGGTGTGACTGTGGTATTGTCGCGAAAGAAACAGCGAGAAGCACCTGAGTCAAGCATGAAGGTGTGCAAGGCCTCAGCAGGCGCAGTACTAGAGAGAGCAGACTCACTAGCACCTAGAGCAGAAGCCTCTGTACCTAGGTCAGGCGGCACACACAAGTAACAGTCACCCTCAGCACTAACAGTCAAAGCATACATGCCAGCAAGGATAGCATCATAGTTAAGAGCAAAGATATCAACACCGGACCTAAGCAGCTCTGCCCATCGCGGCATCTCAGCCTCATCGCCAAACTCAGTGCGCCAAGCGTCGTCTAGGCGGGAGAAGCAGCGGTGCTGGGTGTGAAACTTCCCGCACGTCTGACCAGCGCGGTCACCTGTGCGAATGACGTACGGGCAGCGAGCACTACCCCCAGACGCCCCACGCTGAGCAAACCACTCACGAAGCTGCTGGGGCGTGAGGGTCTCATGTGGGCGCTGCTGCGGCTGCCGCTGATCTACTCCGGTCCGACCACCACCACCGCCGCCGCCACCACTCCCTCCTCCGCCACCACCGCCGCCACCGCTCCCACTTCCGCCACGACCACCACCACCGCCACCCCCACCGCTGCCACCACCGCCGCCACCACTCCCACCGCCACCGCCTCCACCTCTACCGCCTCCACCGCCTCCATTACCCCCACCCCCACCCCCCCCACCACTCTTGCCTCCCTTGCCCTTGCCGCTGCGGCGCTTCCCACTAGGAGCAGAAGCAGCACCGACCTCCTCAGCACCAAGGAAGTCGACAGCAGCAGCAGAAGCAACAGAGGGGGCAAGAGGTTAGGGGGAGCATCCCCCAAAGAAGGGCGTGCGAGGAGTGCCACGAGTAGCACCTACAGCGACTGCACTAGTCTCAGCTGCAAGGAGGTGCTCCTCGAGCAGGTGGATAGTGATCTTGGTGGGGTTAAGGGCGAGAAAGTGGTCCCTGACTGCGCGAAGAGAGTCAGGGAGGCGGGTGACCATAAAGTAGAGAGTGATGTAAATCGGGGGCTCGTTCTTGGGGACGAACTCGGCTGGGAGGGCAGCGCGGTAGCGAGCGTCGCTAGTGCAAAGGTGGGTTATGAGGTCCGCTACTGTGGCAAAGGAGGACAGCTTGGGAAATAGGTAGGGCAGTATAAGGCGGCCGAGAGCTGCAGTGGCAGGGGAAGAGTAGTGGGCGACTACAGCGTCGTACAGGGCTTTGGCAGTTTTAGGCTGGTCAAAGTGAGCGCGTTCGGCTATCGGCAGGTGGTTGCGAACGGCTAGGCGAGGGGCAGCGTCACGGGTAAGCCACTGTGAGCGAGTCGCACTGTCAGCTGTGTCGGGAGGGGCAGGACAGGCTCTAGACGTGAGGTCAAACAGTGAGACATTGTCTTTCTAATCGCTCAGCAGGTACAGCTGTAGGTCCTGAGGCCATGTCTTAAACTTAATAGGACGGCCCTCAGGATCGAACTCGAGGATACTGAGAGTGGCTATAACGTAGCAGTGCAGGGTGGCGCGTAGGGCAGGGCAGGGCAGTGCGCGGGCAGAAATGTGAGCGCACGGGCTGCAAGAGGCGGCACGCGGGCAGGCAAAGGCGGCACGCGGGCTGCAGAGGGACGGCGCGCAGCAAGCGAGGCGGCGCGCGGGTCTGCACAGGGCAGCGCGTGGGTAGGTAGAGGCGGCGCGCGGCTGGCAGGGCAGCGCGCGAGCAGAAAATTAGGCAGCGCGCTGTCAGTAGGGCTGCGCGCGGGCACAGCTGGGCGTGCGCCGGGCGGCGCGACGCGGGGGACGGCAGGCGCAGGCAACGCGACGGCGGGCAGGGCGTGCGCTGGCCGCACGACGGACAGGGCAGGGCAGACGCGGGCTGCGCGCCGCGGGCAGGGCGTGCGCAGGCTGCGAGACGGGTAGGGCAACGCGTGCGCGGGGCGGCACGACGCATGGGTGGGCGCGCGCGGGCAGCGCGACGCGGGGCAGAGGCGTGCATGGGTGGGGCGCGACGCAGGCAGGGCGTCTACAGGCTGCGCGACGCAGGCAGGGCAGAGCGAGCGCGGGCAGCACTATGCAGGGCAGGGCAACGAGAAGGGTGGGGCAGCTCGACGGGAAGGGTACTATCGGGTGGGCCCTTATGAGAACAGTCCTGGAGCAGGACCTGCTCTGAAACCATGTTAAAAACTAGCAGGAATGAATGAACTAGGAATGGTTGGGATACAAGTAGAAACCCTAGAAAGTGTTGTACCCCATGTAAGCTACCCCACTACAGCCTACACAACTAGCATAATAGTTTAGCAACAGTTGGAATGGATCTGGACCGTCGGAGCACACGACATCGAGCAGCTGCAGGATCGAGGGATTTGGCGGGAACAGTTTCGCAACTGTTCTAGTCGCACAGTTGGGTTTGAATTCGAATAAGAAAATGTACCCCTTTGAGTAAATGGCTAGCTAGGTCGTTTCGCATTCCCCCTGCACTAGTATTTATAAGCTTGTACCTGCATGTTTTAATTCATCTCAAAGCATTTTACATTCACTCTGTTTTGAGGTCAAGGGCCCACCACTATCAAGCAGATGTGTGCGAACCTTCCCGAGGTGATCCTAGGGTCGATCAACTTCTGATCGTAACATGGTACCGTCATCTCCCGGTTAGAAGGCCTGGGGGTCTTACCATAAATGTGCTAAAAATGACTTGTGGGGTCTTATTTGATGGCATATAGTGCATAATGTTAGAATCTTAGAATAGAACAAGGATGAAATGAACTAGCAGGAAGTTGGGTACAAGTAGGAAACCCTAAGTTTGTGTACCCTCTAAGGCTAAACCCACTATAGCCTACACAATATAAACATACAATGTTTGACACACCCCCATAGGCGAAGTGGGAGACAACCAGAGGGTCACAAGACCAGTCAAAGCAAAGCAAGGCAAAACAAGCTCAGGGTGGATCTCAAGGGATACCACACAAATTCCGAGCACAAACAAGTGGTCACAAGACCAGTTCACATGCAGTTTGATAATATAGCTAGAGGTATAGTGAGCACAACCTAGCAAATAAAAGCATGCAGGTATATATATAGAGATCACAGTACAAGCAAAGTCAAGAAGTAAGCAAGTGAGGTCTAGTAGGCACAAGGCCTAGAAGAGTACAGAAGCGCTGATGGTCACAAGGCTGAAGCGCCTTGGTGAACACATCAGCAGTGTTGGCCTGAGTGGCCACGTAACGCAGACAAAGCTGACCACACTGCTGCAGCTCTCGAGCCAGAAAGTACCGTAGAGCGATGTGCTTCGTTCTGTGCTCCAGTCTGTGCTCCTCACACAAGGCAATGGCAGCCTTGTTGTCGACGTACAGCACTGGAGGAGAACGAGGCCGCTCTCCCAAGTCGGTCAGCAGGTAGGTGAGCCAGCGTAGCTCCTGGGCTGCCATGGCTGTGGCGTAGATCTCAGCCTCACAACTGGAGCTGAGAACTGAAGAAGAACGTGTAGAACGCCAAGAAACTGAACCAGAGCCAAGGCTGAAGGTGTAACCCTGAGACGACCGCTGAGTGGCCTGGTCGTCCGCCCAAGAAGCGTCTGAGTGCCCAGTGAGAACAACTCGGTCTCGCCCTCCAAGCACTAGCCCCATGCCTGACGTACTGCACAAGTAGCGCAACACCCTCTTAGCTGCATCCATGTGCTCCTTCCGGTGACGGCCAGGAGCGACATAGCGTGCAAGGATGCTAAGAGGGTATGCAAGGTCAGGTCGAGTGCAGGTCATCAGGTACATGAGGCAGCCCACAAGCTCTGGATACGGGCCACTCGGCTCTACGGACTCATCCGAAGGCAGAGCTGAGAGCGAGTGACCGGTAGGCAGAGGAGTGGACTGAGGCGAGGAGTACGTGAAGCCGAAGCGCTGAAGGACCTGCTGCACCATGTGTGACTGAGTCAAGGTAATGGTGCGCCGTGCTCTGTCCCGGGTGATCCGCAAGCCAAGATAGCTTGTCAGTTCACCCAGGTCTGTGCACGTGTGTCTCTTCTGCAGCTCCGACTTCACGTGGGCGAGAGCCTGAGTGTCAGCAGTGGCAAAGACCAAGTCGTCGACGTACACGAGGATGTAGAACGGCGGCAGCGAAGTGTCTGTGCGCAGAAACAGCGACGGGTCAGCAGTAGAAGGCGCGAACCCAAGTGCCGCAAGTGTCGTCCTCAGTGTATCGTGCCACTCACGTGGTGCCTGGCGGAGACCGTAGACCGGCCGCCGGAGGCTCCACTGGGTGCCAGGAGGAAAAGTCCCAGTGAAGCCAGGAGGGCGGCGCAGCCAGATCTCCTCGTGCAGGCTACCCTGCAAGAAAGCAGTGCTGAAGTCAAGAGAGTGAAGCTCGTAGTCGCGCTGAGCGGCTATGTGCAGCAGCACCCGAAGAGTGGTCATCTTCGGGGTGGGGGAGAAGGTCTGGAAGAAGTCGACTCCCTCACGCTGACTGAAGCCACGAGCCACGTAACGCGCCTTGAAGACAGGCGGAGAACCCGGCGGCCGCTTCACCCTGAAAATCCACATGCCACTGACGATGTTCTCACCCCCGACGGACGGAGGACAGGCAGACTCAGACTCAGCAACTAGGCTAGCGGCGTAGTCTAGACGACAAGCGGCAGCAAAGTCAACTAACTCAGCGACGAGAGCAGACGCAGCAGAGGACTCAAAGGTAGGGTCAGTGACAACAGTAGCGAGTAGACGCGTGACAGTAGGACGGGCAGCACGAAGGGAGTCAGACTCCGGGTCAGCAAGAGTAGGAAGAGAGGACGCAGGAGGAGACGGCAGAGGGACACGCTGAGGAGCAGTGGAGGGACGCAGAGTCATGTAGTGAGTGCCAGGGACAGGAGGAGGACGCTCACGCGGGACACGACGACCAGTGCGAGCAGCACGAACAGGCGACGCAGAGCGAGACGCAGGCGACACAGGACGAGACTCAGGCTCACGACGCTCCGTAAGACCTCCTGTGGGACCAGTGTAAGGAGAAGGACCAGGGAGCGGCGAGGCAGGCGGTAACTGTGACTGTGACTGGACAGGCGGTGGACACTCTAAATAGGGAGTAGGACACGGAGGAGGAGGCTGACCAAGAACCTGCTGAAGGAGCGGAACGAATAACGGCCGGGGCCGGGTCCGCAGCACCAGCAGCAGCTCCAACGTCAGGGTCCGCAGCACCAGCAGCAGCTCCAACTCCAGGGTCCGCAGCACCAGCAGCAGCTCCAACGTCAGGGTCCGCAGCACCAGCAGCAGCTCCAACTCCAGGGTCCGCAGCACCAGCAGCAGCTCCAACGTCAGGGTCCGCAGCACCAGCAGCAGCTCCAACTCCAGGGTCCGCAGCACCAGCAGCAGCTCCAACTCCAGGGTCCGCAGCACCAGCAGTAGCTCCAACTCCAGGGTCCGCAGCACCAGCAGCAGCTCCAACGTCAGGGTCCTCAGTACCAGCAGCAGCTCCAACTCCAGGGTCGGCAGCACCAGCAGCAGCAGCAGCACCTCCAGCACCAGGGTCCGCGACACCAGGCGCGCCACTCCGGAGAGTGCAGCGCCGCTCGTACCACTCACGGATCCGCTCAAGAGAGGGCAGCTCCCGCTGAGGGGGGGAAGCACCAGCACCAGTCCCAGTAGGACCCCGGGCTCCAGAGGCACCTCTCCTGAGGCTGCAGTACTCTGAGTACCACTCACGCAGCTGCTCCGAGGAGAGAGCTCCTCCAGGTGTAGGACTCCCAGGCTCAGCACCCCCAGACTCAGAACCCCCAGACACCGGACTTCGCGTCTCAGCACCCTCAGGCTCAGCACCCCCAGGCTCAGTACCCTCAGGCTCAGCACTCCCAGGCTCAGCACCCCCAGGCTCAGCACCCCCAGTCTCCGCACCCCCAGGCTCAGCACCCCCAGGCTCCGCACCCGCAGCAGGGTGAGAGTCAACAGCTACCTCAACAGGCTCAACCGGGTCTACCTGGGACACACCTGAGGGAGCGGCACCCTGAGGGGGGAGGGGGTCTACCACAGCAGCACCTGGAGCGAGGAAGAGAGGGGGGGGGGGAGCGGGGCAGTGCGGTAGGGGAAGAGGCGGTAGTAGGGGACGGACTCGTCAAAAGTGACGTCCTGAGAGGGCAGGACCCGGCGCGAGGTGGCGTGGTAAAACTGCCAACCAGACGCGTCAGGGACAAAGCCAAGGAAGACGCAGGGAACAGCGCGGGAGGAGAGCTTTTCCGTGGACGTATCGCGGACAAAAGCTCGAGATCCCCAGACCCGGAAATGCGACGCATCGCCAACCTCCCCCGTCCACAGCAGTGTGGGCGAGGTCTCCGGCATGGAGACACGGGGCCAGAGGTTGAGCTGATGCGCAGCGTACTGGACCGCAAACGGCCACAGAAAGTGGGGGGCAGCCGCATGGATCAAGGAGGTACGGGCGACCTCCATGACTAGGCCAATGCGGCGCTCCGCAACCCCATTCTGCTGTGGAGAGGCCGGAAGCGTGAACGACTGCTCAATGCCGTGCTCCGCATAGTAGGCTGCCAAGAGGTCGGAGGAGAACTCACCACCTCTGTCAGAGTGCAAGCGCAGGACAGGAAAGTCCGAGTGGAAACGCTCGCTGAGCTGGAGACGAGCTCTGCGGATCCAAGGGATCAAAACAGCAGGGACCTCACCCTTGGTGCGCAAGGGGAAGACCGTGGTGTAGCGCGAGAAGTCGTCAACAACTATCAGGAAGTACCTCTCCTGACCCTGACCACGGACGCGGGCTGGGCCCCACACGTCCATGTGGAGTGTCTGCAAGGGAGCAGTCGTCGGGGGAAACGAGGAGGAGTGAGGAGCGGCGCGCTGCCGCCCCTCGACACAGGGAAGACAGGGAGGAGCAAGCGAGGGTGGGAGGGGAGGGAGAACCCTGGGAAGACCAGAGACAAGGTACCGGGAGTGCATGGCACGAAGGCGCTGCACAGACGGGTGGCCAAGTCGGTGGTGCCAGAGGACAGTCTCGTGCGCCAGAGAGCGACACGAGCAGGGGGCGGACAACTGACCTGACGCAGACGCAGACAAGGCTACCTGAGGGGACTCAGTGGTCAGTGTGTACAGGTCCGACCCCGGCTGCCGAGTGAAGGTAGCCAGGTGACGGCCCGTCCGAGCACACGTGCAGTGTGTCACGCGCTCGTAGGCAGGGGTGAACTGGTGAACACCCCCGTCCTGGAGTGCACAACCCGCCACCAAGTTCGTAGAGAACGAGGGGAGGTGGAGACCAGACAGTGTGCCCGACGGGACCGCAGGACAGGGAAGAACAGTGGAGGAGGTCGCAATGACCGGACCCCCAGAGGGGTCAGCGAGGGAGACAGCAACTGGCCGAGCGAGTGGCTCAAGGACAGTGCGGTCACGAAAGAAACAGCGAGAAGCACCTGAGTCCAGTGTGAAGGTGTGCAGTGCTGCAGTCGACTCAGTACCAGGGGGCGCAGACGCACTAGCACCTAGAGCAGCAGCCTCACCAGCACCTGGGGTAGCAGCCGCACTAGCACCTAGAGCGGCAGCCTCACTCACAGGACACGGCAGCTGCACCTGTCCATCACCAGAAGCTCCCGACCGACCCACTCCAGAGTGACTACCACTACGGCCACCTTGATAGCCCCAACTGGCGTACCACGCACGAAGCTGCTGGGGCGAAAGAGAACACGGCAGCTGCACCTGTCCACTACCAGAAGCTCCCGACCGACCCACTCCAGAGCGACTACCACTACGGCCACCCCGACAGCCCCAACTGGCGTACCACGCACGAAGCTGCTGGGGCGAAAGAGAACACGGCAGCTGCACCTGTCCACTACCAGAAGCTCCCGACCGACCCACTCCAGAGCGACTACCACTACGGCCACCCCGACAGCCCCAACTAGCATACCACTCACGAAGCTGCTGGGGCGTGAGGGACTCACGCGCACGGCCCTGGAGCTGCATCTGGCCTCGCCAGGAGCAGCAGTAGCGGCAGTAACAGCAGTAACAGCAGGAGCAGTAGCAGTGGGAGTAGAAAAGGCAGTAGCAGCAGTAGCAGTGCTGGCAGGGCAATGCTCACCAGTGGTCGGCGCGGCAGGCGCAAGACGGTGGCGACCGCGGGGCTGCTGCAGTGGCGGGCGGCTCCAGGGGCTGCTGCTGCAGTGGCGGGCGGCTCCAGGGGCTGCTGCTGCAGTGGCGGGCGGCTCCAGGGGCGGCTGCTGTAGTGGCGGGCGGCTCCAGGGGCGGCTGCTGCAGTGGCGGGCGGCTCCAGGGGCTGCTGCTGCAGTGGCGGGCGGCTCCAGGGGCTGCTGCTGCAGTGGCGGGCGGCTCCAGGGGCGGCTGCTGTAGTGGCGGGCGGCTCCAGGGGCTGCTACTGCAGTGGCGGGCGGCTCCAGGGGCGGCTCCACGGGCAGGTGGCGACGCCGCGGGCAGGGCGACGCGGCGGGCAGGTGGCGACGCCGCGGGCAAGGCGACGCCGCGGGCAGGCGACGACGCCGCGGGCAGGCGACGACGCCGCGGGCAGGCGACGACGCCGCGGGCAGGCGACGACGCCGCGGGCAGGGGCTGCGTCGCGGGCAGGCGACGACGCCGCGGGCAGGGGCTGCGTCGCGGGCAGGCGACGACGACGCCGCGGACAGGGCGACGCGGTGGGCGGCGAGAGCCTGCAGAGGCGGCGCGCGGTCGGGCAGAGGCTGCGCGCGGGCCTGACGGGTCTGCAGGGGCGGCTCTCGGGCGTGACGGGCCTGCAGAGGCGGCTCGGGGGGGGCCTGACGGGTCTGCAGAGGCGGCTCGGGGGCCTGACGGACCTGCAGGGGCGGTTCGAGGGCGCACGAGGGCGTACGAGGGCGCACGAAGGCGCACGAGGACGTACGAGGGCGCACGAGGGCGCACGAAGGCGCACTAGCAGAGAAAGGCGCACGAGGGCGCACGAAGGCGCACGAGGGCGCACGAAGGCGCACTAGCAGAGAAAGGCGCACGAGGGCGCACGTAGGGTAGGGCGCACGACGGCGCTTCTAGCAGAATGGTGGGCCCATTGTAGAAGGCGGTCCTAGGTAGCAACCTAGGCTCTGATACCATGTTAGAATCTTAGAATAGAACAAGGATGAAATGAACTAGCAGGAAGTTGGGTACAAGTAGGAAACCCTAAGTTTGTGTACCCTCTAAGGCTAAACCCACTATAGCCTACACAATAAAAACATACAATGTTTGACACATAAGACCCCCGGACATCTACTAATTACAAAAAATGTATGGTAAGGAAGAATGTTCAGGAAAATTCGGATTTTTTTTTTTTTAAATGCGAACTCGAGTTTAGCTCGAAACGAGGAGCGTATCGCCACATTCGCGCATGCCACGTGCCACTCATTTGAGAATGACGGACGGCAGCAACACCTCACACTTCTGGGGCCGCGGCGTCGCGCCTCTTGATTAGGGTGTGGACCACTCGCATGACCGACGCGCCTCTAACTATGTACAGCAGTGTATGAAATAGTTCAAAATAGATATTTGAAGTTATTATTCATTGGAATTTAAAAACAAATGGGGAACTATGGGGGTGTTATAATAAAGTGGGTCACAACGCGGGTCCTCTCCAGGACTGACATAATAAAGGACCCTTGGTCCGAATAGAGGACCCAGGGGCTTGTACGCGGGGGGGTCTTCTTGCCGGGAGATTACGGTATGAGAGCGACTCGGGAATCTCTCGCACTGCCACCTCCGAACCCTTCAGCGATCGAAAGGTGGCGTCCGGCACACGATCTCGTGTAAGGATGGCCAGAGGATCCGGAGGTTAAACAAATCTGACGGCAACCCAACCCGGTTGCGACACATGAGGCGACGACAACGATTGGCACCGCGGTCGTCGAACAACTACTTCAGCGACTCAGCAACCTGGAGCAAGGACTCCAAACATTGTAGAATCGCGATGAGGGAACATCTTCCCAACCCTCTCAACCGGCCTCGAACGGCCAGAATACTGCCCTGCACACCTTCTTCTTCGACACAAATGGCTCTACACCTAAGACTCCCTGTCCCTACAAAGAAGCAATTATTTATGCGCAATCAAGGTTTCTAAGCATTTAAAAAATAAAGACAAGTGTGTGCTTTGACGGCAGAGATTTCTATACCTGGAGCTTCAAGCTCGAGCAGCTACTGCAAAATGCGCAGATTTTTCACTACTTCGACGGGAGCTACTCAGGACCTGCTGAAGACACCGCCGACGCCAGGGCGACTACAACGAGTCCCTGATGGCGTACGGCGTTCTCCTGCGGAACATGTCGCCGGCGGAGCAGTTGAGCATTCAATCGTACAAGGAATCCCCTGCTCCAGCCCTTGACGCTTGGCGCCACTTGAACGGCGTATATCAACCGAAAGATTCGGTTTCTTCGAGCCGCCTGCTCCAGCAGCTACTGGAGACGAAAATGGCCCCAGGGGAGAAGGCCAATAGCTACATCAATCGCTGTCGGAGCCTCCGCGATCAAATCGCGAAGTTGGGAAGCATTATTTCCGAGGAAATCTTCGTGAATATCGTGCTTCAAGGGCTCGACCCAGAGTGGCGGCCCTGCAAGGCGCTTCTCCGACAGCAGGGGGTCATCTCGGAGGCCGCCCTTTGCGCCACCCTTCTTGCCGAATAGAGAGATATGGACCAGCAACGACCAGCGCTGCGATGAGACTGGGAACGCCTCGCCTTCTACGCCGACAACACTGAAGAGCGACGGCCGCGGCGCCGTTACTGCAAGATTTGCATGAATTTCGGGCACTTGGTAGATCGGTGTAAATTCCGATCTCGCCCTCGCCAGACCAATCCGAGCACCTGGTCCGGCCGACAAGACGCACGAAACGACACGCGTCCAGCCCAGGGGTATCAACCCCCATCGCGCAATGTGAACTCAGCAGTTTAGCATCAGCATCAGCAGCCGTCACCACCTGCCCCAGTGCGCAACGTCATGGGGAATATGGCCATGACTAGCGAATCCCGTCGTCGCCGCATACGCTCACCGTCACCTGAGCAAGCACCTCACCGAATCGACACGTTCTCCAACAACAACCCGTTCAGCACGCACCACGACTTCAGCGATGGCAACGATCAAGATTGGAACCTCCCAATCCCGCTGCTTGAAAGTCCCCCGTACGTACCTGATACGCGGGCGGCGCCACTCGATTGGCTCTCGCGCGAGCAATTTCTGAAGTTTGACACACCACATAACGTCACGCCGCGTCTTGCTCGCACGTGACGACAACAAGCGCTACAATACCTGGTACCTGGACAGCTGCTGCGGCCAGCACATGGTGGGTTCCGAACGTTTTGTCTCCAACGCTGTCGCAACCCCAACGGCCACTTACGTAACCGTGGCCAACAACACCCGCCTGCGCGCAAGCGCGCAAGGAATCGTCGTGCTCAAGGCACGGGGAAGCCGCACGCACATCACGCTTAACGATGTGCTGATCGTCCAGAATCTGCGCTTCAACTTGCTTCCCGCTGCCCAACTTATGGATTGCGGCGTCAAACTTAGCACGGACTGCAACACGCGCACTACTCATCATCGACCACACCACATATGCAGTTCGGACGAGCACACTCTAAAAACGGAGTGTATATCCTTGATTTCGACATTCCCGACTGTAGCGGCGATTCAAACAAACTAATTGATCTCGTTCCAACGCGCTTCGAGCACATCCACCGCAGGGACTGGAAACACCCTGATGGAAGACCGTGGGTTTCTCACCACCCTCACCCTCGCGAGCTGGCGCTTCACGACCCTGACCTAGACAGCATCTGCAGAGACTGCCACACGCTCACCGCCTCAACTATCGCAATTGCCGGCCGCGGTCTCGCCGCCATCGCCGAAGCTGAGCAATACGCACCACCGGAAGAAGGGATGTCAAACATGGAGCTCAAAATCGCAACACGCGGCGTGTTCGGAATGGTCGAACATCCCTTCACCGGCTCGGCATCGCAACACCTTCAAGGCATGCTGCGCGGTACCATTGTCGGGACCTTCGACGCGCGCGGAGTAGCTTGCCCCTACACATGAGAGGAGTTTCTGAAGGTTTACCCCCACTGGCGCGACCCTACGAAGAAAATGACCGTGGCGGAAGAGGAAGATTTGGCGTGCCGCGAAGCAGAGGAGCTTCGTCGACAAAGCCTTGCCGAGGCACGCGGCACATTCGCATGTGCTGCATGGGGTGCCAAAGAGGAAGAAAGCACCTTCAATGAAGGGGGGTGGGGAAGCACTGGTAAATGGGGAACAAGCGACACTGGAGAAGGGGCAACACCGGCGGCACCTGGGATACCGGTAACGGAGGATGGGGTACCGCATCTGGCGGCGAAGGTAGCGGATGGGGCACTTCCGGTGAAAATTGGGGAACTTCCCGCGAAGAACAAAGGGGGGGAGAAGAAGCAGAGACAGAGCCTCCTATTGTTCCCCTTGGTCGTCCCCCGTGCCGCCCCGCACCTGCGTTACCTCCACCAGACATCCAGCCGCACCACGACCCCTAGGACACCATCGACTAGGGCAACGTACCATCAACCCCGCGTCGCACCGTCTACGGACCTGCTCAAGAGCCACGCGAACCAACTTTCGTCCCTGGAACTATCCTTGGAACCAACATTCCCTTCTCCGTAATTCTCGACAGAGAATTCTTGGCGTTGATGATGACCACGGCAAACGATGAAGAAGGAGAAGCAGAAGAAGCAGCAGCAGAACCTGCCCCAGTACCTGACGAAGACCCCGAAGTAGCGCGCGCACGTTACATATGCACCTCTGGATTCCGCGCCAGCGATGACCTCTGGCACCAGCGCCTCGGACATCCCTCGCGCGCGAACCCTAAAAAACTGCATCGAAGCTGGCGTCTTCGCCCCTGGCGCACTCCTACGCCCCGACGGCACCGAAGTAAGAAGCGCGACACACTCGCACAGCTGCAGTGTTTGCCCTGAAGCTGCACTAAGTCATCAGCCATTCCCGCTGCTCGAACCGGGAACCAACCGCTACCCCAAGCTGTACAAAGTGTACAGCGATTTTCTTAACGTGGGGCATTGCGGAGTGAACGACGAGCTATATACGCTCACCTTCATCGGTGCTGGGACACACTATGTGTGGGTTGTGTACGTAGAATCATGCAGTAGAGCGTACGAGGTGTTCCGTCTCTGGTTGGCGCATGCGCAACGGCAATCCATGGAGAAGCTGAAAATCTGGCAATCGGACGGTGCAGCGGAATTCAGAAGCGGAGCGGCAAGATTACCTGGCGCAGAAGGGAATTGAGCATCACATCTCCCTTCCATACGCGCACCAGCAACAAGGCATAGCTGAGTGGACAAATCGCACACTGATGACGAAGGTGCGGGCGCTAATGAAGCAGTCCAAGCTCCCGCCGATCTACTGGACCTACGCAATGCACCACGCCGTGCGGGTGCACAACCTGCTGTCAACAACCGCCATCACCGGCAACTTGTCCCCACATTTAAAGTGGACAGGGAGGGACTAAAGGGGACACATCCATGCTCCGCGTGTGGGGGTGCATGGTGCGACATCGCCCGCCGACGTCAACTATCGGGAAGTTCACAAGCCAGTCGCGCGCGCTGGGGAATCCACCTCGGCATCAGCCACGAGCACAAGGCATGGATCATTCTAGACCTGCTCGGCCTGAAAACCACTCATGCGCGCGACGTCATATTCTACGAGCGACTCTTCCTCGACCAGTTCCGCGAAGACGAGCGGACGAACGCGAACTGCGTTTACGCCAACGACGTGCACAACTATGCAACACCTGAGGACGAAGCAGCTGCGGCCATCCTGGAGCAGGACACCAGAGGCGAGTTCTCAAGAGGAGATTTCTATAGCAGCGCCGATGATGATGATGATTCCTCTGAGGGGGGAGGAATGGGCGGAACAGGAGGAAGCGGCAGAGGCGCAGCACCACCAGCACCACCTGAACCAGAGAGTGACGACGACGACGTACATGAGGTTGTCCCGCAGCATCGCCACGACAACACCGTCTCCAAGCTGCAACTTCTCGGGCTCCACACCGTAACCTCAACGGCGCCACGTGTCATCGAACTGAAAAATACGCGCCAAGCCCTCAGTGGGCCACAGAGCAAGGAATGACACGAGGCGATGGATGCAGAAATTAAGGCGCTCGAATCCCGAGACACCTGGGTGCTCGTCGACCGCGCTGCAATCAAGGGAGCAAGGGTTCGTTCCGGAAAGTGTGTCTTCCGTGTGAAGACCGCAGCGGATGGCACGATCGAACGGTTCAAGGCACGCTGGGTGGTGCGCGGCTATGACCAGAGGCACGGGATCGATTTCGATCAAACGTTTGCACCGGTTAGCTGTCACACCTCCGTCAATATCCTGCTCGCCATCGCCGCTGCAAGGCACCTGCCACTGCACCAAATCGACGTAGAAAACGCGTTCCTGTATGCGTTAGTAGATGCAGTCATCTACGTGGAGCAGCCGCACACGTACGGAGAAGGAGACTCGCGACTATGTCAGCTGCGCAAATCCCTTTACGGGATCAAGCAGGCGCCAAGGCTCTGGCAGTAGTACCTGCACAGCATTCTGCTTGAAATAGGCTTCATTTAGATGCCTCATGACCCCGGGATGTATCGCCGCGATTTCCGCGGAGATTACATCCTGCTCACCGTCTATGTCGATGATTTGCTTTACACGGGGTCAAGCAACGAAGTGCTCGAGCAATTCGAGAAGAATCTGGCGGGGCGCGTTGACATTACCTGCTACTACGAAGTGTAGCAGTTTTTAGGACTCAACATCTCCTACGCACCGGAGGCTATTCACCTCTCAACGGCTAAGTACGCAGAGGAGCTTGGAAAGTGCTTCAACATTTTACCTGCGCGCTCTATAGTTTTTCATTTCGACGCCTAAGGTTGGGCTCTGTTACCCAACAGTGCCAACCCCATCCTTCAACCTCATCGGCTACGTGGACGCTGATCACGCAGCAGACCCCGACAATCGACGGTCTAGGACTGGGTTCCTGTTTTGCCTCGAGCCGACAGGACCAATCTCATGGAACTCGCAGAAACAGGAGCTGGTTGCCCTGTCATCGGCCGCAACACTAGCAGTTCGCGAGGGCCTCTATCTGCAGGAACTCCTGCAAGAGGTGAAAATCCCAGTTTTGCCTATGGTGGGGCAGCACCGGTGGCGGAGCTGGAGGTACTGGTACTGGAGGTACTGAGCATCCTACTGGTGGCGGAGTCAATGGTAGTGTAGAGGCTGCTAGTCTAGGTGCTTATGAGACTGCTAGCACAGTCGCAGTTCCTCCGAAGGCTTTGAACACCTTCATACTAGACTTCGGCGCGTCTCGCTGCTTCTTCCGTGACTGCACCACAATCACACCGCTCACAGCACCTGTTCCTGTCACCTTGGCCGACCCCTTCGGTGGCCAAGTCGTTGCACGTGGCTCTACTGTTCTCCCGTATCCGACAACCCCCTCCGGCTCCCTTACAGGTCTCTACCTCCTCTCGTTCACTACAAACTTGGTGAGTAACACTATCCTCCAGGACCAATTGGTCACCAAGCTGTCCTACATGTTTTCCTCCGCCTAAGCACACAGTTTTGGCAGGACCTCCAAGTCCTGCGTCTGCACTCTGACAGAGGTGGTGAGTTTTCCTCCCGCCTCCTTAAGGACTTTTGTCCTGAGGAGAGCATTGCCCAGTCGTTCACACTTCAAGACTCTCCACAGCAGAATGGGATTGCTGAGCGCCGCATTGGCTTGATCATGGAGGTTGCTCGCACCTCCATGATCCATGCGGCTTCTCCCCATTTTCTGTGGCCGTTTGCAGTCCGATACGCTGCGCATCAGCTCAACCTCTGGCTCCGTGTCTTCAAGCTTGCCAGAGACCTCGCCTACACTGCGTTGGACGGGGGAGGTTGGTGATGCGTCGGCGTTTTGGGTCTAGGGTTCCATTGCCCATGTCTGCCATCCTTCCGCCGGCAAGCTCTTTTCTTGCACCCTTCGCTGCATCTTCATTGGCTTTCCCATCGACGCCCCGCCCTGGCAGTTTTACCACCCTGCCTCACCTCACGTCCTGTCCTCTCAGCACATCATCTTTGACAAGTCGGTTCGCTACTACCGTCTCCACCCCCACAACACTTCCCCCGTCCCCCCCCCCCCCCGCCTCTCTTCCCGGTACAGGTTCCCACCAGGTAGACCCGCTTCCCTCACAGGGTCCGACTCCCTCAGATGTGTCTCAAGTTGACCCACCCCTCTTGGCTGAGCATTTGGAGGTATCCTCTGACATCTCTCGACTAGCTGAGGGGGGTGACCCTGCTGCTGGCAACGCAGCGGCCCCTTGCCACTCACCACGCTTGGAGGCCCCTCCTGGTTTTCCAACTCGCCCGTCTTCACCACCTCTGCAACCAGTCGATGTGGGCTCCAGTGCTGCTTGGGGCGGTGACACTGGAGGAGTGGACCCTGGGGGTGCTGCTAGGGGCGGTGACACTGGGGGTGCTGGTTCTGGGGGTGCAAGTTCTGGGGGTGCTGGTTCTGGGTGTGCTGAGTGTCCTAGTGGCGGTGGATTTGTGGGTGCTCCTGCTGGAGGCTCTGACAGTGGACAGCAGCAGCAGCCGAGATGGCAAGAGACTATCTCGCTGCAGCAGCTTCGTGAGTGGGTTGTCCGGTGGGGCAGCTCTAAAAGAGGGGCTGGAGGTACTGGTGCTGGAGGTGCTACTTTTGGAGGTACTGGTGGTTGTGGTGGAGGTACTAGCGCTGGAGGTGCTGGTGCTGGAGATACTGGAGATGGAGGTGCTGGTACTGCAAGAACCGCAGTCACCACACCACCCCCGTGAGCAGCAATCGTCGCGGCACCCCCATGAGCTGCAGTCTCCGCACCAGCAGCACCACCAGCCCGGTTGGCCGCGAGGCCTCATGAAGACTCTCTGTCAAACATATATTTATATGTTAGAGTTATTTGTTAGGCTTAGTGGGGTTGACTCTAGGGGGTTGTTTCCTTAGGGTTTGTACTCTCGACATTTCTTCCTTAGTCAATTCTTCACTCGACATTTCACATGGTATCAGAGCTAGGAAACTTCCTTGGGCCCACCTATTAACTCGTTTTTTTTTAGTTTAGGGAAGCGCGCGTGCCCGAGTCGCGCCTCGTGTGTCCCCCCTACCGTCGCGCCCTCCCACGGCCCCTCACGGCCCCTTAGCGTCGCCCCTTAGCGACCGCATTCACGGCCCCTCGCGCCACCCTTTGGCCTCTCGCGCCACCCTTACGGCCCCTCGCGCCGCCTGTTAGGCCCTCTACGACCCCTTACGCCGCACGTAGGCCCCGCGCGCCGCCCTTAGCGGCTCCTTACGGCCCCTCGCGTCGTCATTTACGGCCCGTAGTGCGGCCCCTTTGCCCATTACGGCCCTCCCTTGCCCTCCGCGGCCCCTCGTGCTGCTCTCTCACGGCGCGTCACCGAACCTCTGCGGCCCCTCGCGCCGCCCTTCCCGGCCCGACGTCGCCGCTTTCCCATTAGCAGCGGCCACCACAGCTTCTGCAGCTGCAGCTGCCGCCGTCCCTGCAGTGGAAGCCGCGGCTGCTGTGGCCGCCGCTGTCCCTGCAGCTGCAGCCGTCGCTGTCCCTGCAGCAGCCGCCGCCGCCGTGCCTGCAGCTGCCGCCACTGCTGAACCTGCTGCACCTACCGCAGCCGACACTGCAGCAGCTGCCGCTGCCGATTCTGCAGCTGCTGCTGCCACCGTACCTGCAGCAGCTGCTGCTCCTGAACCTGCAGCAGCTGCCGCTCCTGAACCTGCAGCAGCTGCCGCTCCTGAACCTGCAGCAGCTGCCGCTCCTGAACCTGCAGCAGCTGCTGCTCCTGAACCTGCAGCAGCTGCTGCTCCTGAACCTGCAGCAGCTGCTGCTCCTGAACCTGCAGCAGCTGCCGCTGCAGGACCTGTAGCAGCTGCTCCCGCCAGGCCTGCAGCAGCTGCCACCGCCGGACCTGCCGCAGCTGCCGCCATCGGATCTGCAGCAGCTGCAGCCGCCGGACCTGCCGCAGCTGTCACCTCCGGACCTGCCCCAGCAGCAGCTACTACTGCAGGTGCGGCCGCCGCTACTGTCCCTGCAGCTGAGTTGCGGCCCTCCTCTACCGCCTCGCTGCACCCCGGCCCGCCCCTGGTAAGCACTCACCGAGCCGCACCGCACTGCTGTCGCTAGCCTACTGCTGCTGTCGCTAGCCTACTGCTGTCGCTAGCCTACTGCTGTCGCGAGCCAACTGCTGTCGCTAGCCTCCTGCTGTCGCTAGCCTCCTGCTGTCGCTAGCCTACTGCTGCTGCTGTCATGGCTACTCCCAACGTGCTTACCTTTGATGCTGAGGGTCGGGCGATCGATTTTGATGTCTGGATAGATGACCTGCAGCTTTTCCTGTAGTGCGATAGCAAGCACGACATCTCCCTGTTCGATCTCACGTCTGGTGCCTCTACTGCCCCTGCTGTTGATGACGACAGTACTGTTCGCTCACAGTGGACCACACGCGATGCTGCTGCCCGTCTTGCTGTGCGTAGTCACCTGCCGTCCACTGAGCGCGCGCACTTTAGCCAGTTCAAGACTGCTAAGACCTTGTACGACGCTGTAGTTGCGCGCTACTCCTCCCCTGCCACTGCTGCTCTTAGCTGCCTCATGCTGCCGTACCTGTTCCCTGACCTCGCTGCCTTTGCCACAGTCGCTGACCTCATTACGCACCTTCGCACTAGTGATACCCGCTACCGCGCTGCGCTTCCTGCTGAGTTCTGCGCCAAGAACCCCCCCCCCCATGTACATCACCCTCTACTACCTAGTCACCCGGCTCCCTGACACCCTTCGCTCGGTCAGGGACCACTTCCTCTCCCTTTGCCCCACCACCCTCACCGTTGACCTCCTCGAGGAGCGCCTCCTCGCAGCAGAAAAGAGTATTACCGCTGTGGGTGCTTCTCGTGGTGATCCCCGCACCCCTTTCTTTGAGGGGTGCTCCCCTGTTCCCCTTTTGCCCTCTGTTGCCTCTGCTGCTGCTGTCGACCTCGTTGGCACTGAGTCGGTCGCCACTGCGTCTGCTCCTAGTGGGAGGCGCCGCACCAGCAAGGGCAAGGGGGGCAAGGGTTCGGGAGGGGCGGGCGGGGCCGGTGGTGGTGGCGGTGGGGGCGGCGGGGGAGGTGGGGGTGGGAGTGGTGGGGGGCGTGGGGGCGGCGGTGGTGGCAGTGGAGGTGGAGGCGGCGGTGGCGGCGGTGCGGGTGGAGGAGGCGGTGAAGTAACCCATCCCGTGCCTCCTCCATACTTCCCATCATCGCCATAGCTCCCACTACTCCAGAGCACCGCGCGCATATTTTCCTCTCCTTCCTTGTCCTCCTCTTCATCCTCGTCATCCCCCTCCCCTTCCCTTCTCCCTTCCCCACCCACTCCCGTTTCCTCACCTCCTCTCTGGTTCCATCCCCATTCCACGTATCCTTATTCGCCCTCTCCCCATAACCCTGCTCCCCCTCCCCCATCCCACCCTCCCTCCACGCTTGTCTCGCCTCGCCAGCACCACCATTCAAGTGGCTCACTCGTTTCTGCTTCGGTGTCTGCATGCCTCTCCTTTCCCCGCCTCACACCCATGCTCTCCCACGTCCCTGGGTTCCTCCATCTCTCCCTCCCCACCCTAGGTTCCCCCACTCGCGCCTCACTCCAATGCTCTCTGACGTTGCAGGGTTCACCCGCACCCCCCTCTCTCCCGCGTCTCCTCTCGCCATCCTCCACACCCCTTCCCCCTCCCTCCCTCATTCCCCTACTCTTGTTCCCTTACTCACCCCTCCTCGCGGCCCTCCCAGCGGCCCCCATCCGTCCCCTTTCGCCCTCGCCTTCGCGCCCTCCCACGCGCCCCCCCTTGCGCCTCATGCATGCGATTTTCCCCGATCCATCTCTCTAGTCTGCCCCATGTGTGTGATTTTCCGGCCGCGCGCTTTCCCCCTTTCCCTCTATCCCGCCTTTTGTCACCCCTCCGCCTGCCCCTTCTCCCTTCCTCCGCCCTCCTGGTCCACCCCCTCCTTTCCCTCCTACGCCTTCTCGCACCCCTCGCCTTGTTTCCGCCAAATCCAAACCAAGCGCGCATGCATCCTCACTTCCCCCCTCCCCTCCCTACGCCTCCCCTCCCCACTCTGCCTCCCCTTCCCCTTCTTCGCGGCCGCTTGTCACTGCTGCCTCCATCTGCGCATACCTATTTCGGCAGATTCTCGTGGAGGCGGCGGTACAGGAGCGCCCAGCGGGGATTGCGGTGGTAGCGGTGGCGGTGGCGCTGGTGGCGGCGACGAGGAAGTGATCCAAACGGAGAGCGACTGGCGCAAGCTTCCACCGCCTCTTCGCGCCGCCGCCACCACTCTGACCTGTGCTACTCGCAGTGACGCTGCTGCTTCCGCCGCCGAAACCGCTGTCGTCGCTGTTGTATCGGCTGCTTCCGCCGGAGGGAGTCCCCCCTGCGCGCACGTGCTTGCCCCACCCCCCATTGCCGCTTCTCCTTCGCGCATCTGCTACCGCGGCTCTCCGCCATCGTGAAACGGTTTTGTCGCTTTATCGTCATCTACTGCCTTTTTCCCGCCGCCGATGGTCGCTCTCATCTGTCGCCTCTCTCATCATCATACGTCGCGCTCTATCGTTGCGTGTATATCACTCTAATGCAGTAGCGTTTGCGCCACGACCTGATGCTTGTCCTTCGACTCCCAATGTAGTATCGCCACGACCTGATGTTACATCTCTCAACGCCTCCTGTTTGCCCACCCGCCATTGCTGCTGCTCCTCGCGCCTCTGCTGTCGCGGCTCTACGCCATCGCGAATTGGCTCTTCTCGCTCTCGTCGCCCTGTCTGTCGCTTAGACGTGTCACCCCACTGTTGCCCTCACAGATCTTACTTCCTGATACTGAATGCAGGTCTCGTGTATTCCTACAGAATCTAGCCAGCGACCAACGTTCGCCAAGTAGTGGCGTAATGTGAATTCGACATATGTGATTTGATAACTAGCAATTGCAAAATTTTTAGAAACTAGAAAGCCACAGATCTGATAGCCTACGAATATCTATGACGAGATAAAATAGGCAGAGCCGAGCTAGGCGAGAACCGCGGAGAGATGAGGTTCGGAAGAGCGGCGAAAGGTGCGGTGGCGAATCGAAAGTAGTTCGGGGCGAAAATGTAGGCCGAACCAGCTGACGCGAGCACTTTGGAACAAACAAGCTTAAGTAAGCCTACAGTTAAGAACAAAGACAAATACTGTATTAAAATAGACCAACTCAACAAAATCAACCTATCTTAAGATTTTTGACAAAAAACCCCAATTGAATTATTTGCAAAATTTACCAGCTCACTTGCTAAGTTCAAACTTCATGTGCTAAAAGTTATACGAACTTAGCTAGTGTAGTCCAATTACGAATAGCACTTTTAACATTTTATAGACGAAGGAGCTTATAGCCCAAACCGCCCGCATTGGGTTGTCGGTAATTCTTCCCTACAAAACCCGGCACTTGAATGTAGCGAGCCTTGGTTGCAGCCTGTTTGGTGGACATCTTGCTGCCTCACCAGGCTTCATTTCCTGCATGGCAGAGATGGTGGAAGTGAGTGAGAGGGCGGTGGGAGGGAGCAAGTGGGCGGTAGGCATGCGTCGCATCTCATCGTAACGAATCTTGGTTCTAGCCTGATTGACTGCACCTCTTGCTGCGACAAATGGAGTGAGAGGGCGGTGGGAGTGAGATGGTGGTGGGAGTGAGATGGTGGTGGGAGTGAGGTGCTCACTTCATCTCCATTCACCTCGCCTAGGCTGGGTGGGGATGTGCTGCCCCTATCCGTCCCCATCATTCCCCCATCCATTTGCCCCCATGAACTCCTACGTTTCCGCAAGCACACCATCAACATCACTCCATATTTCATCACTGTATATTAAGCTGCTGAGGGCTCGTTGTGAGACCGATGGATTCTTAAGAAACACACCACAAACAGCTGGCCCCATCCATAATGCTTTGAGCCGGTATCTTAGACGTCTATAAAATCAGGGGATGAGATGGTTTGAATTGCTAAGAACCGTGCGCACTTTTGGTTGGTCGCTCTGAGCGTCAATAATGTCGAGAATGCCCATCGACCATGCCCATCACTCATGCCCATCACTCATGCCCATCGCTCATGCCCATCGCTCATGCCCATTCCTCATGCCCGTCGCTCATGCCCATCGCTTATGCCCATCGCTCATACCCATCACCCGACAGCGCGGGCGGTTCGATACCTGGTAGCGGAGGGAGGAGATGGGGGTCTGTTGCAAGGATAAAAGGTGATGAGAGCACTGCAATGCAGCCTGTGCGCAATGGCCACGACATTGACACGACACTGTGGCCGGTTCAATACCTGGCAGGGAAATGCAGTGCATGCTGAGAATACGTGATGCAAGGGAAGACGCAAAAGAGGCAACGAAAGGGTGGCATAAAGGCCCTGCCTAATGGGGTGGCATGGGAGAGAGGAGGGGGGGAAGGGGAGAGGGTGGCAAGAGTGGTGGGTGGGCGAGAGTGCTACACGCGGAGGCATCTGGTAGGATGGGCAAGCAGGCAACATCAAGACCGCATGGGGACAGGGCGGGCAGGATGGGTGGATAGTGGTGGTTTGAACGTTGATTGCTGTGTGTAGAAGATCATGTTGTGCAAATAAAAAACTAGAAACGGCATGGCCAAATGATGATGCAGATTCTAAAGAAACGTTTTGCATCATTACCCCCACACCCTCCTCCCCTCACACCCTCCCCTTTCCGTTCCCCCCCAACGCTTGCATGTCCGAGGCACCACCTCCATGTTAGACACCAGCACCACACACTTGGCCCTCCCAGCACCACACACTTGGCCCTTCCAGCACCACACAGTTGGCCCTCCCAGCACCACACATTAATGCACAAGTTATTCACCATAACATCCTCTCCCCCCACCCCCTGCCCCCCTCCCCTTCCCCCTCTCACCTGCCCCTCCCCACGTCACCTACCCCTCCCTACCTCACCTACCACTTCCACGTTAGGCGCCAGCACCACACACACAACACCCCACCTTAACCTCTATTCACCTCAGCCAGGCGGCACCTGGAGAGAGTGCCACGAGCACGAAAACCTTGCTTGCATCACATATGCATTCCGGGAATAGAACCAACAGCCAGCCCAACCAGCCTGCACTTCCCACGTTCCCCTCCTCAACGAGACTGTCACTTGACAGCACTACACAGCACCAACAGCCCATCTTCACCTGCACTCACCTTGGTGAGGCATCGCCGGGAGAGAGAGATGACCACAGGGATGTTGCGGGCATCAGCACTTGATAGGATGGATGAAAGCGCCGCGTCAAGTCCGCCTGGTTGATGGTGGCATGGAAGGTAGGGTAGAGGGGGATGAGAGCGAAGCAGGAGGGGAGGGTTTGGTTTAAAGTGTTGTTTTCGGCTGCACCAGATAGGTTGGATCTGTGAACCACGTCAAGACCGCATGGGGGAGAGGCCCGAGAGGATGGGTTGCGGTCGGGTGAGGTGGGGTGGGATTTCTCCATGCTCCCTCCTATGCATCGTTAGGGGGTTGAAGGGGAAAGATAGGGAGGAACAAAGAACAAAATGAGAATCTTCTTTCGTTCCACACAGCCTGCCAATTCGTCAGCCCTGATGGCACCTGCTGATGCATCGCTCCCTGCTGCAATGAGGGGGGAGTGAGGTGGGGTGAGGGAGAAGGGGAATGGCTGTATAGGGAGAAAGAGGGACTGCCTTTCCTGTCAGAACCCTGACCCATGCGAGGAGGGGAGAGGGGACGTGGATGGTGGACGTGGGGTGAGGGCAGTGGGGATAGGGGGAGTGAGTGTAAATTGGGAGGGGCGAGGGGGTATAGGACATGTGTTCTTGCTCTAACTGTGGTGGCAATGTGACTGCAAGGGTTGTGACAATGAAAGGGGGCTCGGTATGAGGGAGATTATTGAGTCGACTCAACAACGCAAGTGATATGGGCTTGGAAAGGTGAGAAGAGGTTAGGGCGCCTAAAAACCCGCCTCATTTCACGTGAAGTAATCCGGGCTCGTTGACACGTGAAGTGGTAGAACGACAAGGCTCAGCTCAGCATGAGGTAGAGTGGGGATGGAGGGAAGTAGGGTGGAGACTGAGAGGTGAGAGGCCGTGATTGCAAGGGGGTGGGGGGTTGACATGGCAAGGCCAGGGCTCACCTTGGGGGGGGGTTTCTGGAACGCCCTGGCTTGGATTCGCAGCATGTCCCTTCCCTCCCATCCCATGGCACTCGGTTGACAGCACATGAAGGGGTCTCGCCTTCAAGGGGTCTTGCCTAGAAGGGGTCTCGCCTATAAGGGGTCTCGTTTATAAAGGGTCTCACACCCGGAGAAAGACTCACCTTTAGGAGGTCTTTTCGGAACGACCTGATATAAAAACGCAGCATGCCCTTTTTTCCCAAGCCTCTGAGCTGTGCTCACCTTGAGGGGGTTTTTTTGGAACGCCCTTCCTTGTAATCGCAGCAGCTTTGCCAGTAATGAGTTCAGCTTGGGGGTGGCCACCTGGTGGGCGTACCTGCGCTGTAGAAAGGTGGGGAGAGAGAGAGCAGGGAAATGAAGGAGGGGTTTGGGGCAGCAGTGCAACCAACTGTGTGTTGAGCTTTGGGGTGGCCACCTAGTGTAGTTAGGGGGAGAGGCGGGGAAGAGGGGCCGGAGACGGGAGGCAGAGAAGTAGATACAGCAGGGAGAGGTACGAAGGAGGAAAGCGGCATGAGCCAGCAGTGCTCAGCTGCAGTGCGACCACCCGCCACTTGGTGGGCATACATGGATGGTTTCGAGGCAGGGATGTGATGTGAGGAACACTGTGCTCACCTCTTGAGGGGTGTCTTGTTGAAGCTTGTTGTGCAGTGTCTCAGCACGAGCAATTAACTTGCATGTCAAGGAGCACATATGGGATAGTGGCTTCACATCACAATAGCTTGCTGGTGATGGTGTGCAACGGCTTGCTCAAGTTACTTGGTGTGTGTCATGGCTAAGACATCACCATTGTTCCACCACCTTCCCCACTCCCACCAGGTAAACGCCAGTGACTCTCAAGACAAGTGAGACTCCAAGATCCGCAACGACATGGGCGGTGCCACATTCATCAGGGAGATGGTTTCCAAACTCCCCGCTTCTCCCCCATCTCCACCACCACCGAACATCACTCATCAACCCTTCGAATCCGCTCACCTTCCCGTCGTGTATGTTTAGTTATTCAGCACATGCGCCTGTTCGCGCACAATAGTGTAGTCTCTTTATTACGACATTTGTACATTGCTTTGGTGGACTAAGCAGTGTGGCATGTGCGTTGTTGCGAGGGCAAGTGGCAGCAACAGTAGCAGCCCAGCAGGTTGATCGAGTGGCTCTGATCATGGATGAGGTGGACGGCATGTTGGGGGCGACAGCCTCAACTATGCTGCCTGGTGGGTGGTGGCACCCGCCCCCTTTGCCAGGAGCCTTTTCAATATGGGAGAGAGGGTGGAGAGGCAAGGGTGGAGTGCAATGGATTGGAGGGGTCGAGCTGGGAATACTGCATGCGGCGGCATCTAAGGAGGGGCAGAGTCAAGTCCGCCTGGTGGGTGGTGGCATAAGGGACATGCTGGGGGGAGGGGAGAGGGTCAAGGGTGGAACATTTGTCTAATCAGGAGCCAATCGCTTCATCGTTTGGGGCTTCTTGAAAGAGACCCACTGCACTACAAGCACTACAATGGCCTTCTCCTGCCAGGAGCCTTTTCAATACAAGGCTCCACCACCACCACCACCTCGCACTACCCTCCCCACATACCGCCATGCATTCGTACACTATTCAACCAGCGTTGATCAATCCCTACCCTCGTCATCTCACTTCCCCCTTATAGCTCCCCTCCCCACATGCATTTCCGCACTATTCATTCACCAAACCCCATTGTTGCCAGCATCCATCACCCTCCTCTCCTTTCACCTCTCTCAGGCACCCATAACCTGTCCCTAACACCTCCTCCATCCATGTTACAAGTGACCAGCCAGCACAGCAACAGCACAGTGTCAGGACAGCACCACACACTAGGTTCCCACATCCTCATGCATGCACTCGTGCACTACTCACTCACCATCATCACACCCCCTCCACATACATCCCTTGCCCTTTTGCCTTTCTAACTCCCACTGCGCACAGCCTGCCCTCTGCTGCACTCTCATTGGTGCTCCCTCTCCCGACGCACTGCACACTATCGTCACATCACACCCTTCCCTCTTCTCACCTGTCCCAGGCACCTCCTCCACGTTGGGCACCAACTCCATACATATGTGCACAAGCCAAACATAATACACTCATCCCACTACCACTTTGAGGATCGATAGGATCGACTACAGAAAAGAGCAAATGTATTGAATGATCCACCTGGGTACAACACGAGGCTATATATAGTCTCGACAAAAGGCCAGTAACCAGGTGTTACGCGAAGGTTCTGAGGGTCCCGAAGGGTCCCGAACATAGCCTTCCCGAATTTGATAGAAGCTGTTCGGTGGAAACTGAATAGTACGAATTCGGTGCACACAACCTGGTTCGGTGCTATAACTATAATAAAATATAGGAAAGCACCTAACCTAGGAAATCAAGCATAAGCATGCGTGATAAATAAAACCTAAGCTAGAAATAGCAGAATCAAGTCAAGGCAAGCAAACATAACTAGCATAAGCCGTCGTAATCGCATACGTCCCCCCCTCAAAGCTGGGTGGCGTGAGAAACACCCTGCTTGACAAGATAATATTTGAGAGCACGGTGTGCGTTGCCCATATCAGCTTCTGCTTTCGGAATAACTAGGCAAGAATGAATGAACTAGCAGAAGTTTGGGTACAAATATAAAACCCTAGTTGGGGTTGTACCCCATATTGGCTACCCCACTACAGCCTACCAACATATAACACATTACAATTTAACACACCCCCATAGGCAAAGTGGGGGAGAACAAAGGGTCACAAGACCAGTCCAGCAAAGCAATGCAAGCCCAGGGTGGATCACAACGTCACCACACTCCGAGCACAAGCAAAGGCCACAAGGCCAGTTCACATGCAGTGCTAGATATAGTACAAGACAAGCAACACAGTGATCAAAACCTAGCAAGCAAGCAACAAGATATATATAAAGTACAGTACAAAGAATGTCAAGCAGTGAGCAAGTGAGGAAACGTGGACACAAGGCCTAAAGAAGTACAGTGCCGCTGATGATCACTAGGCGGGAGCGCCTTGGTGAAGATATCAGCAGTGTTGGCCTTCGAGTCCACGTACACAAGCCGAAGCTGACCGCGCTGCTGAAGCTCTCGAGCAAGAAAGTAGCGAAGAGCAATGTGCTTCGTCCTGTGCTCCAGTCTGTGCTCCTGACACAAGGCAAGGGCCGCCTTGTTGTCACCGTACAGAACTGGAGGAGAACTAGGCCGCTCTCCCAAGTCAGTCAGCAGGTAGGTGAGCCAGCGTAACTCCTGTGCAGCCATGGCTGTGGCGTAGATCTCAGCCTCACAACTAGAGCCAAGAACAGAGGAAGAGCGGGTGGACCGCCACGAGACAGAACCAGAGCCAAGGCTGAAGGTGTAACCCTGTGACGACCGCTGCGTAGCCAGGTCGTCCACCCAAGAAGCGTCCGAGTGGCCAGTGAGGACAACTCTGTCGTGTCCTCCAAGCACCAGCCCCATGCCTGATGTACTGCACAAGTAGCGCAGCACCCTCTTAGCAGCCTCCCAGTGCTCTCGCCTGTGTCTCCCAGGCGCAACGTAACGAGCAAGGATGCTAAGAGGGTACGCGAGGTCAGGTCGCATGCAAGTCATCAGGTACATGAGGCAGCCCACAAGCTCTGGGTACGGGCCACTCGGCTCTACGGACTCGTCCGGAGGTGGAGCTGAGAGCAAGTGGCTGGTAGCCAGAGGTGTGGCCTGTGGTGAGGAGAACTGGAAGCCGAAGCGCTGAAGGACCTGCTGCACCATGTGTGACTGAGTCAGGGTGATGGTGCGGCGAGCTCTGTCCCGGGTGATCTGCAAGCCAAGGTAGCTACGCAGCTCACCCAGGTCAGTGCAGGTGTGTCTCTTCTGCAGCTCCGACTTCACACGAGCGAGTGCCTCAGTGTCAGCAGTAGCAAAGACCAAGTCGTCGACGTACACGAGAATGTAGAACGGCGGCAGCGACGTGTCTGTGCGCAGAAACAGCGACGGGTCAGCAGTAGACGGCGCGAACCCAAGAGCCGCAAGTGTAGTCCTCAGTGTGTCGTGCCACTCGCGTGGCGCCTGGCGGAGACCGTAGACTGGCCGGCGGAGGCTCCACTGGGTACCAGGAGGAAACGACCCAGTAAAGCCAGGTGGGCGGCGCAGCCAGATCTCCTCGTGCAGGCTGCCCTGCAGGAACGCTGTGCTGAAGTCAAGAGAGTGAAGCTCGTAGTCACGCTGAGCAGCAACGTGCAGCAGAACCCGAAGAGTGGTCATCTTCGGGGTGGGGGAGAAGGTCTGGAAGAAGTCGACCCCCTGACGCTGACTGAAGCCTCTAGCAACGTAACGAGCCTTGAAGACAGGCGGAGAACCTGGCGGCCGCTTCACCCTGAAAATCCACATGCCATCGACGATGTTCGCCCCAGGAGGGGGAACCTCGTCGACGTAGGTGCCTGTGGACTTCCATGATGCCATCTCTGCGTCCATGGCTGTCTGCCACTGAGAGGAGTAGGGACCCGAGATCGCCTCTGCGTAAGTGCGCGGAGTGGGGATGTCTAGTGCATCCGGGTCTCCCTCAGGGGCAAGCAACCAGGCCACGAGATGAGGTACAGCAGCCGCGAGAGAGTCAAAGTCCTCCTGCCTGTCCTCAAGGACGTCCGTGCCAAGAGCACACTCACCCCCGACGGACGGAGGACAGACAGACGCAGACTCAGACCCAGCAACAAGGCGAGCAGCGTAGTCTAGACGACAGGTAGCAGCAAAGTCAACCAGCTCAGCGACCAGAGCAGACGCAGCCGAGGACTCAAAGGTAGGGTCAGTGACAACAGTAGCTAGGAGACGCGTGACAGTAGGGTGCTCAGCACGATACCGGTCAGACTCAGGGTCCGGAACAGCAGGCAAAGAGGACGCAGGAGGAGACGGCAGAGGGACACGCTGAGGAGCAGTAGAGGGACGCAGAGTCATATAGTGAGTGCCTGGGACAGGAGGAGGACGCTCACGACGGACACGACGACCAGTGCGAGCAGTACGGACAGGCGACGCAGGACGAGACTCAGGCTCACGACGCTCTGTAAGACCTCCTGTGGGACCTGTGTAAGGAGAGGGAGCAGGGAGAGGCGAGGCAGGCGGTAACTGTGACTGCGGCTGGACAGTCGGAGGACACTCTACGGAGGGAGGAGGACAAGGAGGAGGAGCCTGCCCAAGAACCTGCTGAAGGAGCGGTACGAAGTACGGCCGCGGCCGCGCAGCGTCTCCAGAAGCAGAAGAGACTCCAGCGTCCGGGTCCCCAGCACCAGCAGCAGCGCCACCGCTCGGGTCCTCAGCTCCAGCAGCAGCTCCACCAGGTGGGTCCGCAGCACCAGCAGCAGCAGCACCCCCAGGGTCGGCAGCTACAACTCCGCTAGCGCCGCCAGCTCCAGAGTCCCCAGCTCCAGCAGCTCCAGTCGTAGTGCGCCCAGAACAACCAGTCCCGGCAGCTCCAGTACCCCCAGCTCCAGCCGAGCCACTAGGACGGCGAAAGCGCCGGACGTACCAGTCACGAAGCTGCTGTGGTGTGAGAGACTGCTCAGCACCCCGAACCGGAGCACCCCCAGACGCAGCAACCCGAGGCTCCGTAGGCTCAGTAGCAGTACCCCCAGGCTCAGTACCCGCAGGCGCAGCACCCCCAGACTCAGCACCCCCAGACTCCGCACACGCCGGCTCAGGACCCCCAGTCGCAGCACCCCCAGGCTCAGCACCCCCAGGCGCCGAACTCTCAGGCACAGTACCCTCAGCTCCAGCACCCGTAGTCCCAGCACCCCCAGGCCCAGCACCCGCAGGCTCAGCACTCCCAGCAGCACCACCTGCAGCAGCACCTGAGTCACCTGTGACCTCGACAGGCTCAGCGACGGGAGGAGGGTCTACCTGAGAGACACCTGAAGGAGCAGGACCCTGAGGGGGAAGGGGGTCTACCGGAGGGGGACCAGGAGCAAGGAAAAGCGGCGGGGGAGGGAGGGGGGCAGTACGGTAGGGGAAGAGACGGTAAAAAGGGACCGACTCGTCAAAGGTGACGTCCTGAGAGGCGAAGACCCGGCGCGAGGTGGGGTGGTAAAACTGCCAGCCCGGCGCGTCAGGGACAAAGCCAAGGAAGACACAGGGAAGCGTGCGGGAGGAGAGCTTGTCCGCGGACGTATCGCGGACAAGGGCACGAGCACCCCACACCCGGAAGCGCGACGCATCGCCAACCTCCCCCGTCCAACGCAGTGTGGGCGAGGTCTCCGGCAAGGAGACACGGGGCCAGAGGTTGAGCTGATGTGCGGCGTACCGGACAGCAAACGGCCACAGAAAATGGGGAGCCGCCGCGTGGACCAAGGAGGTACGAGCGACCTCCATGACCAGGCCAATGCGGCGCTCAGCAACCCCATTCTGCTGTGGGGAGTCCGGAAGCGTGAAGGTCTGCTCGATGCCCTCCGCCTGACAGAAGGTCCTCAAGAGGTCGGAGGAAAACTCACCACCTCTGTCAGAGTGCAGACGCAGGACAGGAAGATCCGTCCGGAAACGGCGGCGGAGCTGGAGACGAACTGTGCGGATCCAAGGGATCAGAACAGCAGGGACCTCACCCTTGGTGCGCAAGGGGAAGACCGTGGTGTAACGCGAGTAGTCGTCGACAACCAGCAAAAAGTACCGCTCACCGCCCTGACCACGAACGCGGGCTGGGCCCCACACGTCCAGGTGGAGGGTCTGCAAAGGAGCCTCTGTCGGGGGGAACGAGGAGGAGTGAGGAGCGGCGCGCTGCCGCCCCTCGACGCAAGGAAGGCAAGGCGGCGCAGGCGAGGCAGGGAGGGGAGGGAGGGACCTGGGAAGACCAGACACAAGGTGGCGACGGTGCATGCCACGGAGGCGTGGCAAGGAGGGGTGACCCAGGCGGTGGTGCCAGAGAAGAGTCTGGTGCGACAGGGAACGACACTCACAGGCGTGGGCTACCAGACCTGACGCGGACACCTGACCGACAGCAGCGACCTGAGGAGACGCAGTGGTCAGTGTGTAGAGACTCGACCCCGGCCGACGAGTAAACGTAGCCAGGTGACGGCCGGTCCTGGAGCACGTGCAGATCGCCACACGCTGTCCTCCAGGGGTAAAGGTGTCAACCCACTGATCCTGGATGACAGCGTTGCTCACCAGGTTCGTCGAGAACGAGGGGAGGTGGAAACCCGTCAACGAGCCAGACGGAACCGCCGGACAAGGGAGCACAGTGGTGGACCGGGCAAGGACCGGGCCCCCAGAGGGGTCAGCCAAGGAGACTGGGACCGGTGCAGGAAGCGGTGTGAGCTCAGTACTGTCTCGAAAGAAGCAGCGGGAAGCACCTGAGTCAAGTGTAAACGTGTGCAAGGCCTGAGTCGACTCAGTACCAAGGGGAGCAGACTCACTAGCACCTAGGGCTGCAGCCCTTATACCGGGGTCAATACCAGGATCAGGCGAGGCAGGGAGGGGAGGGAGGGACCTGGGAAGACCAGACACAAGGTGGCGACGGTGCATGCCACGGAGGCGTGGCAAGGAGGGGTGACCCAGGCGGTGGTGCCAGAGAAGAGTCTGGTGCGACAGGGAACGACACTCACAGGCGTGGGCTACCAGACCTGACGCGGACACCTGACCGACAGCAGCGACCTGAGGAGACGCAGTGGTCAGTGTGTAGAGACTCGACCCCGGCCGACGAGTAAACGTAGCCAGGTGACGGCCGGTCCTGGAGCACGTGCAGATCGCCACACGCTGTCCTCCAGGGGTAAAGGTGTCAACCCACTGATCCTGGATGACAGCGTTGCTCACCAGGTTCGTCGAGAACGAGGGGAGGTGGAAACCCGTCAACGAGCCAGACGGAACCGCCGGACAAGGGAGCACAGTGGTGGACCGGGCAAGGACCGGGCCCCCAGAGGGGTCAGCCAAGGAGACTGGGACCGGTGCAGGAAGCGGTGTGAGCTCAGTACTGTCTCGAAAGAAGCAGCGGGAAGCACCTGAGTCAAGGGTGAAGGTGTGACAGGTCTCAGCCGGTGCAGTACCTGAGAGAGCAGTCTCTGTGGGTGCTGTACCTGAGAGAGCAGACTCGCAAGCAGCAGGGACAGTGCTGGAGGGAGCAGGTACAGGGGGCACCATACCAGAGAGAGCAGACTCACTAGTACCTAGGGCAGCGGGCCCTATACCTGGGTCAGGCGGCACACACAAGTAACAGTCTCCCTCGGCACTAACAGTCAATGCATACATGGCAGCAATAATAGCATCATAGTCAAGAGCAAAGATATCAACCCCAGCCCTCATCAGCTCAGCCCAGCGAGGGCGCTCAACATCCTCGCCCATCTCCTCACGCCAAGCGTCGTCAAGGCGGAAGAAGCAGCGGTACTGAGTGTGGAACTTTCCACACGTCTGCCCCTTGCGATCACCTGTGCGAATGACATAGGAACAGCGGCCACTGCCCCCCGACGTCCCACGCTGAGCAAGCCACTCACGAAGCTGCTGGGTCGACTGGGGACGCTGCTGCTGCTGGGAGCTCTGGCCCGAGCCTGTGCCTCCACTCCGACCTCCACCGCCGCCACTACCTCCGCTCCGACCGCCACCACCGCCACCGCCACCGCCACTACCGCCACTGCCGCCACTGCCGTCGCTACCACCACCGCCACTGCTCCCGCCGCCGCCCCCGCCTCCGCCGCCGGCCCCACTCCCACCGGCACTCCCGCCACCGCTCCCTCCAGCACCGCCTCCCCCCCCACCTCCCCCACCCCCTCCCCCCCCAGCGCCACCCCCGCCACCCTTGCCCCCCTTGCCCTTGCCGGTGCGGCGCCTCCCACCAGGAGCAGAAGCAGCGCCAGCAGTCTCAGCACCAAGGAAGTCAACAGCAGCAGCAGTAGCATAGGAGGGAGCGAGGGGAGAGGGAGAGCATCCCTCAAAGATGGGGGTGCGAGGAGCGCCGCGAGCAGCACCTACAGCTACAATGCTCTTCTCGGCTGCTAGCAGCTTCTCCTCTAGGAGGGCGACAGTGAGCTCAGTGGGACAGCGAGCAAGGAAATAGTCGCGCACTGAGCTGAGGGTGTCAGGGAGACGGGTGACTATGAAGTGGAGTGCCCAGTACAGGGGAGGGGGGTTCTTAGCGCAGAACTCGGTGGGAAGGGCGGCACGCAGGCGAGCATCACTAGTGCGAAGGTGGGTGATAAGATCGGCGACTGTAGCAAAGGTGGACAGGTCAGGGAACAGGTAAGGCAGCATGAGACGGCTAAGCTCGGCTGTGGCAGGTGAGGAGTAGCGAGCAACGACAGCGTCGTATAGGGCTTTAGCGGTTTTGCAGTCGCCAAAGTGCTCTAGCTCAGCGAACGGCAGGTGACTGCGAATAGCCAGGCGAGCTGCAGCGTCACGAGTCTGCCACTGTGAACGTACACTAAGCTCGGCTGTGGCAGCAGGAGCAGCGGCAGCACCAGACGCGTAGTCATAGAGGGAGATGTGGTCCGTGCTATTGCTCATAAGATACAACTGCAGGTCGTCGAGCCAGGAAGTGAACTGCACGGGACGGCCCTCAGCATCGAAGGAAAGAACGCGAATAGAGGCCATAGCTCAGGCGTGAGGGCACAGCAGAGCAGCGGCAGCAGCAGAGGGGACGCGCTAGAGCGAAGCTAGCAGCCACAGCAGGAGCAAGCGGCGGTGCACAGGCAGGGAGCAGCAGGCGAGGCGGGCAGCGCTGCAGGCGGGAAGTGCGGCGGGCGGGCTGCGAAGCGGGCAGCGGGGCGGGCGGGCGACGCGGCGAGCGGGCAGCGCGGCGGGCGGCTGCGAAGCGGGCAGCGGGCGGGCGGGCGACGCTGCAAGCGGGCAGCGGGCGGGCGGGCGACGCTGCAAGCGGGCAGCGGGCGGGCGGGCGACGCTGCAAGCGGGCAGCGGGCGGGCGGGCGACGCTGCGAGCGGGCAGCGAGCGAGCGGGCGACGCTGCGAAGCGGGCAGCGGGCGGGCGGGCGACGCTGCGAGCGGGCAGCGAGCGGGCGGGCGGGCTGCGAAGCGGGCAGCGGGGCGAGCGGGCTGCGAAGCGGGCAGCGGGGCGAGCGGGCGACGCTGCGAGCAGGCAGCGCGGCGGGCGAGGGGCGAGCGGGCAGCGTGGCGGACGGGCGACGCTGCGAGCGGGCGGCTCGGCGGGCGGGCGACGCTGCGAGGGGCGCGCGAGGGCGCTAGCGAGGGGCGCGCGAGGGCGCTAGCAAGGGGCGCGCGAGGGCGCTAATGAGGGGCGCGCGAGGGCGCTAACGAGGGTGCGCGAGGGCGCTAACGAGGGGCGCGCGAGGGCGCTAACGAGGGGCGCGCGAGGGCGCTAACGAGGGCGCACGAGGGCGCTACGAGGCTAGGGCACGGGGTAGCGTGGTAACCGCATGCGAGCGGTGGTGGGCCCTTAAAAAAAAAACGGTCGGTAGGTCCTAGGGACCTCCTGCTCTGATACCATTTCAGAATAACTAGGCAAGAATGAATGAACTAGCAGAAGTTTGGGTACAAATATGAAACCCTAGTTGGGGTTGTACCCCATATTGGCTACCCCACTACAGCCTACCAACATATAACACATTACAATTTAACATCTGCAACCCAACTGTCCTCTGATGTGTCATATCCCTTCCAGCGTATTAGGAACTCGAGGGTCTTGCCGCCGCGGCGCCGATGAGTGAGAACGCGTTCCACCTCGTACTCTGGTTCATCCTGTATGAGAACAGGTGGTGGTGGCGGTAGTTGCCGTCCCTGGAACTGTTGGTTGGGGTCCTTGTAGGGCTTCAGTAGCTGAACATGGAACAGATTCTGAAGCTTCCACGTAGTAGGTAAGCGCAAGCGGATTGTTACTCGTGTCACCTGTGCCTCAACGTGAAAGGGACCACAGAAGCGAGGCCGGAGCTTGGATGGAACGTGTAACAAGTCCAAGTTGCGTGTGTCAAGAAGCACCTGATCTCCGACTGCTACTGAGTGATCTTGTCGCTGTCGATTGGCATACGGCATCTCGGAGTTTTGCATCGTGGTGAGACGTCGGGTCTTCTCTCATAGCTTATGCATGGTGGTGACGAAGTCGTGTGCGGCTTGGACATGTGCCGGTGTGGTTGGCTGCTGTGGTGTAAGTGGTTCCCGTCGGTAGCGCAGGAAGAAAGCAATTTTCCCTGTGGCCGCATGTAAAGCGTTGTTGTAAGCAAACTCTAGGGTCGGTAACCATAGATCCCAGTGGGTTTGTAAGTTGTACGCAATAACTGTTCAACCACCTGATTGAGTCGCTCTGTCTGTCCATCAGTTAGGGGGTGGTACGCTGAAGACATCGCAAGCTTTGTCCCCAACAAACCCATGAGTTCCTTCCAGAACATGCATGAGACCAAGTGTGGCCAAGTTGGGTGAGGTGGATGGCATGGGTTGGGAAAGTGACAAAGGTCAAAGTTGGGGTACCTACAAAGAGGGGAATTGTGAGCTTATGGGTTTGTTCGGTTGGGAACTCCCTTGGGACCTTCCCTTTCGTCCTCCTTATCCCCTCCTACCTGGTTTCTAGCTACTCTAATTCTCTTTGTGGAACTTGGTTGAATAATTTGTGTTTGAGTTAAGATTCAGCTTTAGCATACCCCTCAATGCTCTGAAAATTTTAACTCAAGTTTTTGTTCATCTTTTTTTTTTCCTTCAAGTTGAGGATTGTACCCACGATCTAGAGCCACGGTCTAGAGCTGAAATTAGTGAAGTTTTGACGGCGAACTCGTCGTCGACGGCGTTTCTTGTGAAGTCGACATTTCTGTCCAGAAACTTACTCCAACTATTTTGAGTTATTTTGGCCCCTAATCTTCATATATTCCCTCCTTAGTCTCTAACAAGTGGTATCAGAGCTGATAGAGGATCTTTTGAAGAGTCTACTGAGGAGTGAAAACCCTCGTAGACCCACCATGGCTTGTGGGTGTGCCTAAGTGGAGTTTTGGAGGTTGGATGTGACTTCCGCTAAGGGAAAACTCTGCCGATTTTGTTGGCCTCAAGATTCAAGTGATCTCGAAGCCCGCGGAAAAATGGTACACTTCAAGATAGTGAGAATGGTTACATTACTTCATGTAGTGTAACATTTCACTTGGTGTAGACCCTTGTGGAGGGTAGTTTCGAGACCCTTCGTGGTTAGGGACAGTGTGGCACTGTTCCACATCACTGTACCTCGGCTCTTGGGGTTTGTAGAGGCTGGGAGTCATTCCCAACTCGTAACTCTTCCTAATTTGTGTTCTAAGACTATAGTGGCTGCCATAGTGCCGTTCGTTCAAACTGATATTGCGTCGTCAATTCTTGATGAAATTGTGCGATCTAAAGTGCCTGTTGTAGATGATGTCAAGATGCTCCAGATCCAATTTGAAGCATGTTATTTGGAGTTGTGAACAGAACGCTATCAACATCACTGTACCTCGGCTCTTGGGGTTTGTAGAGGCTGGGAGTCATTCCCAACTCGTAACTCTTCCTAATTTGTGTTCTAAGACTATAGTGGCTGCCATAGTGCCGTTCGTTCAAACTGATATTGCGTCTTCAATACTTGATGAAATTGTGCGATATAAATTGCTTATTCTAGATGACGTCAAAACGCTCCAGATCCAATTTGAAGCATGTTATTTGGAGTTGTGAACAGAACGCTATGAACGTTTGAATCCGCTGTGCAGAAATCCGACTGTGCACTCTATCTTTTGTTTTAAGCACATTTCAGCCTACTGTGATAATAACAATACCTTCATTGTATCATCAAATCAGTTAGTCACAGCTTCGTTATTCGTTTTCCACACAACTTTGTTTTGCAACTCATAGAAGATACTATATTGATTATACGAAACCAGGATATGCTAATATCAGATAGATATGCACACATCAGGGTTCTCGTTATCAGAGCCTTGATGGTCTGATTTTCTAACACGTTTCTTCGGTGTCATCTGATTCAAAGGACAAGCTATTTTATTTCATCTGATTTCTAGACAAATAATTTAGTTTCGTCTGAAAAGTCTGATGAAGTGCTTCAGTTTATCTAAAAATCTTGTGCCTATTTCAACTCTGCCTATCGCAACTTGCGATCTTGTGCGACAATTCAGACCAGGAATATTTTTTGTCTAAAACATCAGACTCTTACAAGTTTTTTGTCTGATTTTTCAAACTTGCGCTACTTTTCCGTCAAAGCGTAAGATGGGTTCCAATCATAGCAGGAGCCCTAGCATACATTCATCTCTGAAGTAGCGCTATCAATTCAAACGCATTTGTCCTTGATGCCCGGAACATTCGAGGTAAACTTTTGCTTTGAATCGCCATCAGGGTTATCCCTAGGTTTTGAGCCTGCTTGATGCATCAGATGGCATAATTTTTTCTAACTGATGCATCAGATTTTTCTTAAAACCATTTCCGCTGAATCAGAAAATTTTCAATTTCAATTTCTGATTGATTTTTATAGAGCTCTTCTCATTTCACGGTGTTTTGTACCTTACTAAGGAATTGCAAAGAAGAAGGTGCAACTTTAGGACTCGAACTCGGATGCTCACCACTAAAAAACCATCACAACTTACTAGACCACTTTAGTATGAGGGGTTAGGAAAACAAACTAAAAAAATAACCGCACTCAATTCACACACGAAAAACCCTTCTACATTTAAACTCGGTATTAAACAAAACCAGAACAAGTTCCTGATTGATCAGATACACTCAAAAAACATTTCTTATCAATAATTAATTACAAAAGTTCATTTCTGGGAAATTATATAAACTTGTAAAAATCTGTATGAATATTGGACAAACAGATAAAACAGTTTTGCTAGCGACGACCCTAATCGCCATTTCAAGGGTTGGTTTTGAGGGTAGCTCGTTTTCTTGTGGGGCAGAGTTTGGCAAATAGGGGCCTCAACCTTGACTCGTAAAGGGCTGGTTTGAGGCTCTTCCCTGATTTTAAGGATGGCTTATACAGGATACTCGTTAGTAACCAGACCCTCCAAACCCTAAACATCACCCTTAGCGCCTAAACATCCGTACTGTGCAAGTAATTTTAATTCTATTGTCGTATGTGATGGGATTGCGAACAATCATTCAAACATCAAAATCACTTAGGCAGACTAGAAACTTCTCGAGAGTTGGTTTATTGTTTTAGTAGTATGTTACTTCAAAAAAGGCCCCCCTCCCCCTCCCCCTCTCCTGCCTTTCTTCTCTACCATCCCCGATGCATAACCAATAAATACTTTGAAGTCTAGGAAGTGTAGATTTAGATTGGTAGGGGCTCTATGTTGAAAGTAGAAGCAAGAATGTATAGCCATAGTTAGGGTTTGAGGCAGTAGAGTAGCGAGAAGTTTGTGTAAGCAAAGAGGGGGTTGCACTAGTAGACAATTGAGATACAAATAGCAAACCCTAACTGGGTTGTACTCACTATAGAGTACCCCTCTGCAGACTAGACAGATATAATGTACCGACACTCTAGGTGAGTGGGTGCATGGTTCGTATGGTTTTTCCTAACGCTAAGTAATAAGCCTTACTGTTCACTCAAACCTTTTTTTGGGATTGTAAGCACCCACTTTCAATGTATAGTACACTTTCCTAAAAAAACTATAACTTCAAGTTTTCATCTTGGCCTCTGCCCATAAACGGTAAGGGCGAAAAAATGGTCACCTCCATGAAAATCAATGCAAGCATCTGAGAAGTCCAAGACTCAAAGTTTTGGTCCCGAGGACTTCGACAACCATGCTTTAAAGTAACATACGGCTTATGCTGCTGTCGGTAAGTTCAGCACCACCACTTTGAGGAGGAGACATGGAGTAAAGAAGCCAGCGCGGATGCAACTCTTCATGACTTCTTATGAAATATGTCAGAGTAACGCACGACGTAGTTGAGGTGGCATGTCAATGAGTCATTAAATCTATAGGCAAAGGGGGTGTGTTTTCCACTTTCGTCCAAATTGAAAATTTGCCTGCTCAAGAAGAACGGCTCAAAACATGCGGTGAAAAATACGCACTCACCGTAGCTAAAGAAGTACGCAGTAACGAGAATGAATGAGAAGAGTCAAAACTGACTCGAAGCGTCGCAGACGGTTGAACTGCATCTGGACCGTCGGAGCAGACGGCATCGGACAGCTGCAGGCAGGATGGCTTTGGCGGGAACAGTTTCGTAACTGTACGCGCCGCACGGTTGGGAATGAATTTGAATAAGGGAATGTACCCCTTAGAGTACATGGCTAGCTAGGTCGATTCGAATTCCCTGTACTCTTATTTATATCGTTGTATTTGCATGTTCTAATCATCTCAAGCATTTTACATTCACTCTGCTATTGAGATCAAGGGCCCACCAACAGTATCTACCTGCGTGCGAATCTTCCCGAGTAGATCATGGGAGCGATCCCCTTCAGATCGTAGCAGGCCGCAGTCACGTGTCCGATTGGTCTGTTAGGAATGATTCCTTTGCCAGCACGCCACGAAACCGAACACTACAGCAACTACAGCAACTGTCGGTGCGTGGAAATGCTATCCGCGTCACCCACCGAGGCGGCCACTATGCTGTCTGGATGCATTGCCGTGTTGGTTCAGCAAGCACAGCAAGCAGTTTCGCCACACGCCGCCATTCCTCCAACCCCCCAAATTGCTAGTTGTTTGTGTCGAAAAGTAACCACACTGATGATGCAGGGTAAAAATTTCAAAACCTGATGTTACACTACTCTATCAGTGTAACGGAAAAGCTACACTGCCAATCGTGAGTAGGCCAAATCCAAACCTGAGCCCTAGCAGGCAATTCTCAGACTAGAAGAAAGTGGAAAGCATAAACCAATAGAGCCGGAGAAAATTCTTACCCCAGGACCAGGGCCTTCATTTGACGAGTCAAACACCCTGATTACCCTTGCTATGGGCCACGTTTTGGCAGTTGCCCTTATTTTTTAAGTGCGATTGAATTTTCACCCTGATGAAGAAAGTATACTTTTCAATTTCTCCTGACTAGGTAAAGAGTTGCAAAATTTTTGCCCTAGCGAAGAAGGGTGGCAAAAAAAGTGTTGCGAATAGTGAAATGAGAAATGTTAGTGTGCATTCCTGCCAGTAAGAACTCAGAAAGGGGAACGAAGGCGAAGGGTCGAGGCGGCACGAACAGTTGCGAAGCATCTGGACCGTCGGAGCAGACAACATCGGGCAACAGCAAATCAAGAAAAAACATTTGGCGGGAACGGTTTCGTAACTGTACGCGCCGCACGGTTGGGTTTGAATTTGAATAAGGGAATGTACCCTTTAGAGTATGTTACAATCCTAAACATGACTTAGCCAGGGATCGGCCCAGGGTTGTTCGCAGGTATTGTTACAGCGGAAGTGTTGAACTCAGATAAAGGTGAATGTAAAATGACTGAGATGAAAAGAAACATGCATACATCGAGTTTATATATGAAACACAAAGGAACACGAAGCGACCTAGACTAGCCATGTACTCTAAGGGGTACATTCCCTTATTCCATCGAATTCAAACCGTGCGGTGCGGAAACCCGTTTCAAACCTGTTCCCGCTCTTTCCACATCAAATGTTTCTGCCTTCATCAGTCTCGATCTGATAGTTGCTGGTGTCGTTTCGATTCTCCTGACTCCTCGACTTGGTACTTGGTAAAGTTGGCTCATGCAGCGTACAGGAATGCTTTCTCATCAAATCTCATTTCGTAACACTCCCCTTCATTCCTGGGCGCGCAGAGGACTGACTCGCTTGACCACATCGGTAAGGTCAGAGCAGTGTTTGTACTGCTGACGTGGCAGTCGCTTGGTGAGGAAGTCGGCTGCCATCTCGGTGGTAGGACAGTATGATAGATCCACCTTGCCCTGGTCAATTTCGTCATTGACGAAAATGTATCAGAGCGCGATGTGCTTTGTGCGGTTTACGAATCCAGGCTTATTCGCGATTTTGATGGCGCTCTGGTTGTCGTGTGAAGGCGAAAAGTGGGCGAAGTTTGCTTCCTGCAGCAGCTCTTGCAGGTAAAGTCCTTCACGGACTGCGGCTGTCGCAGCGACGTACTATGCTTCGGCCGACGACAGGGCAACCGGTTCCTGCTTCTGCGAATTCCAAGAGATTGGGCCCGTCGGCTTCGTGACCGTCGATTTGCAGGGTTAGCGGCATGGTCTGCGTCCACGTAGCCGGTGAGGAAGACCCGAAGCTGTGGGTTATACTTCTTGTCAACCTTTTTTTCTGGGGAAATTTTAGGCCGGAAGACCCAAAGTGGGTCCAACTTCTGGTCATCCGCTGGTGAGCGGAAGCTTGACACGAGCCAGGAATGCATCCTCAGTAGGCTTTGGTTGTGAGGTTCATATTGCGGCTAATTCTTGACTAAATACTCACTCGTAACAAAGGTTAACGCTCAAACCAACCCATTAGTTTTGGGAAGGAGTCACCGACGCGGTGATTAACAGTTGGTTTGCGGCGATCGAATGGGGTGAGCGTGGGCGATGATGAGTGAGATGCGGCGAACCTGCGATCGGCTTGGCAGGGGTTTGCACCGAATGCGATTCGCTTCACGCGGAATTGTTGTAAGCAAAATTGGTGAACTAGCTCCGGGAAGGGGAGTTCGCGTTCCGTGTTACTTCAAAGTTGAGTGCGAGAAGATCTATCCGATATCACTATTCGTAACACCTCCCTTCGGTCCTGGCCGTAGCTCGACTTGACCTGCTTGACCACTCCGCTGAGTTCGGAACAGTGCTGATACTGCTGACGAGGTAGTCGCTTCGTGAGGAAGTCTGCTGCCATGTCACCGGTCGGGCAATAGGTCAAGTCAACCTTGCCCTTGTCCACTTCGTCTTTGACGAATTAATACCGCAGCGCAATGTGCTTGGTGCGGTTGACGAAGCCAGGTTTGTTCGCGATGCGAATCGCGCTCTGGTTGTCGCAGTGGAGGCGAAAGGTGGGCGAAACTGGAATCTTCGCCTCCTGCAAAAGTTCCTGCAAGTAGAGCCCTTCGCTAACTTCTGCAGTTGCTGCGATGAATTCCGCTTCGGCTGATGACAGGGCAACCAACTCCTGCTTCTGCGAATTCCAGGAGATTGGTCCCGTTGGTTCGAGTCGGAACAGGAAGCCAGTCCTGGACCGTCGATTATCGGGGTCTGCTGCGTGATCGGCATCCACGTAGCCGATGAGGTTGAAGGATGGGGTTGGTGCAGTTGAGTAGCACAGCCCAATCTTGGGCGTTGAAACGAGGAACTGTAGAGCGCGCTGTAGATCCAGAAGATTCTCAGTCGTTGGTTTACGTGAGTATTGGGCCAGCTGACTTGCGATGTAGGAGAGGTCAGGCCTGCATGTGACAGAGGCAAAGAGCAGGCATCCCAGCTGCTGCTGGTAAGTCTGAATGCCAGCAGGGGATAGGGCTTTGTTGTCAGGTTTGTGGTTCGGTCCGGGAGTTCGGTAGGGAGTGGAGAGCGGTGCAGGTGAAATGTTGAACCGCTTCCCTAACTCCTCTGCGTACTTAGCCGCTGAGAGGTGAATGGCCTCGGGCGCATAGGAGATGTTGAGGCCTAAGAACTGCTTCACGCCGTAGTTGCACGTGATGTCGACGCGCCCCGCCAGGCTTTTCTCGAACTGCTCCAGTAGTTCGTTGTTTGAACCTGTGTAAAGTAAGTCGTCGACGTAGACCGTGAGCAGAATGTATTCGCCCCTGAAATCACGGCGGTACATCCCAGGATCGTGCGGCATCTGCTTGAACCCGATTTCAAGCAGGATGTTGTGCAGATACTGCTGCCAAAGCCTCGGTGCCTGTTTTATCCCGTAAAGAGACTTGCGCAGCTGGCATACGCGCGAATCCCCTTCGCCGTATGTGTGGGGCTGCTCCACGTAGATGACGGCGTCTACTAACGCGTACAGGAACGCGTTCTTCACGTCGATCTGGCGTAGAGGCAGGTGTCGAGCGGCTGCGATGGCGAGCAGGATTCGGACGGAGGTGTGGCGGCTGACCGGAGCAAATGTCTGATCGAAATCGATCCCGTGCCTCTGGTCGTAGCCGCGCACCACCCATCTTGCCTTGAAGCGCTCGATCGTTCCGTCTGCTGCGGTCTTCACGCGGAAGACCCATTTTCCCGAGAGAACTCTCGCGCCTTTGATTGCTGCGCGGTCGACTAGCACCCAGGTATCTCGGGATTCGAGTGCTTTAATCTCCGCATCCATCGCCTCGCGCCATTCCTTGCTGTGTGGTCCAGTGAGAGCTTGGCGCGGGTTTCGTGGCTCGATGACACGTGGCGCTTTCGAGGTTGCGGTGTGGAGCCCGAGCAGCTGCAGTCCTGAGACAGTGCTGTCGTGGCGACGTTGTGGGATGACTTCCTGCACATCGTCGTCATCGCTCTCTGGTTCAGGTGGTGCTGGTGGTGCTGCGCCTCTGTCGCTTCCGCCCGTTCTGCCCATTCTGCCCATTCCTCCTTCAGAGGAGTCGTCGTCGTCGCTGCTGTGGCGATCTCCCCATGTGAACTCACCCCTGGTGTCTTGCTCCAGAATTGCTGCGGCGGCTTCAACCTCGGGCGTTGCGTAGCTGTGCCCGTTGTTCGCGTAGACGCGGTTCGCATTTGTCTGCTCGTCGTGGCGGAATTTTTGGAGGAAGAGGCGTTCGTAGAATATCACGTCGCGAGCGTGGGCGATCTTTTGACTGAGCAAGTCTAAGATGATCCATGCTTTGTGCTCGTGGCTGATGCCGAGGTGAATGCCCCATCGCGCGCGGCAGGAGAATTTTCCGATGGTTGACGTCGGCGGGCGGTATTGAACCATGCACCCCCACACGCGGAGCATGGATGTGTCCCCTTTAGTCCCGGTCCACTTTACATGCGGGGACAAGTTGCCGGTGATGGCGGTGGTTGACAGCAGTGTCGAAAGGCTAGGCAGAAACGAGAAACAGGAAAGGAGGAGGTTCACTAGCAGGCAGTTGAGTACATATAGCAAACCCTAATTTGGGCTGTACTCGCTATAGAGTACCCCACTGCAGGCTAGACAAACATCACATTCTGACACACCCCCATAGTCAAAGTGGGGTATAATCAGCACAACAAGCAAGCAGAGCAGTAGTTCACAACGATAAGCAAAGTTGGAGACTATCACAGAGGGCAAGTGAGGAGGAGGAGAAACTGTGGAGGCGAGAAGATGGGAGGCGACGGCTGAAGCTGCAGACACACGGGCAACATGAGTGTGCGGTACTGTCGCTACCAGGCTATACCCGGACTACTCGGGCGATAGGCGCAGCTGGCTCTCTGTGCTCCCAGGAGTGCTCACACTGTAGCTACCAGGCTATACCCGGACTACTCAGGCCACAGACGCAGCTGGCTCTCTGGACTACCAGGAGTGCTCACACTGTGGCTACCAGGCTATACCCGGACTACTCAGGCCACAGACGCAGCTGGCTCTCTGGACTTCAGGCGCTGCGGACGACAAGACGGCTGCCTCCACTCAACTTCCCCCAGCTGTCCCACACCCCTTTCACACACCCCCTGGAGTACCTCTAGCACTGCTCACACGCCACCCCCCTAGTACCACTCCGACGGCTCCCACACATCCACCCCCCTCAGCGGTAGCTGCAGCAGTGGGAGACGGATGAGGAGGAGGAGAAGGGGACAGCGTACACACCCGTCACCCCCCTACGCGCCACCCCCACACTCGCCACCCCCAAACCCTAACACAGGCAGCAGCGGGGGGGCGGTGCGCGGGCAGCAGCTTGGGGCAGAGAGGGGCCGCGCGCGGCTCCCCAGGGCGCCTCGGCGGGGCAGCAGGGTGGCCGCGCACGGCTCCCGAGGGCGTCGCGACGAGGCAGTGGGGTCGCGCGCGGCTCCCTAGGGCGTCGCGACGGGGTAGCGGGGTCGCGCGCGGCTCCCCAGGGCGTCGTGACGGGGTAGCGGGGGCCGCGCGCGGCTCCCCAGGGCGTCGCGACGGGACAGCGGCTCAGCGGGGCGACACGACGGGCTCCCGGGGGGGCGACGCGACCGCCGACGGGGGGGCGACGCTCGGGTCGACGGGGCAGAAAACCGCCGCGCGCCCCGAGCGCGCGGCGCGAAGAAAAAACACCGCGCGCCCTGAGCGCGCGGCAGGCAGCAGACATCGCTCGCCCAGGGCGTGCGATAGGCAGAACAGCAGCGGAAGCATCGGGCGGGACCACCCACAGGATCGACCCAGGAGGGTCGACCTGCTCTGATTGTCAAAGGTCCACTGGTGATCCCCGATTGATCCTAGGGAAGGGTTACAGGCACGTTGGCCTGGGGGGTTATGGGCGCACTCACCCGCTACACAAACAAGCCCTTTTATCCCAGTGGTTAGTGGCTGGGATTCTGACATGGTATCAGAGCGAAGGTCTCGGGTTCGAATCCCGGTGTGTGCACCTCGGGCATCCCAGTGCGGGGGGGTGTCAAAGGTCCACTGGTGATCCCCGATTGATCCTAGGGAAGGGTTACAGGCACGTCGGCCTGGGGGGTTATGGGCACACTCACCCGCTACACAAACAAGCCCTTTTATCCCAGTGGTTAGTGGCTGGGATTCTGACACTGATAGCATGTCGAAAGGCTAGGCAGAAACGAGAAACAGGAAAGGAGGAGGTTCACTAGCAGGCAGTTGAGTACGTGTAGCAAACCCTAATTTGGGCTGTATTCGCTATAGAGTACCCCACTGCAGGCTAGACAAACAACACATTCTGACAAGCAGGTTGTGCACCCGTACGGCGTGGTGCATCGCGTAGGTTCATTAGATCGGCGGTAGCTTCGACTGCTTCATCAGCGCCCGCACCTTTGTCATGAGCGTGCGGTTCGTCCGCTCAGCTACGCCCTGCTGCTGGTGCGCGTAGGGGAGAGAGATGTGATGCTCGATCCCCTTTTGCGCCAGGTAGCTCTGCATCTGGTTGCTCCTCAATTCTTCTGCGTCGTCAGATTGCCAAATTTTCAGTTTTTATCCAGACTGTCGTTGCGCGTACGGAATACCTCGTAGGCTCTGTTGCGGGTCTCCACGTTTGCGACCCACACGTAGCGCGTTCCGGCGTCGATGAAGGTAAGCGTGTACATTTCGTCGTCGACTCCGCAGTGCCCCACGTTCAGGAAGTCGCTGTACACTTTGTGGAACTTGGGGTAGCGGTTTGTTCCTGGCTCGAGCATCGGGAACGGCTAATGGCTCAGCGCAGCTTCGGGGCAGACGGTGTAGTTGCGCGGATTTGTCGCGCCTCTTACTTCGGTGCCGTCTGGACGCAGGAGTGCTCCTGGGGCGAAGACTGCCGCGTCGATGCAGTTTTTCAGTGTCGCACATGAAGGATGTCCGAGGCGCTGGTGCCAAAGCGCATCGTCAGCGCGAAAACCGGAGGTGCGCATGTAGCGCGCGCGAGCTTCTTCGGGGTCTTCGTCAGACACGGGGGCAGGTTCTGCTGCTGCCTCTTCTGCTGCTTCTTCTTCGTCGTTGGCGGTGGTCATCATTAGCGCCAAATTCTCTCTGTCGCGAATTTCAGAGAGAGGGATGTTAGTCCCAGGGATGGTTCCAGGGACAAAGGTGGGTTCGCGCGGTTTGGGAGCGGGTCCATAGACGGTGCGGCGCGGAGTTGACGGCTCGTTGCCCCAATCGATGGTGTCCCAGGGGTTGCGATGCGGCGGAATGTCAGGCGGAGGCAGCGCGGGTGGAGCATGGCGCGGGGGACGACCAAGGGGAACAATTGCAGCCTCTACTGCTTCTTCTCCCCCCCTTTGTTCTTCGCAGGAAGTCCCCCAGCATCCGGCAGAGGTGCCCCAGCCGCTAGTTTCGCCGCCAGATGCGGCGCCCCATCCGCCAGTTGCGGTTGCCCAGGTTCCGTCGGTGTTGCCCCATCTGCCAATGTCAGCCGTTCCCCATCCGCCGACGCTCCCCCACCCCCCTTTATTGGAGGCGCTCTCTTCCGCTTCGGCTGCCCATGCGCCGCAGGCGAATGTTCCGCGTGCTTCGGCGAGGCTTTGTTGGCGAAGCTCCTCTGCTTTCCGGCGCGTTAAGTCTTCCTCCTGTTCCACGGTGAGTTTTGCCGTGGGGTCGCGCCAGTGGGGGTAAATCTTCAGGAATTCCTCGCGGGTGTAAGGCCGTGCGACTCCGCGTGAGTCGAAAGTTCCGACGCCAGTGCCGCGTAGCATCCCTTGGAGATGTTGGGATGGGGGTCCGATGAGAGGGTGGTCTGGTGCGCCGAACACGTCGCGCATGGTGACTTCAAGCTCTAGTTGTGACATTCCTTCTTCTGACGGCGTGTGGCGTTCTGCTTCGGCGATGGCGGCGAGTCCGTAACCGGCAATTGCGCTGGTTGACGCCGTTGGCGTGTGGCAGTCCCTGCAGATGCCATCGGGGTCAGGGTTATGTAGCGCCGTGTCGCGTGGGTGGGGATGGTGTGGCACCCACAGTCTTCTGTCAGGGTGCTTCCAATCCCTGCGGTGGATGTGCTCGAAGCGCAGTGGCACGAGATCGATTAGTTCGTGCGAGTCGCCGCTGCAGTCGGGGATGTCGAAGTCCAGGACATACACTCTGTTTTCGGAGTGTGCTCTTCCGATCTGCCTGCGGGGGGAGGCCCTCAATTCGTAGTGCAGCAGAATGTCGCGTGTCGCGTGATCTGTGCTGAGTTCGACGCCGCAGTCCATGAGCTGTGCGGCGGAAAGCAGGTTGAAGCGCAGGTTCTGGACGATCAGCACATCGTTGAGCGTGATGTGCGTGCGGCTTCCGCGTGCTTTGAGCACGACGATGCCTTGCGCGCTTGCGCGCAGGCGTGTGTTGTTAGCCACGGTGACGTAGGTGACTGTGGGGGTGGCGACGGCGTTGGATATGTAACGCTCGGAGCCCACCATGTGCTGGCCGCAGCAGCTGTCCAGGTACCAGGTGTTGTAGCGCTTGTTGTCGTCACGGGCGTGTCGCGGCGTGACGATGTGCGGAGTGTCAAACTTCAGAAATTGTTCGCGCGAGAGCCAATCAAGTGGCGCCACCCGCATATCAGGTACGTGCGGGGGACTTTCAAGCAGCGGGACTGGGATATTCCAGTCTTGGTTGTCGTCCTCGATGAAGTCGTGGCGCGGACTGAACGGATTGTTGTTGTTGAATGCGCCAATAGGGTGGGGTGCTGGCTCAGGTGAAGGTGAGCGCACGCGGCGACGACGCGACTCGCCCGTCATGGCCATGTTGCTCATGACGTTGCGAACTGGGGCAGTCGGTGATGGCTGCTGCTGCTGATGCTGAACCGCTGGGTTCAGGTTGCGCGCACAGGGGGGTTGATACCCCTGGGCTGGACGCACGTCGCCTCGTGCGTCTTGTCGGCTGGACCAGTTGCTCGGATTGGTCGAGTGAGGGCGAGATCGGAATTTACATCGATCCGTCAGGTGCCCAAAATTTCTGCAAATCTTGCAGTAGAGGCGCCGCGGCCGTCGCTCTTCGGTGTTGTCGGCGTAGAAGGCGCTGGTCGCTGCTGATCCATATCCCGTTGTTCGACGAGAAGGGCGGCGCAAAGGGCGGCCTCCAAGATGACCCCCTGCTGTCGGAGAAGCGCCTTGCAGGGCCGCCACTCTGGGCCGAGCCCTTGAAGCACGATGTTCACGAAGATTTCCTCCGAAATCGAACTTCCCAACTTCGCGATTTGGTCGCGAAGGCTCCGACAGCGATTGATGTAGCTGTTGACCTTCTCCCCTGAGGTCATTTTGGTCTCCAGTAACTGCTGGAGTAGCCGGCTCGAAGAGACTGAGTCCTTCGGCTGATACACACCGTTCAAGTGGCGCCAAGCGTCGAGGGCCGGAGCAGCCGATGTCTTGTACGAACGGATGCTTAAGTGCTCCGTCAGCGACATGTTGCGCAGGAGGACTCCGTACGCCATCAATGACTCGTTGTAATAGCGAGTTCTGGCGTCGTCGGTGTCCTCAGCGGGTTCCGCGTAGCTCCCGTCGAAATAATGGAAGATTTGGGCGTTCTGCAGCAGGAGCTCCAGTTCGAAGCTCCAGGTATAGAAATCTCTGCCGTCGAAGCAGGTACTTGTCTTTATTTTTTATATGCTGAGAAACCTTGATTGCGCGGAGAGAATTGCCTCTTCACTGGGACGGGGAGCCTTGGGGGTTGAACCATTTGTGTCGAGGGAGAAAGTGTGCGGGGCGGCGTTCTGGCCAGTTGGGGCCGGTTGAGAAGGTTGCGAGGATGTTCCCGCATCGCCGTTCCGCAATGTTTGGAGCCCTTGCTCCAAGCTGGTGAGTCGCTGAAGGAGTTGTGCGAGGACTTCGGTACCGATCGTTGTCGTTCCCTCGCTTGTCGCAGCCGGGCTGGTTTGCGCTTCAGCCGTCAGATTAGTCTGACCACCAGATCCTCCGGCCATTCTCACACGCGAGCGTGTGCCGGACGCCACTTTCCGAATGTCGCAATTTTTGGGAGTGGCAGTGCGAAGGATTCCCGAGCCGCTCTCATACCATGCTACGATCTGAAGGGGATCGCTCCCAGGATCTACTCGGGAAGGTTCGCACGCAGGTAGATAGTGTTGGTGGGCCCTTGATCTCAATAGCAGAGTGAATGTAAAATGCTTGAGATGATTAGAACATGCAAATACAACGATATAAATAAGAGTACAGGGAATTCGAATCGACCTAGCTAGCCATGTACTCTAAGGGGTACATTTCCTTATTCAAATTCATTCCCAACCGTGCGGCGCGTACAGTTACGAAACTGTTCCCGCCAAAGCCCTCCTGCCTGCAGTTGTCTGATGCCGTTTGCTCCGACGGTCCAGATGCAGTTCAATCGACTGCGACGCTTCGAGTCAGTTTTGACTCTTCTCATTCATTCTCGTTACTGCGTGCTTTTTTAGTTGCGGTGAGGAGTGCACACTAGTGTTCTGATGTCACTATTCGTAACACGGCCAACGCACGTACTGCAAAGGGAAAAGGGGGGGGAATCCTCGGTACTTCCGTGAGGGAATCACCATCTGACAAATTTCGGGGAAAAGGGGGTGGGGGGGGGGGGGGGGGGGGAGGGAGAGGGGGGGGGGGGTCCATATACCAGGGCTTCAGATTCGTTTTGGGCCACCCTTAGTAATCAGGGTTCTAGGTATAGTCAACCCTGATGCGTAGGGAAATATTTTTTTTCCCCTGACAAATGCAGGGTAAAAAAACTGTAAGTCTGTTTGGCCAGGGTAATTTATGAAAAAACTGATATGAACGATGCAAAAGGTATCGGGTTTAACACTTAGTGGCTCAATTGTTTCAGTCACGAGTTGGATCTGAATGGTCGTACGTCCGAGTCTCGCAGATGGAAGTATTTTGCAGGGGCTCGTTCGCCTCGCTACGGAGCATTCTCTATCAGTGTAACCGGGACTGTACACTGTACAGTCAGAGAAATATGTTCCTTACGCTGTTTTTCAAAGGGTACAAAAAAACTTACACTTTCTGGCCTAGGGTAAAAAATCCACTACCCTGCCCGTGAAAGGGTAACTGAAAAAAGCGGCCGCCAGTTAGTGCAAAAATAGTATTTTACCCTGATAACGAGAGGCCTGCCCTGTACGCTCTTCAGTGTAATCTTCGCTAAGGGAAAATTTACCCCAAGGCATCACTGTGGCCTATGTCGATACACTTACAGATCAGTGTAACACTAATTCTCCAAAAAATTACCCCAGCACATCAGTGTAGACCCAAAATTTCACCCTTGTAATCAGTATAGAAGGGTAAATTACACTGATAACCTGAGCCCTGTTGCGTGCTCAAGAACAGCTCAAAACATGCGGTGAAAAATACGCACACTAGTGATATCGTATTGATTGTTTGAAACCAGGATATGCTAATATCGGATAGATCTTCTCGCATTCAACTTTGAAGTAACACGGGGCGCGACCTTTCCTGGTTCGCCAATTTCGCTCACAGCAATTCCGCGTGAAGCGAATCGCATTTGGTGCAAACCCCTGCCGAGCCCATCGCAGGTTCGCCGCATCTCACTCATCGTCGCCAACGCTCACCCCATTCGATCGCCGCAAACCAACCGTTAATCACCGCGTCGGTGACTCCTTCCCAAAACTACTGGGTTGGCTCCAGCGTTTACCTTCGTTACGAGTGAGTATTTAGTCGAGAATTAGCCGCAATCTGAACCTCACAACCAAAGCCTACTACAGCATCTCTCAGTCACAAGCTTCCTCCCACATTTCGCAACCGCTCCTAGTCGCCCACGACTGCCCTCCTCAGCCACCCGAGTAAAATACGTAGCGTAAAATCCGTACGTCCTGGTACCAGCAGCGATCACTGACCGCTACACTCTCTTCCTACTGTAGTGTTTCCCGCATTTCGTCCCCATGGCGCGCTCTCCTCTAGCGTCCACATTTGTGGCGGCGCTGCTTGTAACAGCGCTGTTCGCGTCATGCGCACAGGCTAGAATCGGCTCCAACGGATTGTTCGGGAATCGCATCCCGAACCGACCAGCACAAGCCACCAGCACGATCACAACTAGCGTGTCTGACCTAATATCCACGCTGCAAGCGCAGGTCGTTTCACTAGAAGGAGCGCTCACGCAATCGCTCGACAAGCTCGCTCCCGCGTTGAACGAAAACGTGTCTGCGGCGACATTGGCGCTTCAAGCGCAGATTTCCGCCCTCCAAAGCAGCATCGACACTCTGAACGCACGCATTGCAAACCTCGACCTTATCTTATACCTTAGAATCACGCGACCCGGCGGCGCTGCTCCCCAGTCGACACCTGCCGCAATCCAATCGCGCATCTCGTCGGTAACAGGCAACATCCCCGCTATCACCAAACGCGCTACATCCCTCAACACGGACGTGATGGGGACCCTCCCAAACCTCCGCGCATTGCTGAGTCAGCGAGTGGCGGCGCTCACTCAGAGGGTGGGTGCACTGAATGTGGACGTGTCGGCGCTCGCTGCGCAGGTGGACGCGCTGATCGCCCCGCTGAGTGACGCCCTTGGCGTGGCGGACCTCGTGGTGTCAGAATCCCAGCCACTAACCACTGGGATAAAAGGGCTTGTTTGTGTAGCGGGTGAGTGCGCCCATAACCCCCCAGGCCAACGTGCCTGTAACCCTTCCCTAGGATCAATCGGGGATCACCAGTGGACCTCTGACACCCCCCCGCACTGGGATGCCCGAAGTGCACACACCGGGATTCGAACCCGAGACCTTCGCTCTGATACCATGTCAGAATCCCAGACACTAACCACTGGGATAAAAGGGCTTGTTTGTGTAGCGGGTGAGTGCGCCCATAACCCCCCAGGCCAACGTGCCTGTAACCCTTCCCTAGGATCAATCGGGGATCACCAGTGTACCTCTGACACGTGGCTCTGCTGCCGCGCCCAGCAGGTCAGCCCCGCAAACCCCAACCCCGCAAACCCTAATCCCGCAAACCTTAACCTCACAGACCCCATTGCCACAAACCCTCATCCCGCAAACCCCTGCAAATCATAATCCCGCAGCCACCGAGCCATGTGTTATCAGCTGTGGTCGTAAGTCGTCATTCTTAGCAGCCGTGCATCGCCTGAGCTCATTCTTGCACCATCTGCTGCTGCTCATGTGCTCAATCTCTACTGCTGCTCTTGACTATCCCGTCACTGAAGGCATCCTTGTGTTCACCATTCTTGCGCCATTCCCTCGCTCACTCAATCCAACTCTTCTCTACTGCTGCTCTCTGCGATCCCCATCACCACAGGCATGCTGCGTGGCGTGCTCACCTCGTACAACGGCCTTCTCCCGGTGGGAGCAGCCAACATCCAGATCACCAACATGTAAGCCAACACCTTCCCCACCTCGCCCCCCCCCCCCCCCCCCCCCCCCCCCCCCCCCCCCCCCCCCCACCTCCCCCACCTCCCCTTCGCCCCTTCCCTTCCTCCATCCCTCCCCCAACCTCCTTACTTGGGGGGCTCTTTGTGATTTCTCCCACATTGACACTATCTTGCTCCGCGCTCTCCTTCCAAGCTACTGCCTTTCCTGCAGTAATGTACACATTGTCTGTCTCGATCACTTCATGATTCCTTCCCATTTTCACAATCCCACGTAATCCCACACAATCCCCTTCCAAACCAGTGCCCTCCAGCTAAGTAGACATCCCCCCCTTCCCCCTTCCCCCTTCCCCCTTCCCCCTCCGCCCTCCCCCCCTCCGCACGGCAGGGGCTCGTCATACGCGGTGGCATACGAGCTGGTGGCGACGGGCATGGCGGCCGCAGGCGGCGGCCATCTACAGCGGCAACAGCACGTGCGGGCAGGCAGCCCCACCCGTGGCGCTGCAGCTGCCCGGCACGTGGCAGCTGCTGAGCTCCGTGTCGTGGTCGCTGGCCAATGTGCTCACTGTCGCGCCGGCGGACCTGGCGGCCGTGCTCAGCGCCATCCAGGCGGGCGCCAGTGGGCAGCTCTACATTGGCTTTGCCGGCACCAGTAGCAGCTTGTCGGGAATGCTGATTGGTGGCAGGTTTTGAAGGTGAGGGGAATGGGGGAAGGAAGCATGGGGAGATGGTGCTGTGATCAAAGGAGGAACATCACATATGCTCCATGAATGCCACTACAGTAGCTTAGCTGGTGGGATTCTGTGCATTTGTAATGTTCCTTCTTATGCAGTAGGACATGATATGTACATATCAAATGCAAATCTACAGAAGCTTACCTCCGAACGCAGCCGGGTATTCCATCTACGGTATGCTAAACAGGAGCTGCTGTGTCGAACTAAGATATCTCAGACATGAAAACATTACGTGATCGAAAATGATCGCCACTTAGTGTGTGGTTGTTGCTTCTCCTGTTGCTATTGCTGCATTGTCAAACTAATTTATATGTCTGTAGGCTGTAGTGGGGTAGCCCATAGAGAGTACAACCCTTTTAGGGTTAGGTACTTGTACTTTCATTCCTTTCTAGTGGAGCCATTCCTGCTCATTAGTTTCTGACATGGTTTCAGAGCATGTAGATCCGTAGAACCGTTTTTTTTTTTTTTTTTTTTTTTTTCCGGGCCCACCATTAGCTAGTGACCGACTGCGGTTACCGCGCACCCTATCGTATGTGCTGCCCCACCTGCCCCTGCTGCCGTTTTTTCGCACGCGCCACAGCTGCCCCGCATAGCGCGCGCGCCCCTGCTGCCCGTCGCGTAGCGTCGTGGGCGCCTGCTGCCCCGCTGTCGCGCGTCCCCTGCTGCCGCGTCGTCGCATGCGCCTGCTGCCCCGCAGTCGTGCGCCCCCTGCTGCCCTCCGTCTCGCGCGCCTGCTGCACGGTCGTCGTGCGCCCCTGCCATCCGCCGTCGCGCGCCCCTGCCGTCCGCCGTCTGTCGGAATCTACAGGCAGGAATGAATGAACTAGATGAAAGTTGGGTACAAGTATGAAACCCTAAATGGGCTATACCCCATATCAGCTATCTCACTAAAGCCTACACATATAGAATAGATATATAGTTTGACACACCCCCATAGGCAAAGTGGGGGAGAGCAAGGGGTCACAAGACCAGTCAAGAAGAGCAAAGCAAGCTCAGGGTGGATCACAACGTCACCACACACACCGAGCACAAGCAAAGGGCCACAAGGCCAGTTCACATGCAGAGGTATATATGCAACAATAACAGCACAGTGATCACTACCTAGCAAGAGCAAGCATGCAGGTATATATATAGATCACAGTACAAGCAAAGTCTACAGCAAGTGCGGAAACGTAGGCACAAGGCCTAACAAAGTACAAAAACGCTGATGATCACCAGACGGAAGTGCCTTGGTGAATATATCAGCAGTGTTGGCCCGAGTGGCCACGTGAGCAAGACGAAGCTGACCACGCTGCTGCAACTCTCGAGCCAGGAAGTAACACAGAGCGATGTGCTTCGTTCTGTGCTCCAGTCTGTGCTCCAGTCTGTGCTCCTGACACAAGGCAATGGCGGCCTTGTTGTCGACGTACAGAACTGGAGGAGAACAAGGCCTCTCTCCCAAGTCGGTCGGCAGGTAGCTAAGCCAGCGTAACTCCTGTGTAGCCATGGCTGTGGCGTAGATCTCAGCCTCACAATTGGAGCTGAGAACAGAAGACGAGCGAGTAGACCGCCAAGAAACAGAGCCAGAGCCAAGGCTGAAAGTGTAACCCTGTGACGACCGCTGCGTAGCCTGGTCGTCAACCCAAGAAGCGCCTGAGTGCCTTGTGAGGACAACTGGGCTCCGCCCTCCAAGCACGAGCCCCATGCCCAATGTACTGCACAAGTAGCGCAGTACCCTCTTCGCAGCATCCATGTGCACCTTTCGGTGCCGACTAGGAGCCACGTAGCGTGCCAGAAGGCCAAGAGGGTACGCAAGGTCAGGACGAGTGCAGGTCATCAGGTACATGAGGCAGCCCACTAGCTCTGGGTAAGGACCACTCGGCTCTACGGACTCGTCCGAAGGTGGAGCTGAGAGCGAGTGACCTGTAGCCAGAGGAGTGGACTATGGCGAGGACCAGGTGAAGCCGAAGTGCTGAAGGACCTGCTGCACCATGTGTGACTGAGTCAGTGTGATGGTGCGGCGTGCTCTGTCCCGGGTGATCTGCAAGCCAAGGTAGCTGCGCAGCTCACCCAGGTCTGTGCACGTGTGTCTCTTCTGCAGCTCCGACTTCACCAGGGCGAGAGCCTCAGTGTCAGCAGTGGCAAAGACCAAGTCGTCGACGTACACGAGGATGTAGAACGGCGGCAGCGAAGTGTCTGTGCGCAGAAACAGCGACGGGTGAGCAGTCTAAGGAGCAAGCCCAAGAGCCGCAAGTGTCGTCCTCAGTGTGTCGTGCCACTCACGAGGCGCCTGGCGGAGACCGTAGACTGGCCGCCGGAGGCTCCACTGGGTACCAGGAGGGAACGTCCCAGTGAAGCCAGGTGGGCGGCGCAGCCAGATCTCCTCGTGCAGGCTGCCCTGTAAGAAGGTTGTGCTGAAGTCAAGAGAGTGAAGCTCGTAGTCACGCTGAGCGGCAACGTGCAGCAGCACCCGAAGAGTGGTCATCTTCGGGGTGGGGGAGAAGGTCTGGAAGAAGTCAACTCCCTGCCGCTGACTGAAGCCTCGAGCAACGTAGCGAGCCTTGAAGACAGGCGGAGAACCCGGCGGCCGCTTCACCCTGAAAATCCACATGCCATCGACGATGTTCGCCCCGGGAGGGGGAACCTCATCGACGTAAGTGCCTGTGGACTTCCAGGATGCCATCTCTGCGTCCATGGCTGCCTGCCACTGAGAGGAGTACTCACCCGCGATCACCTCAGCGTAAGAGCGCGAGGTCGGGATGTCTACAGCATCCGAGTCTCCCTCAGGGGCAAGCAGCATGGCCATGAGATGAGGCGCAGCGGCTGCAAGACACTCAAGGTCCTCGTGCCTGTCCTCAAGGACGTCCGTGCCAAGAGCACACTCACCCCCGACGGACGGAGGACAGACAGACTCAAACTCAGCAACAAGGCTAGCAGCGTAGTCTAGACGACAGGAAGCAGCAAAGTCAACAAGCTCAGCGACTAGGGCAGACGCAGCAGCAGACTCAAACGACGGGTCAGTAACAACAGTGGCTAGCAGACGCGTGACAGTAGGGTGCTCAGCACAAAACCGGTCAGACTCAGGGTCCGGAACGTCAGGCAAAGAAGACGCAGGAGGAGACGGCAGAGGAACACGCTGTGGAACAGAGGAAGGACGAAGTGCCATAATGTGCATGCCAGGGACAGGAGGAGGACGCTCACGACTAACACGACCAGTGCGACCAGTACGACCAGTGCGACCAGTGCGAACAGGCGAGACAGGACGGGACGCAGGCTCACGACGCTCAGTAAGACCTCCTGTCTGCTCAGTGTAAGGAGAGGGAGCAGGCAGGGGGGAGCCTGGCTGTAACGGTAGGCCAGTGGAAGACGGCAGGGTAAGAACCTGGCGAAGCACTATGTGAGGAGGCGGCAGAGACCACATTGACGGCGGAGAGAAGAACAGACGCTGCGCAGCAGTGCCAGGCTCCAGCACCTCCAGTAGCTCCAGAACCTCCAGCAGCTCCAGACCCTCCAGCGCCAGCTCCTCGAGCGCCAGCACCACCAGCAGCCGCAGAACCTCCAGCGCCAGCACCGCCAGTACCAGCGTCACCAGCAGCAGCACCCCCAGAACCGGCAACTCCAGTCCCAGTGTCTCCAGCAGCAGCACCCCCAGATTCGGCACCTCCAGTCCCAGGGTCTCCAGCAGTAGCACCCCCAGACGCAGCACCTCCAGCCCCAGCAGCTCTAGTACCTCCAGTACGAGCACCTCCGGGTCTAGCGGCTCCAGCACCTCCAGCAGACAAAGTACCCGCAGTACTCCCAGCTCCAGTGTCAACAGCTCCGACAGCACCTCCAGGGTCAGCAGTACCACCAGCTCCAGCGGCCTCAAGCCCAGCGGCTTAAGCATCGTCGGCACCTCTCGCACCAGCCCCAGTACCCTCTGGACCGGCACCCCTAGCTCCAGGGACGTCACCAAAAGCGCCTCCAGCGGCAGAGCCCCGAGCTCCAGCAGCGCGACCCTGACGGCGAGCGTACCACTCGTGCAGCTGCTGTGGGGAGAGAGGCGCACGCGGACGAAGGCGGCCACTCCAAGGAGACCGCGCACAAGCAGTCTAAGTACCCTCAGGTGCCGCACCCCCAGGCTCAGCACCCTCAGGCCCCTCACACGCAGGCTCAGCACCCTCAGACTCAGCACCCCCAGGCTCAGCACCCCTAGGCTCCGCACGCTCAGGCTCAGCACCCCCAGACGCAGCACCCCAAGGAACAGCACCCCGAGTAGGATCACCAGCAGGACCTGAGTCACCAGTGACCTCAACCGGCGCAGGCAAGGGAGGAGGGTCTACCTGAGAAACACCTGAAGGAGCAGGACCTGGCGCGGGGAGGGGGTCTACCTGGGGAGGACCTGGAGCGAGAAAGAGCGGAGGGGGGGGGGGCGAGCGGCAGTGCGGTAGGGAAAGAGACGGTAAAAGGGGACCGACTCGTCGAAGGTGACGTCCTGAGACGCAAAGACACGGCGCGAAGCGGGGTCGTAAAACTGCCAGCCAGGCGCGTCAGGAGGAAAACCAAGGAAGACGCAGGGAATGGCGAGAGCGTAGAGCTTGTCCGCGGTGGTATCGCGGACAAAGGCACGAGCACCCCAGACCCGGAAGCGCGACGCATCGCCAACCTTCCCCGTCCACAGCAGGGTGGGCGAGGTCTCCGGCAAGGAGACACGGGGCCAAAGGTTGAGCTGATGCGCGGCGTACCGGACCGCAAATGGCCACAGAAAATGGGGGGCAGCCGCATGGATCATGGAGGTACGAGCGACCTCCATGACTAAGCCAATGCGGCACTCAGCAACCCTATTCTGCTGCGGAGAGGCCGGAAGCGTGAACGACTGGCGGATGCCGTGCTCCTCACAGAAAGCTCGCAAGAGGTCGGAGGTGAACTCACCACCTCTGTCAGAGTGCAGACGCAGGACAGGAAAGTCCGACTGAAACCGCTCGCGGAGCTGGAGACGAACAGCGCAAATCGAGGGGATCAGAACATCAGGGACCTGACCCTTGCTCCGCAAGGGGAAGACCGTGGTGTAATGCGTGTAGTCGTCGACAACCAGCAGGAAGTACTGCTCGCGGCCCTGCCCCTGGACGCGGGCTGGGCCCCACACGTCCAGGTGGAGAGTCTGCAGTGGAGCCTCTGTGGGAGGGAACGAGGAGGAGTGAGGAGCGGCGCGCTGCCGCCCCTCGACGCAAGGAATGCAGGGCAGGGCAGGCGAGGGAGGGAGGGCGGGCAGAGACCTGGGAAGGCCAGAGACCAGTAGGCGAGAGTGCATGCCACGAATGCGGGGTACAGAGGGGTGACCAAGGCGGTGGTGCCATAGGAGAGTGTCGTGCGACAAGCGGTGACACTCACACAGCGTAGCTACCTGAGCGGACGCGTACAGCTGAGGAGACACAGGGGTATAGTGCGACACAGTGGTGAGGGTGTACAGACTGGACCCTGGCGCACGTGTGAACGTGGCCAGGTGGCGGCCAGTCCTAGAGCACGTACAGATCGCCACACGCTGTCCTCCAGGAGTAAAGGTGTCAACCCAATGATCCTGAAGGACGGCGTTGCTCACCAGGTTCGTAGAGAACGAGGGGATGTGGAGACCTGACAGCTCACCAGATGGGGCCGCCGGACACGGGAGCACAGTACTGGACCGTGCAAGCACTGGGCCCCCAGAGGGGTCAGCCAGTGAGACAGGGACAGGTGCAGGGAGGGGAGTGACTGTGGTACTGTCACGAAAGAAACAGCGGAAAGCACCTGAGTCAAGCGTGAAGGTGTGCAAGGCCTCAGTAGGCGCAGTACCAGAGAGAGCAGACTCACTAGCACCTAGAGCAGCAGCTGCTATACCAGGGTCAGGGGGCACACACAGGTAACAGTCACCCTCAGTAGTACCAGTCAGAGCATACATGGCAGTAAGGATAGTGTCATAGTCTAGAGCAAATATATCTACTCCGTCTCGAAGCAGCTCTAGCCAGAAGGGTAGCTCAGCCTCGTCTCCAAACCGTGCTCTCCAAGTGTCGCTCAGACGGGAGAAGCAGCGGGACTCTGTGTGACTAACTGTCCCGCAGGTCTGACCAGCCCGATCACCTGTGCAAATGACGTACGGGCAGCGAGCAGTAGTCCTACACCCCCAACTCTGAGCGTACCACTCATGCAGCTGCCGGGGCATAAGGGTCTTGCTCGGACGTAGCTGAAGCTGCATCTGGCCACCGCCAGGAACTCCGCACTGACCAGCTCCACCGCGACTGCCACGACGGCCGCCGCCAGCACACCACCTGGCATACCACTCACGAAGCTTCCGGGGCGTAAGGGTCTCGCGCGGACGCCGCTGCAGCTGCATCTGGCCAGCGCCAAACACTCCCCACCGAACAGCTCCACAGCGACTGCTACTACGGCCGCCACCACTCCCACTGCTGCCACCACCGCCGTCACCACTCCCACCGCTACTACGAAGGGAAGTCATAGCGGGTAAGCGAGGAGGCGCACGAGCAGCAGCAACAGCAGTAAGAGCAGTAGAGCGGCCCGGTGAGTCTAGGCTACCGCACCTCTAGCACTCCTAGCAGCACCTCCACCAGCAGCAGTAGTAGTATGAGCAGGAGGGCGGATCGGGTCGGGTAGGGCGGCTCGGCTCGGCCTGGGCTGCGCGGGTAGCAGGGCGCGCGCTGTGTAGGGCAGCAGGGCGCGACGCGCGTGCTGCAGCAGGGCGCGACGCGCAGGGCAGCAGGGCGCGACGCGCAGGCTGCAGATGAGCGCGACGCGCGGGGCAGTAGCGCGCGACGCGCGGGCTGCCGTAGGGCGCGACGCGCGGGCCAGCAGCGCGCGACGCGCGGGCTGCTGTAGGGCGCAACGGGCGGGGCAGCAGCGCGCGACGCGCGGGCTGCCGCAAGGCGCGGCGCACGGGGCAGCAGCGCGCGACGCGCGGGCTGCCGTAGGGCGCGACGCGCAGGGCAGCAGCACGGGCGTAGGGCAGGGCGCGACGCGCAGGGCAGCAGCGCCGGCGCAGGGCAGGGCGCTGGCGCAGAGAAGGGCGCTGGCGCAGGGTGCTGGCGCAGGGCAGGGCGCTGGCGCAGGGCAGAGCGGCGGCGCAGGGCAGGGCGCTGGCGCAGGGCAGGGCAGGGCAGGGCGTGCGCGGAGCAGCGCAACGCAGGGCAGCAGCAGGCAGCGCGAAGGCTGCAGGACGACGCGCGCAGGGCAGCACGTCACGGAGGCTAGGCAGGGCGCGCGCGGGCGGCGCAGCGCAGGCAAGGCAGGGCGCGCGCGGGCGGCGCAGCGCAGGCAAGGCGAGGGGCAGCTCAGTAACCGCAACGGTAGGTGGGCCCGAAAAAAAATGGTCCTACGGACCTACTGCTCTGATACCATGTCAGAATCTACAGGCAAGAATGGATGAACTAGATGGAAAGTTGGGAACAAGTATGAAACCCTAAATGGGCTATACCCCATATCAGCTACCCCACTATAGCCTACACATATAGAATAGATATATAGTTTGACACCGTCACGCACCCCTGCTACCCCGCAGTAGCGCGCCCCTACTGCCCCGCGCGTCGCCCGCGCAGCTCGCACAACCCGCGCGTTGCCCGAACCGCGCCGTCCTGTCCGCGCCGCCGTGCCCGAGCCGCGCTGTCCTGCCCGCGCCAGCCTGCCTGAGCCATGCGCGCACTTCCTGCCCGTGCTGCGCCGCCCTTCCCGAAGACAGCCATGGACGCAGAGATGGCATCCTGGAAGTCCACTGGCAGTTACGTCGACGCAGTTTTCCCTCCTGGGGCGAACATAGTCGATGGCATGTGGATTTTCAGGGTAAAGCGGCCGCCGGGTTCTCCGCCTATCTTCAAGGCGCGTTACGTTGTACGAGGCTTCAGTCAGCGACAGGGAGTTGACTTCTTCCAGACCTTCTCCCCCATCCCGAAGATGACCACTCTTCGGGTGTTACAGCACGTTGCAGCACAGCGTGAGTACGAGTTCCATTCTCTTGACTTAAGCACAGCTTTCTTGCAGAGCAGCCTACACGAGGAGATCTGGCTGCGCCGCCCACCTGGCTTTACTGGGTCGTTTCCTGAGGGTACCCAGTGGAGCCTCCGGCGGCCAGTCGACGCTCTCCGCCAGGCGCCTCGTGAGTGGCACAACACACTGAGGACGACACTTGCGACTCTTGGGTTTGCTCCTTCGACTGCTGACCCGTCGCTGTTTCTACGCACCGACACTTCGCTGCCGCCGTTCTACATTCTCGTGTACGTTGACGACTTGGTCTTTGCTACTGCTGACACTGAGGCACTGGCCCTTGTGAAGTCAGAGCTGCAGAAGAGACACACCTGCACTGACCTTGGTGAGCTGCGCAGCTATCTTGGCTTGCAGATCACCCGGGACAAAGCACGGCGCACCATCACCCTGACTCAGTCACACATGGTGCACCAGGTCCTTCAGCGCTTCGGCTTCCAGTTCTCCTCGCCACAGTCCACTCCTCTGGCTACAGGTCACTCGCTCTTAGCTCCACCTTCGGACGAGTCCGTACCGCGTGGTCCGTATCCAGAGCTTGTACCTGATGACCTGCACTCGACCCGTCCTCGCGTACCCTCTCAGCATCCTCGCACGGTACGTTGCGCCCGGGAGACACCGACCAGAGCACTGGCGGGCTGCTAGGAGGGTGCTGTGTTAATTGTGCAGTACATCGGGCATGGGGCTCGCGCTTGGAGGACGGGGTCCACTTGTACCCACTGAACATCCAGACGCTTCTTGGGCAGAGGACCAGGCTACTCAGCAGTCGTCACAGGGTTACACCTTCAGCCTTGGCTGCGGATCAGTCTCTTGGAGGTCTACCCGCTCGTCTTCTGTTCTCAGCTCCAGTTGTGAGGCTGAGATCTACGCGGGGGCCATGGCTGCTCAGGAGTTGCGCTGATTGGACTACCTGTTTACCGATCTGGGAGAGAGGCCTCGTTCTCCTCCAGTTCCCTACGTCAATAACTAGGCCATGATTGCCTTGTGTCAGGAGCACAGAACGAAGCACATCGCTCTGCGGTACTTCCTTGCTCGAGAGTTGCAGCAGCGTGGTCAGCTTCCTCTTGCGTTTGTGGCCTCACAGGCCAACACTGCTGATGTTTTCACCAAGGCACTTGTGATCATTGCTTGCTCTTGCTATCCCCCACTTTGCCTATGGGGGTGTGTCAAAACTAATATATATTTTTGTAGGCTGTAGTGGGGTAGCCCATATAGAGTACAACCCTTTTAGGGTTAGGTACTTGTACTTTCATTCCTTTCTAGTGGAGCCATTCCTGCTCGCTAGTTTCTGACATGCATCTGTTGCAAATGCCGTTGTTACTGCTACTGCTGTTGTGAAGCGCGGGCTGGGACAAGAGGAAGTGGTGGACTGGGGTGGAGGGACGAGAGGAAGTAGTGAACTAGGGGTAGGGACGAGAGGAAGTGGTGGATTGGGGGTAGGGACGAGAGGAAGTGGTGGACTGTGGGAGGGGAGAGAGGAAGTGGTGGATGTCAAATGTTGTTTATGTGTTTGCTAAACTTCTAGGCTACAGTGAGGTTCATAGTTGAGCGTATATGCTTCTTGCTAAACTTTACTTGTACCACCCCTTCCCCTACTAGTCGACATTCATTTCCACTTTACTCTGAGATGGTATCAGTAGGTTCCATCCCTAGCCTTCTCTCGCCTAACCTAGCCTAACTCGCTCTGTCCACTTCTAGGTAGTGCCTCGCCCCCTGCTCCTGTCACCCGCGCGCCTAGCCCTTGCCAGCGCACCCCGCTTCTGCCACCCGCGCACCTAGCCTCCGCGCCCTTGCCTAGCGCACGCCTGTGCCTGGAGCCTGCGCGCCCCGCCCCTGCCTAATCGTGCCCCGCCCCTGCTTAGCACGCGCGACACGCCCCTACGCAGCGCGCGCCCCGCCGCTGCCTGACCATGCGCGACCCGCCCCAGCTAGTGTCGCGCGCGCCCCTTTAGCCCGCACGCGCCCCTTACCCAGCCCCGCGCACCCCAAACCACAGCCTGTGCGCGCCCCTTCCCCAGCGACGCGCGCGCCCCTACCAGCCAGAGTAGCCCGAGGTGCGCGCCACGCCCTAGTGCGCCTCGGCCCTTAGCAGGACGTTCCCGGGCTTTCTCACCGCCGGTTTTCCCATTCTCTACCGTTCCTTCGCTGGGCTCACCATTCCACCGCGGCTGGAGGCCGCCATTCCTAGTACTAGTGTCCCTTTGGCGTTCCTTCCCTCTCTCACACTTCGGTCAAGATTTCAGGTTCTTGTTCCTAGATTCTCTCCTCTACTCCTAGGTTTGGCCGGCCGTTCCTCGCCTAGTTTCACCTGGTTTCTAGCCCGACGCTGCTCGCTCCAGCCGCTCCTCGAGCCCGTGGTTTCTAGCCTAACGTTTCTAGCTCTGGCCGTGCCTCACTCCAACCGTTCCTCGTTCCTGTCGCTCCTAGCTAAGTTTGTTTCGTGCTCCAGCCCTTCCTCGCCTAGTTTCACCAGGTGCTTCTAGTTGTTCTCGCTCCTCGCTCCTAGCTCATTTTGCTCCGTGCTCCGGCCGTTCCTCGCCTAGTTTCACCTGGCGCTCCCAGCGGTTCTCGCTCCTCGCTCCTAGCTTAGTGTGCTCCGTGCTCCGGCCGTTCCTCGCCTTGTTTCACCCGGCGCTCCTAGCTGTTCTTGCTTCCCACTCCAGCCGCTCCTAGCTCCAGTCGCTCCTAGCTTGCCGCTCCTGCACCCCGCTATCCTTTACGATGGCGTCCAGTAGAGTTCTCGAGCAGCAGGGACAGCAGCAACGGCAGTTTCAGCAGTGGGAACCTCAGCAGCAGTGGCGCCATTAGCAGCAGTGGCGCCCTCAGCAGCAGTGGTGCCCTCAGCAGTAGTGGCGCCCTCAGCAGTCGTGGCGCCCTTAGCATTTGTGGCGCCCTGAGCAGCCGTGGGGGCCTGGTGATTCGGTTAGCGTTTTCTGCAGTAGCAGCCCAGCCAGCTGGGGGGCTCGTCGCGGTGGCCGCGACGTCGGCCCCTACCATTACCGGATCCTGATTGGCCCTGGTGCTGGCACTACCTGCTGGCGCCCTGACCACTCTGCACAGCGCTGCTACGGTCAAAATGACCTCTACCGTGAGCGTTTTGGGTCTGAGTCAAGGCCACCGATCTGGCCCGGTCTGTCTCGTAGTGGTTACCCTGTGTTTGATATGTCTATGGATGCTCCATATTCTGTCACATATGGATCTCTTGGCTTGTGTGTCGGTAGCTTAGGACATTTGCCTGTTGCTAGTGTAGGTACTTGTTTTTAAGTTTAGGTGCTTGTGTAGTCACTAGTCCAGCCGTGACGACCGCTGTCGCGTTGCTCTCCTTCACGCTGGACTCAGGCGCGTCTCAGACGCTTGCAGCTCGACCACTCTCCCGTGCCCGGCTGTCCCTTCTGGTCTCCTCACTCTCGGAACTTCGTGGGTGTTGGATACCTTCAAGACCGTGGGATCATAGTCACTTTTTCTGCGCATAGGAAGACTGCGAGTTGTACGGATGCATAGACTCGGGCACTTCTTGCCACATTCACTAGGGAGCTCCACTCAGGTCTCTTCGTTCTGCACACTGCGTCCCACCAGGTAGCAGAGTTCCGCTTCCTGTCTTCCCTATTTTACCTGTCCCAGGAACATCCATTTCATCAGGCACGCTAGCACCACACACGTGTGCGCAAGCCTCCATCCTCAGCACGCTCACCCCCCTATAACCCTGCTCACCTCCCTCCTCTCACCCGTCTCAGGCACCTCCTCGTCAACGTTAGGTGCCAACCCCACACACTTGGCCCTGCCGCCGTGCACCACCTACCACTCCCTTTTCCCATGCTTTTGTGCATGTGCCATCATCGTCCCCCACCTTACTACCCTCCCTTCAGGCCCCTAACTCCAATCACCTACCCCACGCACCTCCTCCAGCTCCACACACTTGGCCCTACTACTGAACACCTCCTCTTGCCCCTTCTCTTCTCTTGTCTCTCTTCCCATCTCTCCTCTCTTTCTCCACCCTTGTCCTCGCTCGCCTACCCACTGGTGTCCATCCACCTTCTATCACCCACTGTCCCGTCCTCCTATCACCCACCGTCCCGTCCTCCTATCACCCACTGTCCCGTCCTCATATCACCCATTGTCCCGTCCTCTTATCACCCACTGTCCCGTCCTCCTATCACCCACTGTCTCGTCCTCCTATCACCCACTGCCCCGTCCACGCTCTGCCCCCACTCCTGCACCTCTTCCCTGCACGCTTCCTCCTCTACCCCCGCCCTCCATCCCAGCTTCCCCTAACCTTTCCCCCATCCCTCTTGCCACCACTGTGGCAGCACGACTCTCATGCTCCACCCATCCCGTGCCTCCTCCATACTTCCCATCATCGCCATAGCTCCCACCATTCCAGAGCACCGCGCACATTTTTTCCTCTCCTTCTTCCTTGTCCTCCTCTTCATCCTCGTCATCCCCCTCCCCTTCCCCTTCTCCCTTCCCCACCCACTCCCGTTTCCTCACATCCTCTCTGGTTCCATCCCCATTCTACGTATCCTTATTCGCCCTCTCCCCATAACCCTGCTCCCCCTCCCCCATCCCACCCTCCCTCCACGCCTGTCTTGCCTCGCCAGCACCACCATTCATGCGGCTCACTCGTTTCTGCTTCGGTGTCTGCATGCCTCTCCTTTCCCCGCCTCACACCCATGCTCTCCCACGTCCCTGGTGTGAGGATCTAGGATCGAGCTCAGAAAAGAGAATGTGAATTGAATGATCACCTGGGTACAACACGAGGCTATATATAGGCTCGACACAAGGGGCAGTAACCAGGTGTTACGCGAAGGTTCTGGGGGTCGCGAAGGCAATTCGGTGGCAACCGAATAGCCCAGAATTCGGTGTACGCAACCTAGCTTGGTGCTATAACTATAATAAAATATAGGAAAGCACCTAGCCTAGGAAATCAAGCAATTCATGCATGCATAAAATAAACCTAAGCGAGAAGTAGCATAACAAAGTAAGGCAAGCATGCATAGCTGGCATAAGCCGTCGTACTCTCACACCTGGGTTCCTCCATCTCTCCCTCCCCACCCTTCGTTCCCCCACTCGCGCCTCACTCCAATTCTCTCTGATGTTGCAGGGTTCACCCGCACCCCCTGTTGTGTGATGCTATCATTCGCATTCACGTCTGTCTGCCTCCCATTATATGTTCGTGCGTTGGATGCGTGGTGTGAGCGTATGCAATAATTTCTGTTTGGTGTGGTTTGGATGTTATTTTGTCTGAGCAGATACTTGAGATGATTGCTCTGCTCAAGAGCTTTCCGACGAACCAAGAATCGTCGCGATCGGAGCAAGAACGAGAAAGTTATGATCGTTCGAAGTTTTAATTATGCGGCGACTAAGGGAATTTGTAGAGAGACTCAATATGGGGTACAGACTTTTGGGGGTTGGAAAATTCGTCAACATCACTGTAGATGATGCCAAGTGGTTGGGAGAAGCCAAACCAGGTTGGCAAGTGTGGCCAAGTTGGGTGAGGTGGATGGCATGGGTTGGGAAAGTGACATATGTCAAAGTTGGGGTGTCTATAGAGGGGAATTGTGTGGTATGGGGTTTCCTTGGTTGGGAACTCCCTTGGGACCTTCCCTCTCGTCCTCCTCTTCCCTCCTACCTGGTTTCTAGCTACTTCAATTCTCTTGTGTGAAACATGTGAGAACTATTGTGATTGAGTTAAGTTTCTATGGCAGCATACCCCCTAGTGCGCCGAAATTCATATCTCAAGAAATACTCCATCTTCACAGTCTAGTGTGGAGTTTTAACGGTGCGTTTTTTGTCGATGGCGCTTCTTGTGAAGTCGACATTTCTGTCCAGAAATTAGGTCCAACGATTTTGAGATATTTCGGCCCTTAATCTTCATAGACTCCGTCCTTAGTCTCTAACACCCCCCTCTCTCCCGCGTCTCCTCTTGCCCTCCTCCACACCCCTTCCCCCTCCCTCCCTCGTTCCCCTACTCATGTTCCCTTACTCGCCCCTCCTCGCGGCCCTCCCAGCGGCCCCCGTGCGCCCCCTTTCGTCCCCGCCTTTGCGCCCTCCCACGCGCCCCCCCTTGCGCCTCATGCATGCGATTTTCCCCGATCCATCTCTCTAGTCTGCCCCATGCGTGTGATTTTCCTGGCGCGCGCTTTCCCCCTTTCCCTCTATCCCGCCTTTTGCCACCCCTCCGCCTGCCCCTTCTCCCTTCCTCCGCCCTCCTGGTCCACCCCCTCCTTTCCCTCCTACGCCTTCTCGCACCCCTCGCCTCGTTTCCGCCAAATCCAAGCCAAGCGCGCATGCATCCTCACTTCCCCCCTCCCCTCCCTACGCCTCCCCTCCCCACTCTGCCTCCCCTTCCCCTTCTTCACGGCCGCTCGTCACTACTGCCTCCATCTGCGCATACCTATTTCCGCAGATTCTCGCGGAGGCGGCGGTACAGGAGCGCGCATCGGGGATTGCGGTGGTAGCGGTGGCGGTGGCGCCGGTGGCGGCGACGAGGAAGTGATCCAAGCGGAGAGCGACTGGCGCGAGCTTCCACCGCCTCTTCGCGCCGCCGCCGCCACTCTGACCTGTGCTACTCGCAGCAACGCTGCTGCTTCCGCCGCTGAAACCGCTGTCGTCGCTGCTGTATCGGCTGCTTCCGCCGGAGGGAGTCCCCCCTGCGCGCACGTGCTTGCCCCACCCCCCATTGCCGCTTCTCCTTCGCGCATCTGCTACCGCGGCTCTCTGCCATCGCGAAACGGTTTTGTCGCTTTATCGTCATCTACTGCCTTTTTCTCGCCGCCGATGGTCGCTCTCATCCGTCGCCTCTCTCATCATCGTACGTCGCGTCTATCGTTGCGTGCCTGTCACTCTAATGCAGTAGCGTTTGCGCCACAACCTGATGCTTGTCCTTCGACTCCCAATCTAGTATCGCCACGACCTGATGTTACGTCTCTCAACGCCTCCTGTTTGCCCACCCGCCATTGCTGCTGCTCCTCGCGCCTCTGCTGTCGCGGCTCTACGCCATCATGAATTGGCTCTTCTCGCTCTCGTCGCCCTGTCTGTCGCTTAGACGTGTCACCCCACTGTTGCCCTCACAGTTCTCACTTCCTGATACTGAATGCAGGTCCCGTGTATTCCTACAGAATCTAGCCAACGGCCAACGTTCGCCAAGAAGTGGCGTAATGCGAATTCGACATATGTGATTTGATAGCTAGCAACTGCAAAATTTTTAGAAACTAGAAAGCCACAGATCTGATAGCCTACGAATATCTATGACGAGATAAAATATGCAGAGCCGAGCCAGGCGAGAACCGCGGAGAGATGAGGTTCGGAAGAGCGGCGAAAGGTGCGGTGGCGAATCGAAAGTGGTTCGGGGCGAAAATGTAGGCCGAACCAGCTGACGCGAGCACTTTGGAACAAACACGCTTAAGTAAGCCTACAGTTAAAAACAAAGAAACAAATACTGGTATGAATAGACCAACTGAACAAAATCAACCTGTCTCAAGATTTTCGACAAAAGACCCCAATTGAATTATTTGCGAAATTTACCAGCTCGCTTGCTAAGTTCAAACTTCACGTGCTAAAACTCGTACGAACTTAGCTAGTGTAGTCCAATTACAAATAGCACTTTTAACATTTTATAGACGAAGGAGCTTATAGCCCAAACCGCCCGCATTGGGTTGTCGGTAATTCTTCCCTACAAAACCCGGCACTTGAATGTAGCGAGCCTTGGTTGCAGCCTGTTTGGTGGACATCTTGCTGCCTCATCAGGCTTCATTTCCTGCATGGCAGAGATGGTGGAAGTGAGTGAGAGGGCGGTGGGAGGGAGCAAGAGGGCGGTAGGCAACCGTCGCTTCTGATCGTAACGAATCTTGGTTCCAGCCTGATTGATTGCACCTCTTGCTGCGACAGATGGAGTGAGAGGGCGGTGGGAGTGAGATGGTGGTGGGAGTGAGATGGTGGTGGGAGTGAGGTGCTCACTTCATCTCCATTCACCTCGCCTAGGCTAGGTGGGGATGTGCTGCCCCTATCCGTCCCCATCATTCCCCCATCCATTTGCCCCCATGAACTCCTACGTTTCCGCAAGCACACCATCAACACCACTCCGTACCACATCACTGTATATTAAGCTGCTGAGGGCTCGTTATGAGACCCATGGATTTTCAAGAAACACCACAAACAGCTGGCCCTATCCATAATGCTTTGAGCTGGTATTTAAGACGTGTATAAAATCAGGGGACGAGATGCCTCAATTTCTAAGAACCGTTCGCACTTTTGGTTGGTCGCTCTGAGCCTCAATAATGTCGAGAATGCCCATCACCCATGCCCATCGCTCATGCCCATCACTCACGCCCATCGCTCATGCCCATCGCTCATACCCATTGCTCATGCCCATCGCTCATGCCCATCGCTCATGCCCATCACCCGACAGCGCGGGCGGTTCGATACCTGGTAGCGGAGGGAGGAGATGGGGGTCTGTTGCAAGGATAAAAGGTGATGAGAGCACTGCAATGCAGCCTGTGCGCAATGGCTACGACATTGACACGACACTGTGGTCGGTTCAATATCTGGCAGAGAAATGCAGTGCATGCTGAGAATACGTGATTCAAGGGAAGACGCAAAAGAGGCAACGAAAGGGTGGCATAAAGGCCCTGCCTAATGGGGTGGCATGGGGGAGAGGAGGGACGGAAAGGGAGAGGGTGGCAAGAGTGGTGGGTGGGTGGGCAAGAGTGTGCGCGCGGAGGCATCTGGTAGGATGGGCAAGCAGGCAACATCAAGACCGCCTGGGGACAGGGCGAGCAGGATGGGTGGATAGTGGTGGTTTGAACGTTGAGTGCTCTGTGTAGAAGATCATGCTGTGCACATAAAAAACAAAAAACGGCATGGCCAAATGATGATGCAGATTCTAAAGAAACGTTTTGCATCATTACCCCCACACCCTCCTCCCCTCACACCCTCCCCTTTCCGTTCCCCCCCAACGCTTGCATGTCCGAGGCACCACCTCCATGTTAGACACCAGCACCACACACTTGGCCCTCCCAGCACCACACACTTGGCCCTTCCAGCACCACACACTTGGCCCTCCCAGCACCACACACTTGGCCCTTCCAGCACCACACACCAATGCACAAGTTATTCACCATAACATCCTCTCCCCCCACCCCCTGCCCCCCTCCCCTTCCCCCTCTCACCTGCCCCTCCCCACGTCACCTACCCCTCCCTACCTCACCTACCCCTTCCACGTTAGGCGCCAGCACCACACACAAAATACCCCACCTTAACCTCTATTCACCTCTGCCAGGCGACGCCTGGAGAGAGTGCCAGGAGCATGAAAACCTTGCTTGCATCACATATGCAGTCCGGGAATAGAACCAACAGCCAGCCCAACCAGCCTGCACTTCCCACGTTCCCCTCCTCAACGAGACTGTCACTTGACAGCACTACACAGCACCAACAGCCCATCTTCACCTGCACTCACCTTGGTGAGGCATCGCCGGGAGAGAGAGATGACCACAGGGATGTTGCGGGCATCAGCACTTGATAGGATGGATGAAAGCGCCGCGTCAAGTCCGCCTGGTTGATGGTGGCATGGAAGGTAGGGTAGAGGGGGATGAGAGCGAAGCAGGAGGGGAGGGTTTGGTTTAAAGTGTTGTTTACGGCGACACCATATAGGTTGGATCTGAGAACCACGTCAAGACCGCATGGGGGAGAGGCCCGAGAGGATGGGTTGCGGTCGGGTGAGGTGGGGTGGGATTGCTCCATGCTCCCTCCCATGCATCGTTAGGGGGTTGAAGGGGAAAGATAGGGAGGAACAAAGAACAAGATGAGAATCTTCTTTCGTTCCACACAGCCTGCCAATTCGTCAGCCCCGATAGCACCTGCCGATGCATCGCTCCCTGCTGCAATGAGGGGGGAGTGAGGTGGGGTGAGGGAGAAGGGGAACGGCTGTAGAGGGAGAAAGAGGGACTGCCTTCTCTGTCAGAACCCTGACCCATGCAAGGAGGGGAGAGGGGACGTGGATGGTGGACGTGGGGTGAGGGCAGTGGGGATAGGGGGAGGGAGTGGAAATTGGGAGGGGCAAGGGGGTACAGGGCATGTGTTCTTGCTCTAACTGTGGTGGCAATTTGACAGCAAGGGTTGTGACAACGAAAGGGGGCTCGGTATGAGGGAGATTATTGAGTCGACTCAACAACGCAAGTGATATGGGCTTGGAAAGGTGAGAAGAGGTTAGGGCTCCTAAAAACCCGCCTCATTTCACGTGAAGTAATCTGGGCTCGTTGACACGTGAAGTGGTAGAACGACAGGGCTCAGCTCAGCATGAGGTAGAGTGGGGATGGAGGGAAGTAGGGTGGAGACTGAGAGGTGAGAGGGTGGCACGGTGAGGTGACTGCAAGGGGGTAGGGGGTTGACATGGAAAGGCCAGGGCTCACCTTGGGGGGGGGGGTTTTCTGGAACGCCCTGGCTTGGATTCGCAGCATGTCCCTTCCCTCCCATCCCATGGCACTCGGTTGACAGCACATGAAGGGGTCTCGCCTTCAAGGGGTCTTGCCTAGAAGGGGTCTCGCCTATAAGGGGTCTCGTTTTTAAAGGGTCTCACACCCGGAGAAAGACTCACCTTTAGGAGGTCTTTTCGGAACGACCTGATATAAAAACGCAGCATGCCCTTTTTTCCCAAGCCTCTGAGCTGTGCTCACCTTGAGGGGGTTTTTTTTGGAACGCCCTTCCTTGTAATCGCAGCAGCTTTGCCAGTAATGAGTTCAGCTTGGGGGTGGCCACCTGGTGGGCGTACCTGCGCTGTAGAAAGGTGGGGAGAGAGAGAGCAGGGAAATGAAGGAGGGGTTTGGGGCAGCAGTGCAACCAACTGTGTGTTGAGCTTTGGGGTGGCCACCTAGTGTAGTTAGGGGGAGAGGCGGGGAAGAGGGGCCGGAGACGGGAGGCAGAGAAGTAGATACAGCAGGGAGAGGTACGAAGGATGAAAGCAGCATGAGCCAGCAGTGCTCAGCTGCGGTGCGACCACCCGCCACTTGGTGGGCATACCTGGATGGTTTCGAGGCAGGGATGTGATGTGAGGAACACTGTGAGTTGTGACATGAACAATAAGGCAGTGATGCTTGGTGGAGGGCCGGCCATTGGCAAACCCACTACAGCTCGTCTTGTCAATGGTCTGTGTTGAGCTTGGCTTCTCACCTCTTGAGGGGTGTCTTGTTGAAGCTTGTTGTGCAGTGCCTCAGCACGAGCAATTAACATGCACGTCAAGGAGCGTATATGGGACAGTGGCTTCACATCACAATAGCTTGCTGGTGATGGTGTGCAACGACTTGCTCAAGTTACTTGGTGTGTGTTATGGCTAAGGCATCACCATTGTTCCACCACCTTCCCCACTCCCACCAGATAAACGCCAGTGACTCTCAAGACAAGTGAGACTCCAAGATCCGCAACGACATGGGAGGTGCCACATTCATCAGAGAGATGGTTTCCAAACTCCCCGCTTCTCCCCCATCTCCACCACAACCGAACATCACTCATCAACCCTTAGAATCCGCTCACCTTCCCGTCGTGTATGTTTAGTTATTCAGCACATGCGCCTGTTCGCGCACAATAGCGTAGTCTCTTTATTACGACATGTGTACATTGCTTTGGTGGACTAAGCAGTGTGGCATGTGCGTTGTTGCGAGGGCAAGTGGCAGCAACAGTAGCAGCCCAGCAAGTTGATCGAGTGGCTCTGATCATGGATGAGGTGGACGGCATGTCGGGGGCGACAGCCTCAACTATGCTGCCTGGTGGGTGGTGGCACCCGCCCCCTTTGCCAGGAGCCTTTTCAATATGGGGGAGAGGGGGGAGAGGGTGGAGAGGCAAGGGTGGAGTGCAATGGATTGGAGGGGTCGAACTGGGAATGCTGCATGCGGCGGCATCTAAGGAGGGGCAGAGTCAAGCCCGCCTGGTGTGTGGTGGCATAAGGGACATGCTGGGGGGAGGGGAGAGGGTCAAGGGTGGAACATTTGTCTAATCTGGAGCCAATCGCTTCATCGTTTGGGGCTTCTTGAAAGAGACCCACTGCACTACAAGCACTACAATGGCCTTCTCCTGCCAGGAGCCTTTTCAATACAAGGCTCCACCACCACCATCACCTCGCACTACCCTCCCCACCTACTGCCATGCATTCGTACACTATTCAACCATTGTTAATCAACCCCTACCCTCATCATCTCCCTTCCCCCTTACAGCTCCCCTCCCCACATGCATTTTCGCACTATTCATTCACCAAACCCCATTGTTGCCAGCATCCATCACCCTCCTCTCCTTTCACCTCTCTCAGGCACCCGTAACCTGTCCCTAACAGCTCCTCCATCCATGTTACAAGAGACCAGCCAGCACAGCAACAGCACACTGTCAGGACAGCACCACACACTAGGTTCCCACATCCTCATGCATGCACTTGTGCACTACTCACTCACCATCATCACACCCCCTCCACATACATCCCTTGCTCTTTCGCCTTTCTAACTCCCACTGCGCACAGCCTGCCCTCTGCTGCACTCTCTTCGGTGCTCCCTCTCCCGACGGACTGCACACTATCGTCACATCACACCCTTCCCTCTTCTCAACTCTCCCATGCACTTCCTCCACGTTGGGCACCAACTCCATACACATGTGCACAAGCCAACATAATACACTCATCCCACTACCACTTCAGAAAAGAGCGAATGTATTGAATGATCCACCTGGGTACAACACGAGGCTATATATAGTCTCGACAAAAGGCCAATAGCCCAGGTGTTACGCGAAGGTTCCGAGGGTCCCGAAGGGTCCCGAACATAGCCTTCCCGAATTCGATAAAAGTTGTTCGGTGGAAACTGAATAGTAGAATTCGGTGCACGCAACCTGGTTCGCTGCTACAACTATAATAAAATATAGGAAAGCACCTAACCTAGGAAATCAAGCATAAGCATGCGTCATAAATAAAACCTAAGCTAGAAATAGCAGAATAAAGTCAAGGCAAGCAAACATAACTAGCATAAGCCGTCGTACTCTCACACGTCCCCCCCTTAAAGCTGGGTGGCGTGAGAAACACCCTGCTTGACAAGATAATCCTTGAGAGCACGGTGTGCGTTGCCCATATCAGCTTCTGGAACCCAACTGTCCTCCGATGTGTCATATCCCTTCCAGCATATCAGGAACTCGAGGGTCTTGCCGCCGCGGCGCCGATGAGTGAAAACGCGTTCCACCTCATACTGTGATTCATCCTGTATGAGAACAGGTGGTGGTGGCGGTAGTTGCCGTCCCTGGAACTGTTGGTTGGGGTCCTTGTAGGGCTTCAGTAGCTGAACATGGAAAGGATTCAGAAGCTTCCATGTAATAGGTAAGCGCAAGCAGATTGTTACTCGTGTCACCTGTGCCTCAACGTGAAAGGGACCACAGAAACGAGGCCGGAGCTTGGAAGGAACGTGTAACAAGTCCAAGTTGCGTGTGTCAAGAAGCACCTGATCTCCGACTGCTACTGAGTGATCTCGTCGCTGTCGATTGGCATACGGCATCTCGGAGTTTTGCATCGTGGTGAGACGTCGCTTGGTCTTCTCTCATAGCTTATGCATGGTGGTGACAAAGTCGTGTGCGGCTTGGACGTGTGCCGATGTGGTTGGCTGCTGTGGTGTAAGTGGTTCCCGTCGGTAGCACAGGAAGAAAGCAATTTTCCCTGTGGCCGCATGTAAAGCGTTGTTGTAAGCAAACTCTAGGGTCGGTAACCGTTGATCCCAATGGCTGATGTCGTCTTTGTAAGTTGTACGCAATAACTGTTCAACCACCTGATTGAGTCGCTCTGTCTGTCCATCAGTTAGGGGGTGGTACGCCAAAAACATTGCAAGCTTTGTCCCCAACAAACCCATGAGTTCCTTCCAGAACTTGCTAGTAAATTTTGGGTCTCTCTCTACGATGAGTGTAGCGGGGATGTCATGGATGGTGATGATGCTGTCAAAAAAGAGGCGAGCCGTTGCTTCAGCTGTAGCCGTGACATTGGTCATGATGAAATATCTCATTTTAGAGAACTTATCGATCGCCACGAGTATAGTGTCATGCCCTCGTGAGGTCGACGGAAGCCCAGTGATGGAATCTAGGCTTATGATTTGCCAAGGCTGCTCCCCTATGTTGTGTGATGCTATCATTTGCATTCACGTCTATCAGACTCTGATCATATGTTCGTGCGTTGCATGCGTGGTGTGAGCGTGTGCAAGAACTTGTATTTTGTGTTGTTTGGAATTTTGTGAGTTTGTGCAAATCTCATTTTGCTTGAGCAGATATCTGAAATGACTTCTTATTCAAGAGCTTTCCGACGAGCCAAGAATCGTCGCGATCGGAGCACGGACGAGAAAGTTACGAACGGTTGAAGTTCGTATGCTTTTAAAATATCGTTGCGACGACTATCGGAAGTTGTGGGGTTAACTCTATATAAGGTAAATTCCAATGGGAAGTTGTGGGGTCAACTTTTGGGGGTTGGGAAATTCGTCACTTCCAATGTAGTTGCTGCGAAGTTGGGAGAAACCAAACCAGGTTGGCAAGTGTGGCCAAGTTGGGTGAGGTGGATGGCATGGGTTGGAAAGTGACAAAGGTCAAAGTTGGGGTACCTACAGAGAGGGGAATTGTATGCTTATGGGTTTGTTTGGTTGAGAACTCCCTTGGGACCTTCCCTTTCGTCCTCCTTATCCCCTCTTACCTGGTTTCGAGCTATCTAATTCTCTTTGTGGATCTTGGTTGAACAATTTGTGTTTGAGTTAAGATTCAGCTTTAGCATACCCCTCAGTGCGCCGAAAATCATAACTCAAGTTTTTCTTCTTTTTTTTTTTTCTTCAAATTGAGAAATGTAGCCACGGTCTAGAGCTGAAATTAGTGAAGTTTTGACGGTGAACTTGTCTCGACGGCGTTTCTTGTGAAGTCGACATTTCTGTCCAGAAACTTAGTCCAACTATTTTGAGTTATTTCGGCACCTAATCTTCATAGACTCGGTCCTTAGTCTCTAACAAGTGGTATCAGAGCTGATAGAGGATCTTGTGAAGAGTCTACTGAGGATTGAAAACCCTCGTAGACCCACCATGGCTTGTGGGTGTGCCTAAGTGGAGTTTTGGAGGTTGGATGTGACTTCCGCTAAGGGAAAACTCTGCCGAAATTTCGTTGGCCTCAAGATTCAAGTGATCTCGAAGCCCGCGGAAAAAGGGTACACTTCAAGATAGTGAAAAAAATAATTACATCACTTCATGTAGTGTATCATTTCACTTGGTGCATCAGATGGCATAATTTTTCTAACTGATGCATCAGAATTTTCTTAAAACCATTTCCGCTGAATCAGAAAATTTTCAATTTCAATTTCTGATTGATTTTTATAGAGCTCTTCTCAATTTACAGTGTTCTGTACCTTACTAAGGAATTGCAAAGAAAAAGGTGCAACTTTAGGACTCGAACTCGGATGCTCACGACTAAAAAACCATCACAACTTATTAGGCCACTTCTACATGAGGGGTTAGGAAAACAAACAAAAAAAAAACCGCACTTCATTCACACACAAAAAACCCTTCTACATTGAACTCGGTATTAGACGAAACCAGAACAAGTTCCTGATTGATCAGATATACTCAAAAAATCATTTCTTATCAAAAAAAAATTACAACAGTTCATTTCTGGAAAATTAGATAAACTTGTAAAAATATGTATGAATATCGGACAAACAGACAAAACATTTTTGCTAGCGACGACCCTAATCGCCATTTTGAGGGTTGGTTTTGAGGGTAGCTTGTTTTCTTATGGGCAGAGTTTGGCAAATAGGGGCCTCGACCTTGATTCGTAAAGGGCTGGTTTGAGGCTCTTCCATGATTTTAAGGATGGCTTATACAGGATACTGGTTAGTAGCCATACCCTCCAAACCCTTCCCATCACCCTTAGCGCATAAACATCCGTACTCTGCAAGTTCTCTAAATTCTATTGTCGTGTGTGATGGGATTGCGAACAATCATTCAAGGATCAAAATCACTTAGGCAGACTAGAAACTTCTCGAAAGTGTGTTTATTGTTTTAGTAGTATGTTACTTCAAAGAAAGCCCCCCTTCCCCTCCCCCTCTCCTGCCGTTCTCCTCTACCATCCCCGATGCATGACCAAAAAATACTTTTGAAGTCTAGAAAGTGTAGATTTAGATTGGTAGGGGCTCTATGTTGAAACTAGCAGGAATGTATAGCCATAGTTAGGGTTTGAGGCAGTAGAGTAGCGAGAAGTTTGTGAAAGCAGAGAGGGGGTTGGTTTCACTAGCAGGCAGTTGGGATACAAATAGCAAACCCTAACTGGGTTGTACTCACTATAGAGTACCCCACTGCAGTCTAGACAAATATAATATTCTGGCACACCCCCATAGGCAAAGTGGGGTATGATCAGCACAGCAAGCAGTCGCATAAGAAGTTCACAAGCACAAGCAAAGCTAGAGGCAGTCACAAAGGGCAAGTGAGGAGGAGGAGGAGGGACTGTCAGAGGAGTGGAGATAGGAGGCAATGGGTGAAGCCGCAGACACACGGGCAACAGGAGCGGCGCGCACGGTGGCTACCGGAGCAAGGGCCCCGGACTACAGGAGTAACTGGCTCCACGGCTAAGACGAGCGGCAGGAGGAACGGACCCACAAGCGACTGGCGCAGCAGGCTCGCTGGGCTACCGGAGCAAGGGCCCCGGACTACTGGCGCTGCTGACGTCACGACGGCTACCTCCGCTCAACCTCCCCCAACTGTCCCACACCCCTTTCACACACCCCTTGCTGCACCCCTAGCTCCACTCCCACGACACCCCCCTAGCGCCACTCCCTCGGCTCCCACACACGGCTCCTTGGGGGCGCCGCGACGGACGACGGGGGGTGGGGAGCGCGCGGGTCCCCGGGGGCGCCGCGACGGGCAACGAGGGGGAGCGCGCGGGTCCCCGAGGGCGCCGCGACGGGCGACGGGGGGGAGCGTGCGGGTCCCTGGGGGCGCCGCAACGGGCGACGGGGGGCGGCGCGCTGTTCCCCGGTGGCGTCGCGACGGGCGACAGGGGGCCGTGCGCTGGTCCCTGGTGGCACCGCGACGGGCAACGGGAGGGAGCGCGCGGGTCCCCGGGAGCGCCGCGACGGGCGAAGGGGGGCCGCGCGCTGGTCTCTGAGGACACCGCGACGGACGACGGAGGGGAGCGCGTGGGTCCTAGAGGGGCGCCGTGACGGATCGTGAAACCGCCACGCGCCCCGAGCGCGTGGCGGGAAGAAAAAACGTCGCGCGCCACGGGGCGCGCGACAGGCAGTACAGCAGCAGCGGAAGCTTGGAGGGCCCACAGGCCAAGAGCTTAGTCGCTCTGATACCATGTTGAAACTAGAAGCAGGAATGTAAATCCATAGTTAGTCTTTGAGGCAGTAGAGTAGCGAGAAGTTTGTGAAAGCAGAGAGGGGGTTGCACTAGCAGACAATTGAGATACAAATAGCTAACGCTATCTCAATTGTACTCACTATAGAGTACCCCATTGCAGGCTAGACAAATATAACATTCTGACACTCTTGGTGCGAGGGTGCATGGTTCGTATGGTTTTTCCTAACGCTAAGTAATCAGCCTTATTGTTCACTCAAACATTTTTTGGGGATTGTAAGCACCCACCTTCAATGTATAGTACACTCTCCTAAAAAAAACCATAATTTCAAGTTTTCATCTTGGCCTCTGCCCATGACCGGTAAGGGCGAAAAAATGGTCACCTCCATAACAATCAGGGCAAGAATCTGAGCAGTCCAAGACTCAAAGTTTTGGTCCCGATGACTTTGACAACCATGCTCTAAAGTAACATACGGCTTGTGCTGCTGTCGGTAAGTTCAACACCACCAGTTTGAAGAGGAGACATGGAGTAAAGAAGCCAGCGCGGATGCAACTATTCATGACTTCATATGAAATATGTTAGAGTAACGCACGCCGTAGTTGAGGTGGCATGTCAAGTGAGTCATTAAATAAATAGGCAAAGGGGGTGTGTTTTCCACTTTCATCCAAACGGGTTTCCGCACCGCACGGTTTGAATTCGATGGAATAAGGGAATGTACCCCTTAGAGTACATGGCTAGTCTATGTCGCTTAGTATTCCTTTGTGTTTCCCATATAAACTCGATGTATGCGTGTTTTTTTTCATCTCAGTCATTTTACATTCACTTTTATCTGAGATCAACACTTTTGCTGCAACAAAACTTGCGAACAACCCTGAGCCGATCCCTGGCTAAGTCATGTTTAGGATTGTAACATACTCTTGTTAGAATCTAGCAGCAGGAATGATGAACTAACACCATGCAGGAGTACAAATAGTAAACCCTAATTGGGTTGTACCCCATATGGGCTACCCCACTACAGCCTAGACAATATGCAGCATATATAATTTGACACACCCCCATAGGCAAAGTGGGGGAGAGCAAGGGGTCACAAGACCAGTCAAGAAAAGCAAAGCAAGCTCAGGGTGGATCACAACGTCACCACACACACTGAGCACAAGCAAAGGGCCACAAGGCCAGTTCACATGCAGAGGTATATATGCAACAAGAACAGTACAGTGATCACTACCTAGCAAGAGCAAGCATGCAGGTATATATATATAGATCACAGTACAAGCAGAGTCTACAGCAAGTGTGGAAACGTAGGCACAAGGCCCAACAAAGTACAAAAGCGCTGATGGTCACCAGACGGAAGTGCCTTGGTGAATATATCAGCAGTGTTGGCCTGAGTGGCCACGTGTGCAAGACGAAGCTGACCACGCTGCTGCAAATCTCGAGCCAGGAAGTAACGGAGAGCGATGTGCTTCGTTCTGTGCTCCAGTCTGTGCTCCTCACACAAGGCAATGGCAGCCTTGTTGTCGACGTACAGCACTGGAGGAGAACGAGGCCACTCTCCCAAGTCGGTCAGCAGGTAAGTGAGCCAGCGTAACTCCTGAGCAGCCATGGCAGTGGCGTAGATCTCAGCCTCACAACTAGAGCTGAGAACAGAAGACGAGCGAGTAGAACGCCAAGAAACAGAACCAGAGCCAAGGCTGAAAGTGTAACCCTGTGACGACCGCTGCGTAGCCAGGTCGTCAACCCAAGAAGCGTCTGAGTGCCCAGTGAGGACCACCTCTCGCCGTCCTCCAAGCACGAGCCCCATGCCCGATGTACTGCACAAGTAGTGCAGTACCCTCTTCGCAGCATCCATGTGCACCTTTCGGTGCCGACCAGGAGCCACGTAGCGAGCCAGAAGGCCAAGAGGGTACGCAAGGTCAGGACGAGTGCAAGTCATCAGGTACATGAGGCAGCCCACTAGCTCTGGGTAAGGACCACTCGGCTCTATGGACTCATCCGAAGGCAGAGCTGAGAGCGAGTGACCTATAGCCAGAGGAGTGGCCTGTGCTGAGGACCAGGTGAAGCCGAAGCGCTGAAGGACCTGCTGCACCATGTGTGACTGAGTCAGTGTGATGGTGCGGCGTGCTCGGTCCCGGGTGATCTGCAAGCCAAGGTAGCTGCGCAGCTCACCCAAGTCTGTGCACGTGTGTCTCTTCTGCAGCTTGGAATTCACCAGGGCGAGGGCCTCAGTGTCAGCAGTAGCAAAGACCAAGTCGTCGACGTACACGAGGATATAGAACGGCGGCAGCGAAGTGTCGGTGCGTAGAAACAGTGAAGGGTCAGCAGTCGAAGGCGCAAACCCAAGAGCCGCAAGGGTAGTCCTCAGTGTGTCGTGCCACTCACGGGGTGCCTGGCGGAGACCGTAGACTGGCCGGCGGAGGCTCCACTGGGTACCAGGAGGGAACGTCCCAGTGAAGCCAGGTGGGCGGCGCAGCAAGATCTCCTCGTGCAGGCTGCCCTGTAGGAAAGCTGTGCTGAAGTCAAGGGAGTGAAGCTCGTAGTCACGCTGAGCGGCAATGTGCAGCAGCACCCGAAGAGTAGTCATCTTCGGGGTAGGGGAGAAGGTCTTTAAGAAGTCAACTCCCTCTCGCTGACTGAAGCCTCGAGCAATGTAACGAGCCTTGAAGACAGGTGGAGAACCTGGCGGCCGCTTCACCCTGAAAATCCACATGCCATCGACGATGTTCGCCCCGGGAGGGGGAACCTCATCGACGTAAGTGCCTGTGGACTTCCAGGATGCCATCTCTGCGTCCATGGCTGCCTGCCACTGAGAGGAGTAGGGACCCGCGATCGCCTCAGCGTAAGAGCGCGGTGTGGGGATGTCTATAGCATCCGGGTCTCCCTCAGGGGCAAGCAGCATGGCCACGAGATGAGGCGCAGCGGCTGCAAGACACTCAAGGTCCTCGTGCCTGTCCTCAAGGACGTCCGTGCCAAGGGCACACTCACCCCCGACGGACGGAGGACAGACAGACTCAGACTCAGCAACAAGACTAGCAGCGTAGTCGAGACGACAGGCAGCAGCAAAGTCAACAAGCTCAGCGACCAGGGCAGACGCAGCAGCAGACTCAAACGACGGGTCAGTGACAACAGTGGCTAGCAGACGCGTGACAGTAGGGTGCTCAGCACGAAACCGGTCAGACTCAGGGTCCGCGACGTCAGGCAAAGAGGACGCAGGGGGAGACGGAAGAGGAGTACGCTCCGGAGTAGGGGACCGACGCAGGGCTACAAGGCGTGTGCCGGGGACAGCCGGCTGACGCGGACGAGGAACACGACGACCGGTACGACTAGGATGAACAGGCGAGACAGGACGCGACGCAGGCTCACGATGCTCAGCAAGACTACCTGTCTGCTCGGTGTAAGGAGAAGGAGCAGGCAGCGGTGAGCCAGGCTGTAACGGAAGACCAGTAGACGACGGGAGAGTAAGAACTTGACGAAGAACAGAGTCAGGCGGCGGCAGAGACGACGGAGACGGCGGAGCGAAGAACCGTCGTGTCGGCGCAGCTGCACCAGTACCGGCAGCTCCAGCAGCTCCAGGACCTCCAGCAGCTCCAGCACCTCCAGAAGCTCCAGCCCCAGAACCGACACCTCCAGGCCCAGGGTCTCCAACCTCAGTGCCTCCAGCAGCAGCACCCCCAGAACCAGCACCTCCAGTCCCAGGGTCTCCAGCCTCAATGTCTCCAGCAGCAGCACCCCCAGAACCAGCACCTCCAGTCCCAGGGTCTCCAGCCTCGGTGTTTCCTGCAGCAGCACCTCCAGACGCAGCACCCCCAGCCCCAGCAGCTCTTGTACCTCCAGTACGAGCGACTCCAGCACCTCCAGTAGACAAAGTACCAGCACCACTCCTAGCTCCAGGGACGTCAGCAGAAGTACCTCCAACAGCAGAGCCCCGGGCTCCTACAGCGCGACCCTGACGGCGACCGTACCAGTCGTGCAGCTGCTGCGAGGTGAGAGGCACACGTGGACGAAGGCGGCTACTCCAAGGAGACCGCGCAACAGCAGACTCAGAACCCTCAGCACCAGCACTCCAAACTGCTCCAGAACCTCCTGCGCCAGCACCCTCAGCACCAGTACCTCCAGCAGCTCTAGAACCTCTAACGCCAGCACCCTCAGCAGCTCCAGAACCTCCAGCTCCAGCGCTACCAGGACCAGGCCCTCGAGCAGCTCCAGAACCTCCGGCGCCAGCACCCTCAGCAGCTCCAGAACCCCCAGTGTCAGTACCCTCAGCAGCTCCAGAACCTCCAGCAGCGCGGCCCTGACGGCCAAGGTACCACTCAACCAGCTGCAGGGAGGAGAGGGGGAGTGGACGACGAGAGGGCAGCGGCGAGGCACCAGCGGAGCGACTACGGAGACGGCCGCTCCAGGGAGACTGCTCACCAGACGCCTCAGCAACCCCAGGTGCAGCACCCCCAGACTCAGTACTGCCAAGCTCAGCACCTCCAGGCCCCACACCCTCAAGCTCCGCACCCCCAGGCTCAGTACCCCCAGGCTCAGCACCCCCAGAAGTAGCACCCCGAGCAGGACCTGAGTCACCAGTGACCTCAACCGGCGCAGTCAAGGGAGGAGGGTCTACCTGAGACACACCTGAAGGAGCAGGACCGGGAGCGAGGAGGGGGTCTACCTGGGGAGCACCTGGAGCGAGGAAGAGCGGCGGGGGGGGGAGCGGGGCAGTGCGGTAGGGGAAGAGACGGTAAAAGGGAACCGACTCGTCGAACGTGACGTCCTGAGACGCAAAGACACGGCGCGAGGTGGGGTGGTAAAACTGCCAACCAGGCGCGTCAGGGACAAAGCCAAGGAAGACACAGGGGACAGCGCGGGCGGAGAGCTTGTTCGAAGTGGTATCGCGGACAAAGGCACGAGCACCCCAGACCCGGAAACGCGACGCATCGCCCACCTTCCCCGTCCACAGCAGTGTGGGCGAGGTCTCCGGCAAGGAGACACGGGGCTAGAGGTTGAGCTGATGCGCGGCGTACCGGACCGCAAACGGCCACAGAAAATGGGGGGCAGCCGCATGGATCATGGAGGTACGAGCAACCTCCATGACTAAGCCAATGCGGCGCTCAGCAACCCCATTTTGCTGCGGAGAGGTCGGAAGCGTGAACGACTGGGTGATGTCGTGCTCCTCACAGAAGGCTCGTAAGAGGTCGGAGGAGAACTCACCACCTCGGTCAGAGTGCAGACGCAAGACAGGAAAGTCCGACTGGAACCGCTCGCGGAGCTGGAGACGAGCAGCGCGGATCCAGGGGATCAAAACAGCAGGGACGTCCCCCTTGCTGCGCAAGGGGAAGACCGTGGTGTAGCGCGTGTAGTCGTCGACTACCAGCAGGAAGTACCGCTTGCAGCCCTGTCCCTGGACGCGGGCCGGGCCCCACACGTCCAGGTGGAGAGTCTGCAGAGGAGCCTCTGTGGGAGGGAACGAGGAGGAGTGAGGAGCGGCGCGCTGCCGCCCCTCGACGCAAGGAATGCAGGGCGGCGCAGGCGAGGGAGGTAGGGCAGGCAGAGACCTGGGAAGACCAGAAACCAGGGAGCGAGAGTGCATGCTACGAAGGCGAGGCAGGGAGGGGTGACCAAGGCGGTGGTGCCACAGGAGAGTGTCGTGCGACAAAGCGCGACACTCGTAGGGGGCCGCCAGCTGACCAGACACAGACGCAGACGCAGCTACCTGACGGGACTCAGTGGTGAGTGTGTACAGACTCGAGCCAGGCGCACGGGTAAATGTGGCCAGGTGTCGGCCCGTCCGAGCACACGTACAGTGAGTCACTCGCTGACCCGCAGGAGTGAACTGGTGAACCCCCCCATCCTGGAGGTCAGCTCCACTCACCAAGTTCGTAGAGAATGAGGGGAGGTAAAGACCTGACAGCGAGCCAGACGGGGCGGCCGGACACGGCAGAACCGTGGAGTAGTGGGCAAGGACAAGACCCCCAGAGGGGTCCGCCAGGGAGACTGCAACTGGCCGACTAAGCGGCGTGAGTGTGGTGCAGTCGCGAAAGAAGGAGCGGGAAGCTCCTGAGTCAAGGGTGAAGGTGTGCAAGACCGCAGCAGGCGCAGTACCAGAGAGAGCAGACTCACCAGCACCTGGAGCCGCAGCCTCACCAGCACCGAGAGCAGGAGACGTACTAGCACCTAGAGCAGCAGCCTCACCAGTACCTAGAGCAGGAGACGCACTAGCACCTAGAGCAGCAGCCTCACCAGCACCGAGAGCAGCAGGCTCTATACCAGGGTCAGGCGGTACGCACAGGTAACAGGCACGTGAGCACTAGTAGGCAATGTATACATGGCAGTGAGAATAGCATCATAGTCAGGAGCAAAGATATCTACCCTCTGTCCAAGCAGCTCCACCCAGGTGGGGAGCTCAGCCTCGTCGCCAAACACTGTACGCCAGTCGTCGCTCAGACGGGCGAAGCAGCGGGACTGTGTGTGACCAAGCGTCCCGCAAGGCTGACCAACCCGAGCACCTGTGCGAAAAACGTACTGGCAGCGAACTGTACGCGTAGACCTGCTACACTGAGCGTACCACTCGTGGAGCTGCCGGGACGTAAGTGTCTCGCGTGGACGCCGCTGCAGCTGCAGCTGGCCACTGCCAGACGCTCCCAACTGACCAGCTCCAGGGGGACAGCTACGACGGCTACCGCGACAACCCCAGCTAGTATACCACTCACTAAGCTGCTGGGGCGTGAGAGACTCACGTGAACGTCGCTGGAGCTGCATCTGGCCACCTGCCAGTAGCAGTAGCAGCAGCAGTAGCGCGGGCAAGGCAGGCGCGGCAGGCCGACAGGCAGGCAGGCCGGCAGGCAGACAGGCAGGCAGGCAGGCAGGCAGGCAGACAGACAGGCAGGCAGGCAGGCACGCAGGCAGGCAGGCAGGCAGGCAGGCCGGCAGGCAGACAGGCAGGCCGGCAGGCAGGCGCTCACCAAAGGCTGGAAGAGCAGGCGCTCGCCGGGCGAGCAGGGCCGGCGCTCGACGGGCGGCGGCCGAGTAGGCGCACGACAGCGGCGACGTCGGGGCCGCAACACCGGCTGCAGAGTAGGGCCGAAGCAGCTGCAGGGCGGGGCCGCTTCAGCGGCAGTTGCAGGGTGGGGCCGCGTCAGCGGCAGGTCGGGGCCGTGGCAGCTGCAGGGCGGGGCCGCATCAGCGGCAGGTCGGGGCCGTGGCAGCTGCAGGGCGGGGCCGCATCAGCGGCAGGTCGGGGCCGAGGCAGAGGGACGCGCGCGGCTCGGCGCGGGCTGCGCTGACAGCGCGCTGGGCTGCTGCAGGCCGCGCGCGGCCGCGCTAGGCAGTAGCGGGCCGCGCGCGGCTCGGCGCGGGGCAGCTGCGGGCCGCGCGCGGGCCGCGCGAGGCAGTAGCAGGCCGCGCGCGGCTCGGCGCGGGCTGTTGCGGGCCGCGCGCGGGCCGCGCGAGGCAGTAGCAGGCCGCGCGGGCTGCGTGGGCTCGGCGCGGGCTGCGCGCGGCAGCAGCGGGCTGCGCGCGGCTCGGTGCGGGCTGCGCGCGGCTGCAGCGGGCTGCGCGCGGCTCGGTGCGGGCTGCGCGCGGCTGCAGCGGGCTGTGCGCGGCTCGGTGCGGGCTGCGCGGGCTCGGTGCGGGCAGCGCGCGGCAGCAGCGGGCTGCGCGCGGCTCGGTGCGGGCTGTTCGCGGGCCTGAAGGGCGTGTAGGGGCGGCGCGCGGGCCTTACGGGCCTCTAGGGGCAGCGCGCTGGCCTAGGGCAGCAGGAGGCAGCGCTAGGGCTGCTGGACGGCTCGCGTAGTGCAGCACGTCACAAGGCAAGGCAAGGCAGGAAGGTACGTGGGGTAGCACGGTATCCGCAGCGGTAGGTGGGCCCGAAAAAAAAACGGTCCTACGGACCTTAGTGCTCTGAAACCATGTTAGAATCTAGCAGCAGGAATGATGAACTAACAGCATGCAGGAGTACAAGTGGTAAACCCTAATTGGGTTGTACCCCATATGGGCTACCCCACTACAGCCTAGACAATATGCAGCATATATGTTTTACAACTCTAAGGGGTACATTCCCTTATTCACATTCAAACCCAACCATGCGGCGCGTACAGTTACGAAACGGTTCTCGCCATTTTTTATTGCTCCTGCTGCTGCTCGATGTTGTCCGCTCCAACGGTCCAGATGCTTCGTGACTGTTCGTGCCGCCTCGACCCTTCGCATTTGTTCCCTTGTCTGAGTTCTTACTGGCAGGAATGCACACCAACATGTCTCATTTCACTATTCGCAACACTTTTTTTACCACCCTTCTGCGCTAGGGCAGAAATTCTGCAACTCTTTACCTAGTTAAGTATACTTTCTTCATCAGGGTGAAAATTCAATCGCACTGAAAAAGAAGGGCAATTGCCAAAACGTGGCTCATACCGGTAGCAAGGGTAATCAGGGTATTTGACTCGTCAAAAGAGGGCCCTGGTCCTGGAGTAAGAATTTTCTCCGGCTCTATTGGTTTGTGTTTTCTACTTTCTTCTAGTCAGAGAATTTGCCTGCTCAAGAACAGCTCAAAACATGCAACGAAAAATACGCACACTAGTGATATCGTATTGATTGTTTGAAACCAGGATATGCTAATATCGGATAGATCTTCTCGCATTCAACTTTGAAGTAACACGGGGCGCGACCTCTCCTGGTTCGCCAATTTCGCTCACCGCAATTCCGCGTGAAGCGAATCGCATTCGGTGCAAACCCCTGCCGAGCCCATCGCAGGTTCGCCGCATCTCGCTCATCGTCGCCCACGCTCACCCCATTCGATCGCCGCAAACCAACCGTTAATCACCGCGTCGGTGACTCCTTCCCAAAACTACTGGGTTGGCTCCAGCGTTTCCCTTCGTTACGAGTGAGTATTTAGTCGAGAATTAGCCGCAATCTGAACCTCACAACCAAAGCCTACTACAGCATCTCTCAGTCACAAGCTTCCTCCCACATTTCGCAACCGCTCCTAGTCGCCCACGACTGCCCTTTTCAGCCACCCGAGTAAAATACGTAGCGTAAAATCCGTACGTTCTGGTACCAGCAGCGATCACTGACCGCCACACTCTTTCCCTACTATAGTGTTTCCCGCATTTCGTCCCCATGGCGCGCTCTCCTCTAGCGTCCACGCTTGTGGCGGCGCTGCTTGTAACAGCGCTGTTGGCATCATGCGCACAGGCTAGAATCGGCTCCAACGGATTGCTCGGGAATCGCATCCCGAACCGACCAGCACAAGTCACCAGCACGATCACAACTAGCGTGTCTGACCTAATATCCGCGCTGCAAGCGCAAGTCCTTTCACTAGAAGGAGCGCTCACGCAATCGCTCGACAAGCTCGCTACCGCGTTGAACGAAAACGCGTCTGCGGCGACATTGGCGCTTCAAGCGCAGATTTCCGCCCTCCAAAGCAGCATCGACACTCTGAACGCACGCATTGCAAACCTCGACCTTATCTTATACCTTAGAATCACGCGACCCGGCGGCGCTGCTCCCCAGTCGACACCTGCTGCAATCCAATCGCGCATCTCGTCGGTAACAGGCAACATCCCCGCTATCACCAAACGCGCTACATCCCTCAACACGGACGTGATGGGGACCCTCCCCAACCTCCGAGCATTGCTGAGTCAGCGAGTGGCGGCGCTCACTCAGAGGGTGGGTGCACTGAATGTGGACGTGTCGGCGCTCGCTGCGCAGGTGGACGCGCTGATCGCCCCGCTGAGTGACGCCCTTGGCGTGGCGGACCTCGTGGCTCTGCTGCCGCGCCCAGCAGGTCAGCCCCGCAAACCCCAACCCCGCAAACCCTAATCCCGCAAACCTTAACCTCGCAGACCCCATTGCCACAAACCCTCATCCCGCAAACCCCTGCAAACCATAATCCCGCAGCCACCGAGCCATGTGTTATCAGCTGTTGTCGTACATCGGTCATTCTTAGCAGCCGTGCATCGCCTGAGCTCATTCTTGCACCATCTGCTGCTGCTCATGTGCTCAATCTCTACTGCTGCTCTTGACTATCCCGTCACTGAAGGCATCCTTGTGTTCACCATTCTTGCGCCATTCCCTCGCTCACTCAATCCAACTCTTCTCTACTGCTGCTCTCTGCGATCCCCATCACCGCAGGCATGCTGCGTGGCGTGCTCACCTCGTGCAACGGCCTTCTCCCGGTGGGAGCAGCCAACATCCAGATCACCAACATGTAAGCCAACACCTTCCCCACCTCGCCCTCCTCCCCCCCCCCCCCCCCCCCCCCCCCCCCACCTCCCCCACCTCCCCTTCACCCCTTCCCTTCCTCCATCCCTCCCCCCACCTCCTTACTTGGGGGGCTCTTTGTGATTTCTCCCACATTGACACTATCTTGCTCCGCGCTCTCCTTCCAAGCTACTGCCTTTCCTGCAGTAATGTACACATTGTCTGTCTCGATCACTTCATGATTCCTTCCCATTTTCACAATCCCACGTAATCCCACACAATTCCCTTCCAAACCAGTGCCCTCCAGCTAAGTAGACATCCCCCCCTTCCCCCTTCCCCCTTCCCCCTTCCCCCTCCGCCCTCCCCCCCTCCGCACGGCAGGGGCTCGTCATACGCGGTGGCATACGAGCTGGTGGCGACGGGCATGGCGGAGGCACCGCAGGCGGCGGCCATCTACAGCGGCAACAGCACGTGCGGGCAGGCAGCCCCACCCGTGGCGCTGCAGCTGCCCGGCACGTGGCAGCTGCTGAGCTCCGTGTCGTGGTCGCTGGCCAATGTGCTCACTGTCGCGCCGGCGGACCTGGCGGATGTGCTCAGCGCCATCCAGCCGAGCGCCAGTGGGCAGCTCTACATTGGCTTTGCCGGCACCAGTAGCAGCCTGTCGGGCAAGCTGGTTGGCAGCAGGCTTTGAAGGAGAGAGGAATGGGGGAAGGATGCATGGGGAGATGGTGCTGTGATCAAAGGAGGAACATCACATATGCTCCATGAATGCCACTACAGTAGCTTAGCTGGTGGAATTCTGTGCATTTGTAATGTTCCTTCTTATGCTGTAGGACATGATATGTACATATCAAATGCAAATCTACAGAAGCTTACCTCCCAACGCAGCCGGCCGGGTATTCCATCTTCGGTATGCTACGGTAAACAGCAGCTGCTGTCGAGCTGGGATATCTCAGACATGAAAACATTACGTGACCTAAAATGATCGCCACTTAGTGTGTGGTTGTTGCTTCTCCTGTTACTACTGCTGCATCTGTTGCTGTTGCCGTTGTTACGGTACTGCTATTGCTGTTGTGAAGGGCGGGCTGGGACGAGAGGAAGTGGTGGACTGGGGGGGAGGGACGAGAGGAAGTGGTGGATTGGGGTTAGGGACGAGAGGAAGTGGTGGAGTCCACCAGGTGGACTTTGGGAGGGGAGAGAGGAAGTGGTGGATGTCAAATGTTGTTCATGTGTTTGCTAGACTTTTAGGCTTCAGTGAGGTTCACAGTGGAGGGTATATGCTGTCAGAATGTTATTCTCTAGCCTGTAGTGGGGTGCTCTATAGCGAGTACAACCCATCTAGGGTTTGCTATATGTATCCTCATTGCTGCTAGTGAAACCCCTCTTTGCCTAAACTCTCTCTTGCCTAGCTAGGGTTTTCCTAGCTATGGCTCCTCATTCTCCCTCGTTTCTTCACATATGCTTCTCGCGACACTTTTTTTGTACCACCCCTTCCCCCACTAGTCGACATTCATTTCCGCTATACTCTGAGATGGTATCACTAGGTTCCATCCCTAGCCTACTCTCGCCTAACCTAGCCTAATTCGCTCCGTCCACTCCTAGGTAGTGCCTCGCCCCCTGCTCCTGTCACCCGCGCGCCTAGCCCTCTCTAGCGCGCCCCGCTTTTGCCACCCGCCCGCCTAGCCTCCGCGCCCTTGCCTAGCGCGCGCCTTAGTCTGGAGCCTGCGCGTCCCACCCCTGCCTAATCGCGCGCCGCCCCTGCTTAGCGCGCGCGACACGCCCATATGCAGCGCGCGCCCCGCCGCTGCCTGACCACGCGCGGCCCTGTCAGTATACTAAGCAGGAATGAGTGCATTGAATGAAATGTGGGTACAAGTACTAACCCTAACAATGGGTTGTACCCCATATGGGCTACCCCACTATAGCCTACACAGAACTAGCACAGATGTAGTTTGACACACTCCCATAGGCAAAGTGGGGGAGAACAAGGGGTCACAAGACCAGTCAAGAAAAGCAAAGCAAGCTCAGGGTGGATCACAACGTCACCACACACTCCGAGCACAAGCAAAGGGCCACAAGGCCAGTTTACATGCAGAGGTATATATGCAACAACAACAGTACAGTGATCAGTACCTAGCAAGAGCAAGTTTGCCGGTATATATATATATAAATCACAGTACAAGCAAAGTCACGAAGTGAGCAAGTGAGACGAAACAGGCACAAGGCCTAGCATAGTACAGAAGCGCTGATGATCACCAGACGGAAGTGCCTTGGTGAATATATCAACAGTGTTGGCCCGGGTGGCCACGTAATCAATACGAAGCTGACCACGCTGCTGCAACTCTCGAGCAAGGAAGTAACGCAGAGCGATGTGCTTCGTTCTGTGCTCCAGTCTGTGCTCCTGACACAAGGTAATAGCAGCCTTGTTGTCGACATATAGAACAGGAGAAGAACGAGGCCGCTCTCCCAAGTCGGTCAGCAGGAAGGTGACCCGGCGTAACTCCTGTGCAGCCATGGCTGTGGCGTAGATCCCAGCCTCACAACTGGAGCTGAGAACAGAAGACGAGCGGGTAGACCGCCAAGAAACAGAGCCACAGCCAAGGCTGAAAGTGTAACCCTGTGACGACCGCTGCGTAGCCAGGTCGTCAACCCAAGACGCGTCCGAGTGTCCAGTGAGGACAACCTCACCCCGTCCTCCAAGCACGAGCCCCATGCCCGATGTACTGCACAAGTAGCGCAACACCCTCTTAGCAGCCTCCCAGTGCTCTCGCCGGTGTCTCCCAGGCGCTACTTAGCGAGCAAGGATGCTAAAGGGGTACGCAAGGTCAGGCCGAGTGCAGGTCATCAGGTACATGAGGCAGCCCACAAGCTCTGGGTACGGGCCACTCGGCTCTACGGACTCATCCGAAGGCAGAGCTGAGAGCGAGTGACCGGTAGCCATAGGAGTGGACTGTAACGAGGACCAGATGAAGCCGAAGCGCTGAAGGACCTGCTGCACCATGTATGAGTGAGTCAATGTTATGGTGCGTCGTGCTCTGTCCCGGGTGATCTGCAAGCCAAAGTAGCTGCGCAGCTCACCAAGGTCTGTGCACGTGTGTCTCTTCTGCAGCTCTGACTTCGCAAAGACCAAGTCGTCGACGTACACGAGGATGTAGAACGGCGGCAGCGAAATGTCGGTGCGTATAAAGGGCGACGAATCAGCAGTGGAAGGGGCAAACCCAAGAGCCGCAAGTGTCGTCCTCAGTGTGTCGTGCCACTCACGAGGTGCCTGACGGAGACCGTAGACTAGCCGGCGGAGGCTCCACTGGGTACCAGGAGGGAACGACCCAGTGAAGCCACGTGGGCGGCGCAGCCAGATCTCTTCGTGCAGGCTGCCCTGTAAGAAGGTTGTGCTGAAGTCCAGTGAGTGAAGCTCGTAGTCACGCTGAGCGGCAACGTGCCGCTGCACCCGAAGAGTGGTCATCTTCGGGGTGGGGGAGAAGGTCTGGAAGAAGTCAACTCCCTGTCGCTGACTGAAGCCTCGTGCAATGTAACGAGCCTTGAAGACAGGCGGAGAACCCGGCGGCCGCTTCACCCTGAAAATCCACATGCCATCGACGATGTTCGCCCCAGGAGGGGGAACCTCATCGACGTAAGTGCCTGTGGACTTCCAGGATGCCATCTGTGCGTCCATGGCTGTCTGCCACTGAGAGGAGTAGGGACCCGTAATCGCTGCTGCGTAAGAGCGCGGGGTCGGGATGTCTGGTGCATCCGGGTCTCCCTCAAGGGCAAGCAGCATGGCCACGAGATGAGGTACAGCAGCCGCAAGACACTCAAAGTCCTCTTGCCTGTCCTCAAGGACGTCCGTGCCAAGAGCACACTCAACCCCGACGGACGGAGTTCAGACAGACTCAGACTCAGCAACAAGACTAGCAGCGTAGTCGAGACGACAAGCAGCAGCAAAGTCAACAAGCTCAGAGACTAAGGCAGACGCAGCAGCAGACTTAAACGACGGGTCAGTGACAACAGTAGCTAACAGACGCGTGACAGTAGGGTGAGCAGCACGAACCAGGACGAGACGCAGGCTCACGACGCTCTGTAAGCGAGTCTGTCTGCTCAGTGTAAGGAGGAGGAGCACGCAGTAAGGAGCCTGGCTGTAACGGGAGGCCAGTAGAAGACGGGAGGCTAAGAACTTGGCGAAGCACGGATTCGGGCGGTGGCAGAGACGACGGTGACGGCGGAGCGAAGAACAGCCGCGTCTGAGTAGTACCACCAGCACCAGTAGCTCCAGCGCCTACAGGAGCTCCAGAACCTCCAGCGCCAACGCCTCCAACGCCAGCACCACCAGCTCCAGCACCACCAGCAGCAGCACCCCCAGAACCAGCACCTTTAGCTCCAGGGCCTCCAGCCCCAGTACCTCCGGCAGCAGCACCCCCAGAACCGGCACCTCCAGCCCCAGGGTCTCCAACCCCAGTGCCTCCAGCAGCAGCACCCCCAGAACCGGCACCTCCAGCTCCAGGGTCTCCAGCCCCATTACCTCCAGCAGGAGCACCCCCAAAACTGGCACCTCCAACTCCAGGGTCTCCAACTACAGGGTGGACAGCACCGGCTCCAGGGCCTCTAGCTCCAGTGCCTCCAGCTCCGGCACCTTCAGCAGCAGCGTCTCCAGCTCCAGCAGCGCGACTCCGAAGGCGGGTGCGCGAAGCAAGCCACTCGCGCAGCTGCTGTGGCAAGAGAGGTGACCGCTGCGACGTGGCACCAGGAGGACCTCCAGCAGACTCAACACCCCTAGGCTCAGCACCAGCAGACTCGGAACCCCCTGCGCCAGTACCTCTGGGGCCAGCACCTCCAGCACCACTGTCTCCAGCTCCAGTGCCTCGAACACTAACACCACGAGTAGCAGTACCCCCAGAACTAGCACCACCAGCACCAGCAGCACCACCAGTCCTGGCAGCTCCAGTACCTCCGGTACGAGCACCTCCAGAACCAGAAACACCAGCACTCCCAGCGCCGGGGCCCCCACCTCCGGGGGCGACAGCACCAGCTCCAGGGCCTCCAGCCCCAGTACCTCCAGCAGTAGCACCCCCAGAACCGGCACCTCCAGCTCCGGGGTCACCAACTCCAGTGTCGACAGCTCCGGGGCCTCCAGCTCCAGGGCCTCCAGCTCCAGCAGCGCCACTCCGAAGGCGGTAGCGCTGAGCGTACCACTCGCGCAGCTGCTGAGGTGAGAGATCACCTCTAGTACCGCCAGTACGAGCACCTCCGGGACCAGCAGTGCCAGCACCACCAGCACCACCAGTACTGGCAGCACCACCAACTCCGGCAGCTCCAGTACCTCTAGGACGAGCACCTCCAGGACTAACAGCTCCAGCTCCTCCAAAACCACCAGCACCACCAGCACCCCCAGCGCTAGCAGCTCCAGGGCCTCCAGCTCCAGTAGCACGACGCCTCAGGCGGGTACGCCACGCAAGCCACTCTCGTAGCTGCTGTGGTGAGAGAGGTCCCCGCCGGGAAACGAGACCCGGAGGAAGGCCAGCTGACTCAGCACCCCCCGACCCGGCACCCTCCAGCTCAGCACCCTCAGGCTCCGCACTCGTAGGCTCAGCACCCCCAGGCTCCACACCCCCCAGCACCTCACGTACAGGCACAGCACCCCCAGACGCAGCACCCCGAGTAGCACCACCCCCAGCAGCACCAGAGTCAACAGTAACCGGCTGCAGAGGCGGCGAAGACGGTCGCGGCGGGAAACCCGGAGGGGTCTCCAAGCGTGGTGTGCGGCGGTAGGCCGCCGGGGCGTCAGCAGCAACGTCACCCCCCTCAGCTGGGCCAGAGGTGTCGGAAGTGACCTCCAAAGGCTCAGCCAAGGGGAGTGAATCTACCTGAGACACACCTGAAGGAGCAGGACCCTGAGGGGGGAGGGGGTCTACCGGAGGGGGACCTGGAGCGAGGAAACATGGCGGGGGAGGGAGAGGGGCAGAGCGGTAGGGGAAGAGACGGTAGAAAGGAACCGACTCGTCAAACGTGACGTCCTGAGAGGGGAAGACACGGCTCGAAGTGGGGTGGTAAAACTGCCAGCCAGGCGCGTCAGGGACAAAGCCAAGGAAGACACAGGGAATGGTGCGGGAGGAGAGCTTGTCCGCGGACGTATCGCGGACAAGGGCACGAGCACCCCAGACTCGGAAACGCGACGCATCGCCAACCTCTCCCGTCCAACGCAGTGTGGGCGAGGAGTGTGGCAAGGAGATACGGGGCCAGAGGTTGAGCTGATGCGCGGCGTACCGAACCGCAAACGGCCACAGAAAATGGGGAGCCGCCGCATGGATCAAGGAGGTACGAGCGATCTCCATGACCAAGCCAATGCGGCGCTCAGCAACCCCATTTTGCTGCGGTGAGCCCGGAAGCGTGAACGTCTGCTCAATGCCCTCCCCCTGACAGAAGGCCCGCAAGAGGTCGGAGGTGAACTCACCACCTCTGTCAGAGTGCAGACACAGGACAGGAAGGTCCGTACGGAACCTCCGGCGGAGCTGGAGACGAACTGCTCGGATCCAAGGGATCAGGACAGCAGGGACCTCACCCTTGGTGCGCAAGAGGAAGACCGTGGTGTAACGCGAGTAGTCGTCGACAACCAGCAGAAAGTACCGCTCACCGCCCTGTCCACGGACACGGGCTGGGCCCCACACGTCCAGGTGGAGGGTCTGCAGGGGAGCCTCTATCGGGGGAAACGAGGAGGAGTGAGGAGCGGCGCGCTGCCGCCCCTCGACGCAAGGAAGGCAGGGCGGCGCAGGCGAGGCAGGGAGGGGAGGGAGAGACCTGGGAAGACCAGACACAAGGAGGCGACGGTGCATGCCACGTAGACGTGGCAAGGAGGGGTGACCCAGACGGTGGTGCCAGAGAAGAGTCTGGTGCGACAGAAGCGACACTCACAAGGGGAGGCTACCAAACTAGACGCAGACACCTGACCAACAGCAGCGACCTGAGGAGACACAGTCGTCAGTGTGTAAAGACTCGACCCTGGCCGACGAGTGAACGTGGTCAGGTGACGGCGAGTCCTGGAGCATGTACGGATCGCCACACGCTGTCCTCCAGGGGTAAAGGTGTCAACCCACTGGTCCTGGAGAACTGCGTTGCTCACCAAGTGTTGTGTGATGCTATCATCCGCATTCACGTCTGTCTGCCTCCCATCATGTGTTCGTGCGTTGCATGCGTGGTGTGAGCGTGTGCAAGAATTTGTGTTTCGTGTGGTTTGGATTTTCTGAGCATGTGTGAATGATATTTTGCTTGAGCAGATATCTGAAGTGACTTCTCTGCTCAAGAGCTTTCCGACGAACCAAGAATCGCCGCGATCGGAGCAAGAACGAGAAAGTTATTATCGTTCGAAGTTTTGATTGTGATGCGGCGACTTTGGGAATTTGTGGAGTGACTCTAAATGGGGTATAGACTTTTGGGGGTTGGGAAAATTCGTCACTCTACTGTGATTGATGCCAAGTGGTTGGGAGAAGCCAAACCAGGTTGGCAAGTGTGGCCAAGTTGGGTGAGGTGGATGGCATGGGTTGGGAAAGTGACAAATGTCAAAGTTGGGGTGCCTATAGAGAGGGGAATTGTGTGGCATGGGGTTTCCTTGGTTGGGGACTCCTTGGGGACCTTCCCTCTCGTCCTCCTCTTCCCTCCTACCTGGTTTGTAGCTACTCTAATCCTCTTTGTGGAACTTGTGAGAACTCTTGTGATTGAGTTAAGCTTCTATTGCAGCATACCCCCCAGTGCGCCGAATTTAATATCTCGCGATATACTCCATGTTTTCATGTGATTCAAATTGGGACTTGTAGCCACGTTCTCGAGCTACAACATATTCGGTTTTTGCGAGATTCCAACAGTGCAATTTTCGTCGACGACGTTTCTTGTGAACTCGACGATTCTGTCCAGAAATTGAGACCAACGATTTTGTGATATTTGGGCCCCTAATCTACATAGACTCCGTCCTTAGTCTCTAACAAGTGGTATCAGAGCTGATTGAGGACTTTGTGGGGAGTCTACTGAGGTGTGAAGACCCTTCTAGACCCACCATGGCCTGTGGGCGTGCCTAAGTGGTGTTCTGAAGGTTGGATGTGACTTCCGCTAAGGGGAAACTCTGCCGAAATTTCGTTGGCGCCGACACTTGTGAAAATTTTGTGGATCTACATTGTGACCAGCAAAGGGGGAGCTGAAACCTGTGATTGGGAGCAGAGGAGATGAGTCAAGGGAGTGGAGATGTAGCTGAGAAAAGGAGTGAGCCGCCACCATCCAAGATTGAGGCGTTGGATGGCTCCAACTATGAGGAATGGAGCGGGCGGATGCGCAGCGTCTTCAAGCGCTACAAGCTACCGAAACTTGCAATGGGAGAGGAGAAAATCCCAGAGGAAGGAGATGCCCGCGATCGATGGATTGAGAAGAGCGCGGTGCTGTACGACTTGATTCTACAGTCGGTCAACAACGACATGTTCCAGCACATCAAGGATTTGGTGGAGCTCGATGACTCGGGACCGAAGGCGTGGAAGCTACTGCGCGACGTGATTCAGCCCAACACGCTGCCCATGGTGATCGTGCTCGAGAAGGAGCTAGCGGCCATCTCTATGCGACCGGGAGACGATGTGAAGCCGGCCCTTGACAAGGACACCTATGCGAGGATGGCAGCGGCGGGCAGCAAGGTGTCGGAGATGCAGCAGTGCACCAAGATCATCTCGGTGCTCGACAACTCGTGGGAGAACCTCATCCCCACCCTCAACGCTCAGCAGGACAGATGGACGCCTGAGTGGCTATGACAGCAGATCCTGCAGGAGGACTTCCGCAGGCGCCACACGGGAGGTGGTGCTGCCAACAAAACTGCTGAAGGGTATGGAGCTGCAGGAGGAAGCAGAGGAAGAGGGGGAGGGAGAGGCCAAGGCCGTGGGAGAGGTTTTGGCAGAGGGAAAGGACGAGGAGACTTCAATGAGGGGCATGGGAGCTCTGGTGGCAGGGGGAGCACCCGAATGGAGGGTGCATGTTGGTACTGCAAGAAGGCTGGACACCCATGGTTCAAGTGTTTCAGCCGGCCTGAGGGATGGGCGCCTCCAGGCATGAAGCCGCCAAGTGGTGAACGCGCGCGAGGTGGCGTTGTGCAAGGTTCAGGTGCACAAGGTGAAGGTGCACAAGGTAAAGCCTCCCCTGGGATGTTCCTCATGGTTGAGGATGTGAATGGGAGTGAGGGTGATGTGGGTTCGGTTGGGAAGGTTGTGATGCACCCCCTCACTCACTGGGTGATTGATTCAGGTTGCACGAGTCACATGACCCCACGGGCAGATTTGCTTGACGAGGTAAAGCCCCCTGGTAAGATCAAGTTTGTGGCTGCCGCTTCAGGTGCTTTGCTCCCTGTGATTGGTGTTGGGAATGCTAAGGTAATGGGAGCTAATGGGGAGCTTGTGGGGCTTGGGAATGTGCTGTTGGTTGAAGGTTTGTCGGCTAAACTTCTTTCTGTGCGCCGGCTGCAGAAAAGCAAGGCCAAAGTTACGTTCGGCCCAACCAGCTGCCGTGCGAAGCTTGGGAAGCTATTGTTGTGGGACCTGGAGGAGAAAAGCACCTGCATCAAGGACCTATGGCAGCTGCCCATCATCCCTTGGAACGGGAAACCACCAGCAACGGCAACGGCAGCAGCAACGACTAAAGTAACTGTGGGAGGAGAGGAGACTGCACCAACTGATGGGGCCCTGGATGCAGTCAAGAAGGTGCAGCAGCCACAGCATCTATATGGTGAGGTGCTTGCTGGTGTGGATGCAACAGCTGCATGGGCAAAGGCTTCATCTGGGAGTGGTGAGGCCGATTGGGAGACGTGGCACGAGAGGCTGTGTCACATCAACATCCCTATGCTGCAGAAGTTAGTGAAGGATGGGAGCTTGAAGGGGCTGGAGGTGAAGGGGGCATCAAAGGAGATTGGGAGCTGCCCTACATGTCTTGAGACCAAGTTCACCAAGTTTCCCTTCAGCAGCAGCACAGGACCAGCCAAGGCTCCACTTGCGCTAGGGATGTGGTGGGCCCCACAAGGGCCCTTTCTCTCTCGGGCAGCCGCTACTTCTTGACCATCGTGGACGACCACACGCGTGCGGTGTGGGTGTACCCTCTCAAGTCTAAGGGGGAGGTGGCAGCGGCTGTTTTGAAGGAGTGGATGCCGAGAGCACAAAGGGAGAGCGGACACAAGGTGAAGGTGATCCGCACCGACAATGGGGGAGAGTTCATTGGAGCTGATTTTGAGGCGGTGCTGAAGAAGAAGGGGATCCAGCATCAGCTCACAGTGCCCTACAACCCTCAGCAGAACGGCGTGGCTGAGCGGTTCAACCGGACCCTGCAGGAAGGTGCTCGCACTCTCCTTGGGCGTGCGGGGCTGCCGGATGCGTTTTGGGTGACTGCACTGAGGCAGGTCGCTCTTGTGAAGAACAGGGTGCTGGCGACTGTGGGGGACAAGCAGTGGGTTCCCTACACCAAGTGGTATGGGAGTGCACCAGCAGTCAACATGCTGAGAGCCTAAGACTGCATGGTGGTGTTTCATGTGCCGAAGGAGAAGAGGGGAAAGCTGGAGGCTTCTGGGAGATGGGGTGTGCACTTGGGGCTTGCAAAGGATCATAAGGGCTGGTTGATATGGGACTTGACCAGCCAGCAGCTGACTGTGTCGAGGGATGTGAAATTCCTCGAGTCCTTGTACTACAAGGAGTGGAAGCAGCAGCAGCAAAAGCTTCCTACTACACCGCTGATTATTGAGGCCGATGAGGTGCAGCGGCCTTCGAGACAAGTGCAGGTTACGGTTTCAGAGGAGGAGATCTCTGGGGTGACTGAGGATGGGGGAGAAGCCGAGGTGGAGCAGCATCAGCAGCAGCAGCAGCAACAGCAGCAACACCAGCAAGGTGCTCCAGAAAGTGCCGCACGTCCGGCTGACCGTCCTAGGAGGGATGTGCGCCCTCCTAATAGGCTGACCTATCCTAGTTTTGGAAAGCCAAGTGTGGTGCCGGCTGGGAGTGTGGCTGAGAAGATTTGTGGGGATGAGATAGCCTATTGCTGTGGAGCTATATTGCGAGGGTGTGGAGTTTAACGCTATGAGACAAAGGCTGCAGAGGGGTGTTGCAGATTTGAGCGAAAGGGAGATGTTGGAAGTGGGATGTTGAAAGGAGATGACTGTTCGTTGTGATGAGCGTAGGAGGAACATCGGAAGGGCATGAAGCTTGCTGGAATGAGTGTCCATTGAGGGTGCATGTATGAGTCGAGGGATGTGGGATGATAATTGGCAGCCAGAGGGGGAGTTTGTTGTGTGATGCTATCATCCGCATTCACGTCTGTCTGCCTCCCATCATGTGTTCGTGCGTTGCATGCGTGGTGTGAGCGTGTGCAAGAATTTGTGTTTCGTGTGGTTTGGATTTTTTTAGCATGTGTGAATGATATTTTGCTTGAGCAGATATATGAAGTGACTCCTCTGTTCAAGAGCTTTCCGACGAACCAAGAATCGCCGCGATCGGAGCAAGAACGAGAAAGTTATTATCGTTCGAAGTTTTGATTGTGATGCGGCGACTTTGGGAATTTGTGGAGTGACTCTAAATGGGGTATAGACTTTTGGGGGTTGGGAAATTTCGTCACTCTACTGTGATTGATGCCAAGTGGTTGGGAGAAGCCAAACCAGGTTGGCAAGTGTGGCCAAGTTGGGTGAGGTGGATGGCATGGGTTGGGAAAGTGACAAATGTCAAAGTTGGGGTGCCTATAGAGAGGGGAATTGTGTGGCATGGGGTTTCCTTGGTTGGGGACTCCTTGGGGACCTTCCCTCTCGTCCTCCTCTTCCCTCCTACCTGGTTTGTAGCTACTCTAATCCTCTTTGTGGAACTTGTGAGAACTCTTGTGATTGAGTTAAGCTTCTATTGCAGCATACCCCCCAGTGCGCCGAATTTAATATCTCGCGATATACTCCACCTTTTCATGTGATTCAAATTGGGACTTGTAGCCACGGTCTCGAGCTACGACATATTTGGTTTTTGCAAGATTCCAACGGTGCAATTTTCGTCGACGACGTTTCTTGTGAACTCGACGATTCTGTCCAGAATTCCAAGCCAACGATTTTGAGAAATTTGGGCCCCTAATCTACATAGACTCCGTCCTTAGTCTCTAACACCAAGTTCGTAGAGAACGAGGGGAGGTGAAAACCTGACAGTGAGCCAGACGGAACCGCCGGGCACGGAAGCACAGTGGTGGACCGTGCAAGGACTGGGCCCCCTGAGGGGTCAGCCAGAGACACTGCAACAGGTGCAGGGAGTGGTGTGAGGGCTGTACTGTCACGAAAGAAATAGCGGGAAGCACCTGAGTCAAGCGTGAATGTGTGTAAGGCCTCAGCAGGCGCAGTACCTGAGAGAGCAGACTCTCTAGCACCTAAGGCAGCAGCCTCACTAGCACCTAGAGCAGCAGCCTCTATACCGGGGTCGTGCTGCACACACATGTAACAGTCACCCTCAGCACCACTAGGCAAAGCATACATGGCAGTCAGGATGGCGTCATAGTCTAAAGCAAAGACATCAACGCCCGACCTAAGCAGCTCAATCCAGTGGGGGAGCTCAGCCTCGTCGCCAAACTCTGCGTGCCAGGCGTCACTCAAATAGGAGAAGCAGCGGGACTGTGCGTGACCAGGTGTCCCACAGGTCTGACCAGCCCGACGACCTGTGCGAATGACGTACGGGCAGCGAGCAGTACGCGGAGACCCCCCACGCTGGTAAAACCACTCACGAAGCTGCTAGGGCATAAGGGTCGGACGCCGCAGTAGCTGCATCTGGCCACCGCCAGAAACTCCGCACCGAACAGCTCCACAGTGACTGCTCCTACGGCCGCCACCACTCCCACTGCGGCCACCACCGCCGTCACCACTCCCTCCGCTACTACGAAGTGATGTCATAGCGTGCAAGCTAGGAGGAGCGCGACCTCCAGGGTGTTGGAGGTGGCGTGCGATGTCAAACATTATATGTTTATATGATTGTAGGCAGTAGTGGGTGATGCCTTAGGGGGTACACTGGATTAGGGTTTCCTATTTGTATCCAGCCTTCTGTTAGTACAGTCATTCCTGTCCGTTCATTCTGACATGGTTTCAGAGCAGGTCCTTCGCTAGGACCGTTTTTTTTTTTTAAGGGCCCACCGTTACCTACCTACCTAGGGCGCCTCTCACTGTTTTACGGCCCCTACCTCCCGCGACCCGCGACCCGCCCCTTAAGGCCCCGTCGCGCCGCCCCTTAGCCGCTCGCGCGCGGCCCTTTTTTCCCGCGCGCGCCTTATTTCCCTCGCGCGCGGCCCGTCGCCTGCTCGCGCGCGCCCCGCAGCCGCCCGTCGCCTGCTCGCGCGCGCCCCGCAGCCGCCCGTCGCCTGCTAGCGCACGCCCCGCTGCCCGCAGCCGCTCGTACGCCGCTGCTTCCGCTGCTGCTTGCGCACTGCTGCCTCCCGAGCGCTGCCGCTGCCCGTGCGCTCCCGCTGCCCGTGCACCGCCGTTCCCAGTGCGCCGCTGCCGCCACGAGGCACTCGCTCTCACTGTTGTTTACCTACTACCTACTACTGCCGCTCGTGTGCCACTACGGACAGTCGACCCCGCCCGCGCCTTGCCTAGCGGCCCCGCCGGCCCCGTTGACCCTCCGCACACCTTTCCAGCGGCCTGATTCCTACTGCTACTGTCACTATGGCTAGTCCGCCAGTTCTAGCTTTCGATGCCGAGGGCCGTCCAGTGAAGTTCGAAACCTGGCTCGATGACCTGCACCTGTTCCTACAGCTCACTGCCAAGGAAGATATCTCACTGTACGACCACGCCCTAGGCCATGCCACTGCCCCTGACTCGACTGCTGACAGCACTCTGCGTTCCCAGTGGCAGACCCGTGATGCGCACGCTCGCTTTGCTATTCGCAACTCCCTGCCGCTAGACGAACGCGAGCACTTCGGCCAGTGCAAGACTGCTAAGGACCTCTACACCGCTGTAGTTGCCCGCTACTCCTCACCCGCTTCTGCCACGCTAGGCCGCCTCACTCTCCCCTACCTGTTCCCCGACCTGGCCTCCTTTCACACTGTCGCAGACCTCATCACTCTCTACCACATCGTCACCCGCCTCCCTGACTCTCTGCGCGCAGTCAGGGACCACTTCCTCTCTCGCTCCCCCACTGAGCTCACTGTTGCCCTCCTCGAGAAGGAACTGCTTGCAGCTGAGGCGAGCATCGTCGCTGTAGGCACCTCTCGTGGCGACCCCCGCACCCCCTTCTTTGAGGGGTGTTCCCCTTCCCCCCTCCTCCCCTCTGTCGCCTCTGCTGCTGCTGTCGACCTTCTTGGTGCTGAGAAGGTCGGGACCGCGTCTGCTTCGAGCGGGCGCCGCAGGAACAAGGGGGGCAGGGGTGGGGGTGGTGGCGGAGGAGGTGGGGGTGGAGGCGGTGCGAGTGGAGGCGCGGCTGGGGAGACTGGTGGCGGCAGTGGGGGAGGAGACAGCAGCGGCGGGAGTGGTGGTGGAGGCGGCAGCGGAGGTGGAGGTGGTCGTGGCGGCGGCAGGGGTGGAGGTGGCCGGGGCGGCGGCGGTGGGGGTGGTGGTCGTGGAGGCACTGGCGGAGGGCAGAGTCAGCAGCCCGCCCCGACACTTCAGGCCGCCCGTGAGTGGTATGCGCAGCGTAGCGTTACCTGCACGTACGTCATTCGCACAGGTGACCGCAGCGGCCAGCAGTGTGGGAGGCCGCACCCCACGCAGCGCTGCTTCGCGCGCCTTAACGACGCGTGGCGCACTCAGTTTCCTGCTGCCACTGAGCTGCCGCGCTGGGCTGATCTGGAAAAGAGGGGTGTTGATATTTGGGCTTTAGACTTTGATGCTATTCTCACTGCCATGTATGCGATGTCTATTAGTGGAGAGAGTGCTCAGTACTTGCGTGTTCCGCCCGACCCGGGCATTCAGGCCAGTCCGGCTGCCGCTCTAGGTGCTAGTGCGTCTCCTCCCACAGGTCCTGGTGAGGCTGCAGCCCTAGGTGCTCGTGCGTCCGTGCCCCCTGGTACTGAGTCGACTGCAGCACTGCACACCTTCACCCTGGACTCAGGTGCTTCTCGCTCTTTCTTTCGTGACCGCACTGTCCTTGAGCCACTCGCTCGGCCAGTTGCTGTCTCCCTTGCTGACCCCTCTGGGGGTCCGGTCATTGCGACCTCCTCCACTGTCCTTCCTTGTCCGGCGGTCCCGTCCGGCACGCTGTCAGGTCTCTACCTCCCCTCGTTCTCTACGAACTTGGTGGCAGGTAGTGCGCTCCAGGACGGGGGTGTTCACCAGTTCACCCCTGCCTACGAGCGCGTGACACACTGCACGTGTGCTCGGACGGGTCGCCACCTGGCTACCTTCACTCGGGAGCCGGGGTCGGACCTTTACACACTGACCACTGAGTCCCCTCAGGTAGCTGCGTCCGCGTCTGCGTCTGCGTCAGGTCAGCTGTCCGCCCCCTGCTCGTGTCGCTCTCTGGCGCATGAGACTGTCCTTTGGCACCACCGCCTTGGTCACCCGTCTGTGCAGCGCCTTCGGGCCATGCACAAACGGGACCTTGTTGCTGGTCTTCCCAGGGTGCTCCCTCCCCTTCCCGACTCGCCTGCTCCTCCCTGTATTCCCTGTGTCGAGGGACGGCAGCGCGCTGCTCCTCACTCCTCCTCCTTTCCCCCGACGACTGCTCCTTTGCAGACACTCCACATGGACGTGTGGGGCCCAGCCCGCGTCCGTGGTCAGGGTCAGGAGAGGTACTTCCTGATTGTTGTTGACGACTTCTCGCGCTACACCACGGTCTTCCCCTTGCGCACCAAGGGTGACGTCCCTGATGTCTTGATCCCTTGGATCCGCAGATCTCGTCTCCAGCTTAGTGAGCGTTTCCGCTCCGACTTCCCTGTCCTGCGTCTGCACTCTGACAGAGGTGGAGAGTTTTCCTCTGGTCTCTTGGAGGCCTTCTGTCAGCAGGAGGGCATTGAGCAGTCGTTCACGCTTCCGGCCTCTCCACAGCAGAATGGGGTTGCTGAGCGCCGCATTGGCTTGGTCATGGAGGTCGCTCGTACCTCCTTGGTTCATGCGGCTGCCCCCCACTTTCTGTGGCCGTTTGCAGTCCGATACGCTGCGCATCAGCTCAACCTCTGGCCCCGTGTCTCCTTGCCCGAGACTTCTCCGACACTGCGTTGGACGGGAGAGGCTGGCGATGCGTCGCGTTTTCGGGTCTGGGGATCCCGAGCTTTTGTCCGCGACACGTCCGCGGACAAGCTCTTCCGTCGCGCTGTCCCCTGCGTCTTCCTTGGCTTTGTCCCGGACGCCCCTGGTTGGCAGTTCTACCACCCCACCTCGCGGCGTGTCCTGGCCTCTCAGGACGTCACTTTTGACGAGTCCGTCCCCTACTACCGCCTCTTCCCCTACCGCACTGCCCCGCTCCCTCCCCCGCCTCTCTTCCTCGCTCCAGGTGCTGAGGTACCAGACCCCCTCCCCCCTCAGGGTGCCGCTCCCTCAGGTGTGTCCCAGGTAGACCCGGGTGAGCCTGTCGAGGTAGCTGTTGACTCTCGTCCTGCTCGGGGTACTGAGCCTGGGGGTGCTGCGTCTGGGGGTGCTGAGCCTGGGGGTGCTGCGTCTGGGGGTGCTGAGCCTGGGAGTGCTGAGTCTGGGGGTGCGGAGCCTGGGGGTGCTGAGCCAGGAGGTGCGGAGCCTGGAGGTGCTGAGCCTGGGGGTGCTGCGTCTGGGGGTGCTGCGTCTGGGGGTGCTGAGCCTGAGCGTGCTACACCTGGAGGAGCCCTCTCCTCCCAGCAGCTGCAGGAGAGGTACCTCGAGTACTGCCGCCTCCGGAGAGGTGCTGCTGGAGCTCGTCCCGGTACTTCCCCTCCTACCCAAGAGCTCCCCCCCATTCAGCAGATCCGCGAGTGGTACACACGACGCTGCAGTCTTCGGAGTGGTGCTCCTGGTGCTGCGGACCCTGGGGGTGGCGCTACTGCTGGTGCTGAGGACCCGGACGTTGGAGCTACTGCTGGTGCTGCGGACCCGCCTGGTGGAGCTACTGCTGGTGCTGAGGACTCGGACGTTGGAGCTGCTGCTGGAGCTGAGGACCCGGGCGGTGGCGCTGCTGCTGGTGCTGAGGACCCGGACGGTGGAGCTGCTGCTGGTACTGAGGACTCGGACGGTGGAGCTGCTGCTGGAGCTGAGGACCCGAGCGGTGGCGCTACTGCTGCTGCTGAGGACCCGGGCGTTGGAGCTACTACTGGTGCTGAGGACCCGGCCGGTGGAGCTGCTGCTGGCACTGTGGACCCGGCCGCTGGAGTCTGCTCTGGTTCTGGAGACGCTGCGCGGCCGCGACCGTACTTCGTACCGCTCCTTCAGCAGGTTCTTGGGCAGGCTCCTCCTCCTTGTCCTCCTCCCTCCGTAGAGTGTCCTCTGCCTGTCCAGCCGCAGTCACTGTTACCGCCTACCTCGCCTCTCCCTGCTCCCTCTCCTTACACTGGTCCCACAGGAGGTCTTACCGAGCGTCGTGAGCCTGAGTCTCGTCCTGCGTCGCCTGTTCGTCCTGCTCGCACTGGTAGTCGTGTCCGTCGTGAGCGTCCTCCTCCTGTCCCAGGCACTCACTACATGACTCTGCGTTTCTCTACTGCTCCTCAGCGTGTCCCTCTACCGTCTCCTCCTGCGTCTTCTTTGCCTCATGTTCCGGACCCTGAGTCTGACCGGTACCGTGCTGAGCACCCTACTGTCACGCGTCTCCTCGCTACTGTTGTCACTGACCCTACCTTTGAGACCTCGGCTGCGTCTGCTCTGGTCACTGAGTTGGTTGACTTTGCTGCTGCCTGTCGTCTAGACTACGCTGCTAGCCTTGTTGCTGAGTCTGAGTCTGTCTGTCCTCCGTCCGTCGGGGGTGAGTGTGCTCTTGGCATGGACGTCCTTGAGGACAGACAGGAGGAGTTCCAGTGTCTTGCTGCTGCTTTGCCCCGTCTCGTGTCCTTGCTAGTTGCCCCTGAGGGAGACCCGGATGCACCAGACATCCCGACCCCGCGCACCTACGCCGAGGCGATGGCGGGTCCCTACTCCTCTCAGTAGCAGACAGCCATGGACGCCGAGATGGCCTCCTGGAAGTCCACACGCACCTACGTCGACGAGGTTCCCCCTCCTGGGGCGAACATCGTCAGTGGCATGTGGATTTTCAGGGTGAAGCGGCCGCCGGGTTCTCCGCCTGTCTTCAAGGCGCGTTACGTGGCTCGAGGCTTCAGTCAGCGAGAGGGAGTTGACTTCTTCCAGACCTTCTCCCCCACCCCGAAGATGACTACTCTTCGGGTGCTGCTGCACATAGCCGCTCACCGCGACTACGAGCTTCACTCACTTGACTTCAGCACTGCTTTCTTGCAGGGCAGCCTGCACGAGGAGATCTGGCTGCGCCGCCCACCTGGCTTCACTGGGTCGTTTCCTCCTGGTACCCAGTGGAGGCTTCAGCGGCCGGTCTACGGTCTCCGCCAGGCTCCGCATGAGTGGCACGACACACTGAGGACTACACTTGCGGCTCTTGGGTTCGCGCCTTCTACAGCTGACCCGTCGCTGTTCCTGCGCACCGACACTTCGCTGCCGCCGTTCTACATCCTCGTGTACGTCGACGACTTGGTCTTTGCCACTGCTGACACTGCAGGACTCGCCTACGTGAAGTCGGAGCTGCAGAGGAGACACACGTGCACAGACCTGGGTGAGCTGACAAGCTATCTTGGCTTGCGGATCACCCGGGACAGAGCACGGCGCACCATCACCCTGACTCAGTCACACATGGTGCAGCAGGTTCTCCAGCGCTTCCGCTTCACGTACTCCTCGCCTCAGTCCACTCCTCTGCCTACCGGTCACTCGCTCTCAGCTCTGCCTTCGGATGAGTCCGTAGAGCCGAGTGGCCCGTATCCAGAGCTTGTGGGCTGCCTCATGTACCTGATGACCTGCACTCGACCTGACCTTGCATACCCTCTTAGCATCCTTGCATGCTATGTCGCTCCTGGCCGTCACAGGAAGGAGCACATGGATGCCGCTAAGAGGGTGTTGCGCTACTTGTGCAGTACGTCGGGCATGGGGCTTGTGCTTGGAGGGCGAGACCGAGTTGTTCTCACAGGGCACTCAGACGCTTCTTGGGCAGACGACCAGGCCACTCAGCGGTCGTCTCAGGGTTACACCTTCAGCCTTGGCTCTGGCTCAGTTTCTTGGCGCTCTACACGCTCTTCTTCTGTTCTCGGCTCCAGTTGCGAGGCTGAGATCTACGCTACAGCCATGGCTGCCCAGGAGCTACGCTGGCTGACCTACCTGCTGACCGACCTCGGAGAGCCGCCTCGTTCTCCTCCAGTACTGTACGTCGACAACAAGGCTGCCATTGCCTTGTGTGAGGAGCACAGACTGGAGCACAGAACGAAGCACATCGCCCTGCGGTACTTCCTTGCTCGTGAGCTGCAGCAGCGCGGTCAGCTTTGTATTCGCTACGTGGCCACTGAGGCCAACACTGCTGATGTGTTCACTAAGGCGCTTCAGCCTCGTGACCATCAGCGCTTCTGCACTCTACTAGGCCTTGTGCCTACTGGACCTCACTTGCTTACCTCTTGACTTTGCTTGTACTGTGATCACTATATATATCTATACCTGCATGTTTACTCTTGCTAGGTTGTGATCACTGTATCTCTTGCTCTGTTATAAACCTGCATGTGAACTGGTCTTGTGACCACTAGCTTGTGCTCGGAATTTGTGTGGAATCCTCGAGATCCACCCTGAGCTTGTTGTTGCCTTGCTTTGCCTTGACTGGTCTTGTGACCCCTAGGTCTCCCCCACTTTGCCTATGGGGGTGTGTCAAACATTATATGTTTATATGATTGTAGGCAGTAGTGGGTGATGCCTTAGGGGGTACACTGGATTAGGGTTTCCTATTTGTATCCATCCTTCTGTTAGTACAGTCATTCCTGTCCGTTCATTCTGACATGCGATTGAAGCAAGGTGGTGGTGGGGTGGTTGTATGCCCCCAACCCACCGAATGTGTTTCGGTGCTCATGAGTTTCGTGAAGCTGCAGGTTTCGCGAAATGAGTGGGTTGACTTCGGAAGACCCACTCAATTGGTGACATGTGGCAACACAAGAACAATCGAGACTGAAGTAGAATTCGGTTCGGTGAAATTCGGGTGCCGAATTTCACCCCTTCGAAATGTTACTCGAACATTCGCGAGTGTACCGCGGTTCGAGGTTACATGTGCGACTCGATGTTTGCAGTTCATATAAAATTGTGTTGCTTTGTATTGCATGCATCATAGTGAAAACCAGAGTTCATTGTACAAGGTACATTCGAACCAGAAAATCCAGAGAGCTTCCAATCTCTATTCCTAGAGCATAGTCTTCACGTTTCCAGCTATAGCTCGCTCGTTTCTTAGTCGAACGGAGCGTTTGACGGCTCGTTGGAAAGCTAAGACAGAGCTCTAGTGGTTAGCATAACTCCAAGTTCCTGCCAACCAGAGGACACGCCTCTACAACACAGGGCAGTACGGAGTGAAGGCAGTAGCACGAGTAGCAGTGGCAGCAGTAAGAGCAGCAGAGCGGCTCGGTGAGGCTAGGCTGCAGCACCTCCAGCACTCCTAGCAGCACCTCCACCAGCAGCAGCAGTAGCACGAGCAGCAGGGCGGATTGGGTAGGGCAGGGTGGCTCGGGCTGGGCGTCGCGACTTGGCCTGGGCGGCGCGGGCAACAGGGTGCGCGCTTCGTGCAGGGCAGCAGGGCGCGACGCGCGGGCTGCAGTAGGGCGCGACGCGCGGGGCAGTAGGGCGCGACGCGCGGGCTGCAGCAGAGCGCGACGCGCGGGGCAGCACAGCGCGACGCGCGGGGCAGCACAGCGCGACGCGTGGGGGCTGCAGCAGAGCGCGACGCGCGGGGCAGCAGAGCGCGACGCGCGGGCTATCGTAGGGCGCGACGCGCGGGCTGCAGCAGGGCGCGACGCGCGGGGCAGCAGAGCGCGACGCGCGGGGTAGCAGAGCGCAACTTGACGGGCTGCCTTAGGGCGCAACGCGCAGGGCAGGGCATGCACGGGGCAGCGCGACGCGGGGCAGGGCAGGGCGTGTGCGGGGCAACGCGACGCGAGGCAGGGCAGGGCGTGCGCGGGGCAGCGCGACGCAGGGCAGGGCAGGGCGTGCGCGGGGCAGCGCGACGCGGGGCAGGGCAGGGCGTGCGCGGGGCAGCGCGACGCGGGGCAGGGCAGGGCGTGCGCGGGGCAGCGCGACGCAGGGCAGGGCCGGGCGTGCGCGGGGCAGCGTGACGCGGGGCAGGGTAGTGGGGTTACATGGTAACCGCAGGCGGTTCCTAAGTATGGTGGGCCCGAAAAAAAAAAAAAAAATCTCCTACGGACCTACTACTTTGAAACCATGTCAAGATAACAAGCAGGAATGAGTGCATTGAATGAAATGTGGGTACAAGTACTAACCCTAACTTTGGGTTGTACCCCATATGGGCTACCCCACTATAGCCTACACAGAACTAGCACAGATATAGTTTGATAATTAATGGGCAAAATATTTCGAGGTTATCTTCCTTCTCTGCAGTTCAACGGCATCTACAGCATGAGCAGCTTCGCAAGGCTTGTGGAGAAAGCTTCAGGTCACAAAATGGTTTCTACCTGGACGACATAAAGGCAAACGAAGGAGTTTCACCAACAAGTCAACTAGTTGCAAGAGACGTGAAACCGCAACCACGCGAATCAGAAACCGATTTGAAGAAAACATGATTTAAGTCGCCTACATGTCCAGAAGTCACGCTTCATTCTAACATAGCTCATGAATCTGAAGACTACGAGCTTTTCATTGCTGGAGAAGGATGACGACGATGGAAAGTTCCCTACGTTTCAAGAAGTCTACCTTCAATTTGAGGATAAAGTCGACTACCTTTCTGCAAGCAGGCGCCATGAAATTGAAGTTACATTTCTCTCAAGAGAAGAAGATTCTGGAACAGAGGCAGCAGATGCTTCAACCATCCTCTCCCAGAGTCAGAGAAGTGCAACTGAAGAGAGCGTGCAACAGCTCAAGCCAACCAGTGGTACACCAAGCCCAATCGGGCAAGGTGAGTTTTTCAGGCGCCTAGTGTTTAAACCCCCATAATAGGTTGCGAGGGTACGGTACAGTGTACCCAGGCCCTACGAGGGCCAGTACATTGACCTAACCCCTCCCTAATCGGTTACGACCGTGGTGTTTCGCATTGTATAATCTCATTATACAGTGCATTTTCACCTCCAAAAAAAAAAACAAAACAAAACAAAAAAACCACACCTTTTGCCACTCTTCCGAACCTCATCTCACTGCGGTTCTCGCCTAGCTCGACTCCACCTACTTTATCTCATTCTGGACATTCTTAGGCATCAAATTGTGGCTTTCTAGTTTGTGAAAAATGTGCAGTTTGTCGTTATCAAATCACATATTTCGAATTCGCATCACGCCACCACCAGACAAATATTGGCTGATGGCTAGATTCCATAAGCATACACGGGACTTGCATTCAGTACCAGGAAGTGAGAGTTGTGAGGGCAACAGTGGGGCGTGGAATGGTGACTCGATAACAGTCGTATCGAAGCGACAGACAGGGCGACGAGAGCGAGAAGAGTTAATTCGCGATGGCGTAGAGCCGCGACAGTAAAGGCGCGAGGAGCAGCAGCAATGGCGGGTGGGCAAACAGGAGGCGTTGGGAGACGTAATAAGGGTGCATTCTTGGCTCGTGTCAGACATCAGGTCAGACACGAAGTGAAAGCTTGGACGACCCGAAGTGACTAGAAACTCAGGCAAATCAAGGCTCGGAAGACCCGAAGTGGCTCACTTTGTGTCTTCCGAACCTCCCACTTCGTGTCTGACACGAGCTAGGAATGCACCCTAATACAGTGGCGAATTGGCAGTCAAAGGACAAGCATCAGGTCATGCGCAAACGCTACTGCGTCAGAGTGACAGTCAGGCAACGACAGAGCGTGACGTACGATGATGAGAGGGCGACAGAATGAGAGTGACCGTCGGCAGCGGGAAAAAGGCAGTAGATGACGATAAAGCGACAAAATCGTTTCGCGACGGCGGAGAGCCGCGGCAGCAGATGCGCGAAGGATAAGCGACAATGGGGGGGTGGGGCAAGCACGTGCGCGCATGGGGGACTCCCGGCGGCGGAAGCAGCCAAGACAGCGGCGGTGACGGACAGCGGCGGTTTCAGCGTTGGAAGCAGCAGCGTCGCTTCGAGCAGCATAGGCCGGAGTGGCGGCGGCGGCGCGAAGAGGCGGTGGAAGCCCGCGCCAGTCGCGCTCCGCCTGGATCACTTCTTCACCGCCACCGCCACCGCTACCGCCGCAATCCCCGCTGCGCGCTCCTGTACCGCCGCCTCCGCGAGAATTCGCGGAAATTGGTATGCGCAGATGGAGGCAGCAGCCACGGGCGGCCGCGCAGAAGGGGAAGGGGAGGCGGAGCGGGGAGAGGAGGCGCAGGGAGGGGAGGGTAGGAGTGAGAATGCGGGCGCGCGTGGATTGGGTCTGGCGGAAACGAGGCGAGGGACGAGAGAAGGCGTGGCAGGGAAAGCAGGGGCGGGAGTTGAAGGGCAGAAGAGGGGAGAATGTAGACACAGAGGGGTTGGGAAGGGCGGGATAGAGGGAAAGGGAGAGATGGCGCGCCAGGAGCAAGAGCGCCAGGATGAAGAGCGCCAGGATCAAGAGCGCCAGGATCAAGAGCGCCAGGATGAAGAGCGCCAGGATGAAGAGCGCCAGGAGCAAGAGCGCCAGGAGCAAGAGCGCCAGGATCAAGAGTGCCAGGAGCAAGAGCGCCAGGAGCAAGAGCGCCAGGATCAAGAGCGCCAGGAGCAAGAGCGCCAGGATCAAGAGCGCCAGGAGCAAGAGCGCCAGGATTAAGAGCGCCAGGAGCAAGAGCGCCAGGATCAAGAGCGCCAGGAGCAAGAGCGCCAGGAGCAAGAGCGCCAGGATCAAGAGCGCCAGGATCAAGAGCGCCAGGATCAAGAGCGCCAGGAGCAAGAGCGCCAGGATCAAGAGCGCCAGGAGCAAGAGCGCCAGGATCAAGAGCGCCAGGAGCAAGAGCGCCAGGATCAAGAGCGCCACGAGCAAGAGCGCCAAGATCAAGAGCGCCAGGAGCAAGAGCGCCAGGATCAATAGCGCCAGGAGCAAGAGCGCCAGGATCAAGACCGCCAGGATCAAGAGCGCCAGGATCAAGAGCGCCAGGATCAAAAGCGCCAGGAGCAAGAGCGCCAGGATCAAGAGAGCCAGGAGCAAGAGCGCCAAGATCAAGAGCGCCAGGAGCAAGAACGCCAGGATCAAGAGCGCCAGGAGCAAGAGCGCCATGATTAAGAGCGCCAGGAGCAAGAGCGCCAGGATCAAGAGCGCCAGGAGCAAGAGCGCCAGGATCAAGAGCGTCAGGAGCAAGAGCGAGCGCCAGGAGCAAGAGCGCCAGGATCAAGAGCGCCAGGAGCAAGAGCGCCAGGATCAAGAGCGCCAGGAGCAAGAGCGCCAAGATCAAGAGCGCCAGGAGCAAGAGCGCCAGGATCAAGAGCGCCAGGAGCAAGAGCGCCAGGATCAAGAGCGCCAGGAGCAAGAGCGCCAGGATCAAGGAAGGGTGCAAAAGGGGGCCGCGAGTGGCGGAGCTGGAAGAATTGTAGAAGAGGACGAGAGGGGGCCGGGTGCAGGTGAAGCCAGCAACATCAGGGAGCATGGGTGTGAGGCGGGGCAGAAGCGAGTGTGCCGTTTGAAACGACTGATGGTGCTGGCAAGACAGGCACGGGGGGAGGGGAGGGTGGGGGATGGGGAGGTGAGAAAATAGACGAGGGAGAGGGAGAGGGGGTTGTGGAGGAGTGGGTTGCGGGGAAGAGGGGTGCTGGGGAGAAGTCGAAGGTGGGGGGAGGAGGAGGAGTTGGGGTTAAGGGCGAGGGTGGGGACGGGAGTTTGTGGCGGGGAGAGGGAGGGGGGGGGGGGGAAGAGGAGGAGGAGGCAGAAAGGGAGGAAGAAGGGTGTGTGGTGCATGGGGTGGTGGAGAGCATGAGAGGCGTGAAGTGGGGTGTGCTGACACAGCGTTGGGGAGAGTAGAGGCCTGTGGAGGAGAGGAGGAGAGGGTAGGGTCGGGTTCGAGGAGTGTGGGATGGAGGGCAGGGGAGAGGCGACTGAGGAGGAGCAGGGAGTGGAGGAGAGAGTGGAGGGGCAGGTTGATTGCGAATGAGTGGGTAGGTGAAGGCCTGGGAGAAGAACGTGAGGAGAGAAGCTGCAAGGGAAAGACAAGGAGGGGTGGAGAAGGGAGGGGAGGTGTGGGGAGGAGAGGTGAAGGGAGGGGAGGAGAGGGAAGGGGAGGAGAGAGGAGGTGAAGAGAAGAGAGGGCAAGAAGGCAGCACGGTGAAAAGGCACACTCAGTTGACCACTTACATTGGCGTGGAGGCATGCAGCAGGGGTAAGGTCATGATGTGCCCCATACTGTGAGCCATGTTGTGCCCCATACTGTGAGCCATGGTGTGCCCCATACTGTGAGCCATGCTGTGCCCCATGCTGTGAGCCATGCTGTGCCCCATGCTGTGAGCCATGCTGTGAGCCATACTGCTCGCACCCATGTCCTCCCTCACACCTATGTCCTCACTCACACACACTCAACCCTCCTCTCCTTGCTCCTCCACTCCAGGCACGCCCACCAGGTGGTCACACCTTAGCTGCTGCGATTCCACTGTGGTCCACTGTTCCCCCTTCCCCCTGCCCCCTCTGCCCCTCCTGGTAAGTCTCGTGTCATTCTCTGGTCAGTCTCAGGTCAGTCTCAGGTCAGTCTCAGGTCAGTCTCAGGTCAGTCTCAGGTCAGTCTCAGGTCAGTCTCAGGTCAGTCTCAGGTCAGTTGCAGGTCAGTTGCAGGTCAGTTGCAGGTAGGGTTGAGCAAGTACCGTACTCGAGTTTAACCGGTCCACTTGTCAAACCGAACCAACACCAAGGTTCAAACTGAAACAGTTTGGCAACCTCAACAAAATCTGCAAAATTCTTGCCGTAGGTGCTCATTCAGACCTCTGTTGGTTCTCCTCCGCTCGAGACCCTATGGTTCGACTCGACCCACTCCTGTGCAAATGTCTGTCGAACCCTTTTTTTACATATAACTTTGCAGTTTAGGAATTTGCTCAACATTAGTCCCAGGTCATTCTCAGGTGATTCGGCTGTGATGAAGGTCGATCCACAAGAGGCTAAATGCCCTGACGCTGACTGCGCAGCGGCTGAATTCCCTGCAGTGCTGAGTTATTGAGATGGAAATTCGGAATTTACAGGGAACGTCGCTCCCCAACCCACTCCCTCCTTTCTTTTCATTCCACCATCCCCACCAGGCCCTGTTTGACGTGTGGGCATTGTGCAGGTACGATTGAGTAGGTGGTGCCGGGATAAACGTACTGGTCAGTCCTTTAGGCTGTTGGGGTTTGTCATCGTGCCGCTCAACCTGCTGCTGCTGCTTGGGCAGCTAAATGCAGGTGGGTGGGTGGGGCACACATGGTGCAGGTGGGTGGGTGGGGCACACATGGTGCAGGTGGGTGGGGGCAGAAGTGGTCTCCCTGCCCTCACTATCCGCACCCACCCACGCTACCCTTTTCCCTTCAATCCATTTATACCCTATTCAGTAGATGCAAGGCCAACATCGCCACTCTTAAAGCAGTTCTTCTCTTGCACTAGTGCTGTATCAGGCTCTTCACACCCATAATCACCCTTAATCATCCTTGCCTTCCCTGCCCTTCAGATGCCATCTGGGAATACCTCCCACTCTATTTCGCATCAATTGCACCATGAACCACAGAGTGAAGATCAACATCGTGGTGGGGCATGCAGCAGGTGAGGCATGCAGCAGGTGAGGCATGCAGCAGGTGAGGCATGCAGCAGGTGGGGCATGCAGCAGGTGGGGCATGCAGCAGGTGGGGCATGCAGCAGGTGGGGCATGCAGCAGGTGGGGCATGCAGCAGGTGGGGCATGCAGCAGGTGGGGCATGCAGCAAGTGGGGCATGCAGCAGGTGGGGCATGCAGCAGGTGGGGCATGCAGCAGGTGGGGCATGCAGCAGGTAAGGTATGCCCACCACTTACATTATCGCTTGCTACTAAGCACCAGTCCCCAAACACCACTGATGATTTGGTTTTGATTGAATTTTGAAAACAATCTAGTCACCTTTTAAGAATCCTCACAAGCACCTTGCCTCGCCTTGATCCACTGATGAGCCGTGGCGCCATGCGCCATGCACCTTGCCATGGCAAATCCTAAAAAATGGCTGGAACATTCACCTGAGACGACTCTTGCAGCGTCTTGAGACTTGCCTTGGCAATCTCATGTTCTTCACAGCCTTGCCTCGAACCACCAGGTATGCCCACCATGTGATCACACGCACATGGGAGCTGAACATATTGGTTGTTGTGCTGCACATGGTCTGTCTTCCCCTCCAAGTCCCTCCAAACCCCTACGCCCTTATTTCCCACCCGTGTACGCCCACCATGACTTTTGAGTCGACTCAAAAGTATTTCCCACCCGTGTACGCCCACCATGTGGTGTTCAGTCATACCGGACTGTTGAGATCGCTGCTTGCCGCACAAACCCCACTTCCCACCTTCCTCACGCCCTCCCCCCTCCCCCACAAGGTACGCCTACCTACCAGGTGGTCACACCCGAGCAGAATGTGCTTGTTGCTGAGCTGCTGCGATTCCAATTCAGGGTGCTTTCAATGAGTCCAGGGCGGAGTGGCCATAATTTCCGAGTCGACTGAAAAACGATTGCCATTCCAAGTCAGAGCGTTCCCGTTTTCCATCTCCCCTTCGCTTCGCCCTCCCCGACCACCCCAGCCCCCCACATCCCCTCTCATTGTCTCGTGCGGAAGCAGGGTGCCATGTGGTGGGTTGAATTAGGTCAATCCTCTCCACATCCTCGCCACATCTCCCTCCCCCCTACCCGTCCCCCTCCGACCCCATCACCCCCTCCCCATCAACTCTCCCCCTCTTCCCTCCCTCCTTCGTCCTTCCCCTCCCCTTTTCCCCCATCCTGTGAGAGCAGGGAGCTAGCAGGTGATGTCAGGCTGACAGGTGATGTCAGGCTGACAGGTGATGTCAGGCTGACAGGTGATGTCAGGCTGACAGGTGATGTCAGGCTGACAGGTGATGTCAGGCCGGCAGGTGAAGTCAGGCTGACAGGTGAAGTCAGGCTGACCGGTGATGTCAGGCTGACAGGTGATGTCAGGCTGACAGGTGATGTCAGGCTGACCGGTGATGTCAGGCTGACAGGTGATGTCAGGCTGGCAGGTGATGTCAGGCTGGCAGGTGATGTCAGGCTGGCAGGTGATGTCAGGCTGACAGGTGATGTCAGGCTGACAGGTGATGTCAGGCTGACTGGTGATGTCAGGCTGGCAGGTGATGTCAGGCTGGCAGGTGATGTCAGGCTGACAGGTGATGTCAGGCTGGCAGGTGATGTCAGGCTGGCAGGTGATGTCAGGCTGGCAGGTGATGTCAGGCTGGCAGGTGATGTCAGGCTGGCAGGTGATGTCAGGCTGACAGGTGATGTCAGGCTGGCAGGTGATGTCAGGCTGGCAGGTGATGTCAGGCTGGCAGGTGGTGTCAGGCTGGCAGGTGATGTCAGGCTGGCAGGTGATGTCAGGCTGGCAGGTGATGTCAGGCTGGCAGGTGATGTCAGGCTGACACAAGATTTTTCCATTCCCCATGCGTTTATTGCCCTCACCAACAGTGGAGTGAGTGCGTGGCTCGTGCTGGCAGAGGCAGAGCGGGAGAGGGAGCTGTGGCAGGAGCAGCAGGAGCAGCAGGAGCAGCAGGAGCAGCAGGAGGAGCAGGAGGTGCAAGAGGCAGTTGGTGTGCGAGTGCTGGGAAGAAGGTGCAGATGGATGGGGATGATGGGTACAAAGAGGGCCGGATGGATGGAGGCATGGAAGGGCAGATGAAGGGGCCAGAGAGGGTCGTTCTCTCTCACCCTAGGCACTGCACCGGCCTTACCCTCACGTTCCTCCCTATGAGACATTGAACTGCACGTGCGGCGGGGTCTGTGGCGTGGCCACTCTAGACGACAATGGGGCGCACATGCTGCCAAGAGCGAGCTGGCGGAGGCAGAGCGGAGGAGGGAGCTGTGGCGGGAGGGAAAGGAAGGGCAGCAAGGACAGGAAGGGCGGGAAGCGGTTGGTGCATGAGTGCTGCTAGTGTATCGTCATCACCCACACTCGATTTGGGCGCACAGGCTGCTCAAGAGCGTGGTGGCGGAGGCAGAGAGGAGACAGCTGTGGCAGCAGGGGCAGACGGGGTGGGCAGACCGGGAGGCAGTCGGTGGATGAGCAGTGGGGACGGGAACAGAAGCGACCGATGGTTGGATAGGAGGCGCTAGGGAGGTTGGTGTGTGAGTGGTGGGGTGGGGAGGCACAGAAGGGCAGATGGAGAGCGGATGGAGGAGGGCATAGAGGGACAGGCAGCACGTCCGCACCAGAGAGGGACATACAGTACGTCCGCACCAGAGAGGGACAGACAGCACGTCCGCACCAGAGAGGGACAGACAGCACGTTCGCACCAGAGAGGGACAGACAACACGTTCGCACCAGAGAGGGACAGACAGCACGTCTGCACCAGCCTGGACGAGGTAGATGCGAATGATTGGAGAAAACGATGATTGGATGCGGATGATTGGAGATGAAGAAAACGGCCGCAAGGGACGAGGCGAGTCCTCTGGGGATGTTTTTTTAAGGTGCACAGTGGATCAGGTGCACGGGAGGAAGAGGGAGGGAGGGGGAGAGCAGACTTGAACTCTGCACTCTACAACATGCGGGAGCTCGCCATAATGGATTTGAGAATGCTCAGACACCACCTATACAGCACCATTTGGTACTGCTGTGCAAAATACTCACTCCCGTTGCCGCCACGCTCCCACCACCGTCTCATTTGCACCACCATGTCACTCCCACCACCACCATGTCACTCTCACAACTTCTGACATGCAGGATGCAGATCCTGTAGGGGCAGCAGGAAGTCCTGTCAACCAGGCTAAAGCGAGGAACTTCTTTTCTTCTCGTTTCTTTTTCTTCTTGTCGCAACTAGAAGATGTCCACCAGGTAGGCTACAGCCAAGACTTGCTACAGTCAAATGCGGAGCCACGGGGAGTAGGGGACATTCAATACCAACAACCACCCAAAGCGGACAGTTTGGGTTTGGGATGTGTGCCGCTTCGTCTAAAAAATGTTAGAAGTGGTATTTGTACATTACATAGATCCACTACACTAGATAAGTTTGTATGTGTTGTAGCGCGTGAAGGATTACCCTCAATGGTTGAACTTGGCAAGTGAGCTTGTAGAATTTGCAGAGAAATATCGTTCTTTTTTTTTGTTTTTTCCTCTCAAAATGTTACACACAACTTTGAGTTTATATAATGAATTTCACTTTGTTACTGTAGGCTTGCTTTAGCTTGTATTCTCCGAGGTGTTCGCGTCGGCTGGTTCGGCCTACACCTGTGCCCCGAACCACTTCCGAGCCGCCCCGCACTTTCGCCAACATCCGAGCCTCGTTACCCCGAGGTCCTCGTCTAGCTCGACACTGCCTATTACCCTCGTTTTACACACTTGGTGAGAGTTCAGTTACGTGGTTTTCAAGTTTGCTCGATTGTCGCAGAACGACTCATGTACTTTGAATTAGCCTAGATTGCGTCAGGAAGTATTTGTCAGGCAAAAGCCGCGTGCTAGATTTTGCAGGAATACACAACACCCGTTGCAGGAATACACAACACCCGTCAGTGTCAGAGGCGCGAGGAGCAGCAGCAATGGCGGGTGTTCAAACAGGAGGCGCGAGCCTGACATTCGTTGAGAGATATCGTAAGATATTTGCAATACTACATTGACAAAGCGCAAACCCTAATGCGTCAGCGATAGACAGGCATCGACCCAGCGCGATGTACGGCGATGAGAGAACGACGGACTGCGATAAAGAGCGACGGGCTGCAATGAGAGAGCGACGGACTGCGTTAGAGAGCGACGGACTGCGATAGGGAGCGACGGACTGCGATAGAGAGCGACGGACTGCGATAGAGAGCGACGGACTGCGATAGAGAGCGACGGACTGCGATAGAGAGCGGCGGACTGCGATAGAGAGCGACGGACTGCGATAGAGAGCGACGGACGGTGACGAAACCCCGACTGTCTACGGCGAAGAAGCAACAGTAGATGACGATACAAAACGATTCGCGACGGCGGAGAGCCGCGAAAGCGGAGGAACAGCTGCAATGGCGGATGGGACAGGGCTCCCCAGCGGCGGCAGCGGCCGAGACAGCGGCGGCGACGGCGGCGTCAGCGAGAAGTGTCGTTGCGAGCAACACAGGTCGCTACCTGCAGCCTAGGCAAGCGGCACAGGGCAGGCAATGTGTTGCGGGAGAGCTAATCGTGTGGCGCCCAATATGGATACAGGAGGTTTCTGGGGCAGGTGAGGAGGGGAGAGAGGGTAGGGTAGTGATGGTAAGGGGTGTGGTGGTGGTAATTTGTGCACGAATGCATCTGGTGAGGTGAGCAGCGGCAGGGAGAAGCAGCAAAGGGCAGGCGGTGCACAGCGGAAGGCCGAGTGGCATCGCATGTGGAGGAAGAATTTGGGACAGTTGAGAGGGGGAGAGGGGTGATGGGAGGTGGAGGATGGATAAGGGTTGTCATGGTTGTTCAGGTTGTGCACAGGTGTGTGGTTAGACTGGGCTGGTTGGGCCGGGCTGGTTAGGCAGGGCTGGTTAGGCAGGGCTGGTTAGGCAGGGGCTGGCTAGGCAGGGCTGGTTAGGCAGGGCTGGTTAGGCAGGGCTGGTTAGGCAGGGCTGGTTAGGCAGGGCTGGTTAGGCAGGGCTGGTTAGGCGGGGCTGGTTAGGCGGGGCTGGTTGGGCAGGGCTGGTTAGGCAGGGCTGGTTAGGCACGGCTGGTTAGGCAGGGCTGATTAGGCAGGGCTGGTTAGGCAGGGTTGGTTAGGCAGGGCTGGTTAGGCAGGGCTGGTTAGGCAGGGCTGGTTAGGCAGGGCTGGTTAGGCAGGGCTGGTTAGGCAGGGCTGGTTAGGCGGGGCTGGTTAGGCAGGGTTGGTTAGGCTGGGTTGGTTAGGCAGGGCTGGTTAGACAGGGCTGATTAGGCAGGGCTGGTTAGGCAGGGTTGGTTAGGCAGGGCTGGTTAGGCAGGGCTGGTTAGGCAGGGCTGGTTAGGCAGGGCTGGTTAGGCAGGGCTGGTTAGGCAGGGCTGGTTAGGCGGGGCTGGTTAGGCAGGGTTGGTTAGGCTGGGTTGGTTAGGCAGGGCTGGTTAGGCAGGGCTGGTTAGACAGGGCTGATTAGGCAGGGCTGGTTAGGCAGGGTTGGTTAGGCAGGGCTGGTTAGGCAGGGCTGGTTAGGCAGGGTTGGTTAGGCAGGGCTGGTTAGGCAGGGCTGGTTAGGCGGGGCTGGTTAGGCGGGGCTGGTTAGGCAGGGCTGATTAGGCAGGGCTGGTTAGGCAGGGCTGATTAGGCAGGGCTGGTTAGGCAGGGTTGGTTAGGCAGGGCTGGTTAGGCAGGGCTGGTTAGGCAGGGCTGGTTAGGCTGGGTTGGTTAGGCAGGGCTGGTTAGGCAGGGTTGGTTAGGCTGGGTTGGTTAGGCAGGGCTGGTTAGGCAGGGCTGGTTAGACAGGGCTGGTTAGGCAGGGCTGGTTAGGCAGGGCTGGTTAGGCAGGGCTGGTTTGGCTGGGTTGGTTAGGCAGGGCTGGTTAGGCACGGCTGGTTAGACAGGGCTGGTTAGGCAGGGCTGGGTAGGCTGGTTAGGCCAGTTAGGGTGGTTAGGCTGGTTTGGGTGGTTCGGCTGGTTTGGGTGGTTCGGCTGGTTTGGGTGGTGAGGCTGATGGCCATTGTGCTACTGGTGGCAGAGGATGGGCCTTGTGTTACGGATGGCTGGCAGAGAATGGGTCTTGGGCAGGCAGTGCAGGCTCACCCAGGCAGTGCAGGCTCACCCAGGCAGTGCAGGCTCACCCAGGCAGTGCAGGCTCACCCAGGCAGTGCAGGCTCACCCAGGCAGTGCAGGCTCACCCAGGCAGTGCAGGCTCACCCAGGCAGTGCAGGCTCACCCAGGCAGTGCAGGCTCACCCAGGCAGTGCAGGCTCACCCAGGCAGTGCAGGCTCACCCAGGCAGTGCAGGCTCACCCAGGCAGTGCAGGCTCACCCAGGCAGTGCAGGCTCACCCAGGCAGTGCAGGCTCACCCAGGCAGTGCAGGCTCACCCAGGCAGTGCAGGCTCACCCAGGCAGTGCAGGCTCACCCAGGCAGTGCAGGCTCACCCAGGCAGTGCAGGCTCACCCAGGCAGTGCAGGCTCAACCAGGCAGTGCAGGCTCACCCAGGCAGTGCAGGCTCACCCAGGCAGTGCAGGCTCACCCAGGCAGTGCAGGCTCACCCAGGCAGTGCAGGCTCACCCAGGCAGTGCAGGCTCACCCAGGCAGTGCGAGGTGAATGCTAATGAAGCAAGGTGAAGCATATAAGTGCGTTTTACACGACATAGGGGATGCAAGGCACGAGGGACCGGGCGGAAGAGGCCAGGTGCAAGGGGAGGAGAGGGAACAAAGAAGGGGAGAAGAGGGGGAACGGGGAGGGGGGAGCTGAAAGGACTTCTGGACACTGCACATACACATACATGAACCTACTCCCGTCCCGCCAGCTAAGCCAAGACATCCTCCCCTCTTGTCAAGGGGAAAAGAGAGGGGAGAGGGGAGGGGCAAGGGGGATGAGGGGGACAGACAGGGGGATGAGGGGCACACGCACATGTTCCCATCCTGCCAACACAACCAAGGCCCAATCGCCCTACCCTCTTGTCATCAGGGGAAGAGGGGGAAAGTAGACCATCCATTCACTTTAAACCCTGCCCACACACACGAACCTACTCCCACTTCACGAGGCACGACCCAGCCGCCCTCCCTCTTGTGAGGCAGGGAATAACATCCACCCTCTTTCCCCCCTCTTACTCCAATTGCCCTCACTCTCACTGCTTGCACCCCCACCACAATCTCAGTCATGCAGAAAACAAAGCCCGCTAGAGCAAACAAAAGGCCCAGGCAGCCAGGCAGGCTGCAGCCAAGATTCGCCAGAGTCAAATGCGGAGTCAGGAGAGTATAACCAACAATTTGATCCAGTCAGTTTGAGTTACTGTGAGTTGTGTGCCCCTTCGTTTATGCCGTAATATGTTACAAACGTGTTTGTAAACTGCGTAATTTTACTGCATTAGCTAGGTTTGTACTGCAAGTGAATGAGTACCTGAGATGTTTGAACTTGGCAAGTGAGCTTATAGCATTTGAGGAGAAATAAATCAAAGTCATTTCAGAAATTTACCTCAGTTCATTTTTCCGGCTTTTTGTCATTTCAACTATAGCATACAGCGGCTTGTGTGTACCGAGGATTTCGCTTCACCTGGTTCGGTCTACTTCCGAGCTCCGAACCAGCTCCGAGTCGCCATAGAACCTTCGCCAAGTCCCGAGACTCGTTGACCCCGCGTTTCTCGCCTAGCTCGGATATTCCTACTTGGCCCTCGTTTGGCACTCAAAGGTGAATCAGTACTGTTGATAACAAATTTGTTGTAAATCATATCGCACTTATATCAGTTTGCGAATTAGACTCTGGAATATATATTGCACTGCCAGCGTCAATTAGGGTTGAGTCAGCAAGCTGACCGTGGGCAAGAAAAAAAAATAAACCCCAGTCGGAAGGCATGCCATCTCGGGAGCCGCCTCATCCCTAAAATTTTAGGGTTGAGGCTCCCGAATGGCATGACGTAAGCCATGGGTTTTAGTTTTTTTGCCCACGGTCAGCTGACTCGCTCGGTAGCATCGTGTAGCGAAAACCAAGCGCTACCGACGCTACCGACGCTACCGAGTGAAATTTATTGTAGGGTAGGGTCCGCGACCAAGATCCCACAGCTAGCCTAACCTAAGCGATCCCACAGCCAGCCTAACCTACGCTCCAAGTCCTCTCTTCCCCCTCTACCCTTTCCCTCGTTCACCACTCGTCTTTACCCTCTCTCCCACTCACCAGGTAGGAGTATGCCCACCAGGTGGTCACATCCGAGCTCAATGCACTTGTGGCTGCACTGCTTGGGGAGCTGCTGCGATCCTCATGTCAGGGAGATTCCAAAAGATTCCATTGAGGTGAGCCCCCCTTAGGGGCATGTTGCGCATGTCCCTTCCATTGAGGTGAGCCCCTTCCATTGAGGAAGGGCATGTTGCGCTGCGCTTCCAATACAGGGCATTTCAGAAAGCACCCCTGAAAATGAGGCCCTTTCAAAGCGAGCCCCCTTGCCCGTTTTCAACCCCCCCTCCCCCTTCTCACAACCCTTTTCTCACTCCCTTCCACCCTTGCTTCCCCCTCCTTCTCTCCCCTCGTTCTCCCCATCCCCCTTCCGCCTCCTTATTCCCCCCTGGACCCCCAAATTCCCCCTTCTTTTCCCTCCTCGTCCACATCCCACCTTTTCTTTGACAGCCCCTCTACTCTCACTCCTCCCCACTTAACTCCTCCAATTCTGCTCCTCGCATATGGATTGATGTTCGCCCTAAGGGGGTTGAAGGAGGCCATTCTTTCCCAAACCACGTTCCACTCCCCCCCTACTCACCACCCCACGCACCCCCTCCCTCCAGACACAGGGAAATATGCAGCGACGTTGCTACCAGCACTGCTGGAGATCCATTGTACCCCTTCCCCATTCTCCCTCCGCCCATCCGCCCTCCCTCCGCCCATCCCCCCACCGCCCATCCCCCCTCCGTCATCTCCCCTGCACATGGGAGCAGGGAGCCTTGAGGCGGCACTTGCTGGCAGGGCTGAAGGAGATATCCCTTTCCCCCCTCCCTTCCCAACTTCCTCCCCACACCCAGGGAACAATGTGGCAGCAGGTGCTGGCAGGGCTGAAAGTGGTGCGAGTCACTTTGAAAAATTATCAAGGCTGGGGCAGGCGGTGCATGGCTCAAGGAGACCCCCCTTCTCTCCTGCCCCGTCCATTTGCCACTCAACTTCTCCACACACGCACGAGAACAGGAAACGGCTCCGTCCCAACGTCGCCTGGTCAAGGTGTCTGCAGGTGTTCAGTGTGGTGTGATGGCCCGCCAGCTACAGCCACCCGTGCCCCCCCCCCCCCCCCCCCCCCCCCCCCCCCCCCCCCCCCCCCCCCCGCGCATCGCCGCGTAGCCCAGTCCGAGCCGAGCCGCGCCGCCCGAACCGAACCGCGCCGCCCGAACCGAGCCGCGCCGCCCGAACCGAGCCGCGCCGCCCGAACCGAGCCGCGTCGTCCTAGCCGAGCCGCGCCGCCCTACTGTGCCCCACCTGCAGCTACTGCTACTATTACTACTACTGCTACTGCTGCTCCTGTTCCTCATACTGCTACTGCCGCTATGGCCAGTCCTACTGTACTCACCTTTGACGCTGAGGGCCGTCCGATTAAGTTCGATGTTTGGCTCGATGACCTTCACCTCTACCTTCAGATCACCGCCAAGGACGATATTTCTCTTTACGACCACACGTCCGGCGTTGCTACCGCACATGCTGCCGATGCTGATAGCACCTTGCGCTCGCAGTGGCAGACCCGTGACGCTCACGCTCGCCTAGCCGTTCGCAGCCACCTGCCGTTAGATGAGCGCGAGCATTTTGGCCAGCATAAGACCGCCAAGGAACTGTACGACGCCGTAGTCGCGCGCTACTCCTCCCCTGCCACTGCTACTATAGGCCGTCTCTCACTGCCCTACCTCTTTCCCGACCTGTCCGCCTTTGCCACTGTCGCTGACCTCATCACCCACCTCCGTACCAGTGACCTCCGCTACCGTGCCGCGCTTCCCCCCGATTTCCTCGCCAAGAACCCCCCTCCGATGTACCTCACACTGTACCACCTTGTCACCCGCCTCCCTGACTCCCTTCGCACTGTCAGGGACCAGTTTCTCGCTCTCTCCCCCACTGACCTCACTGTCGACCTCCTCGAGAAGGAACTCCTAGCAGCTGAGAAGAGTATTGTAGCTGTAGGTGCCTCTCGTGGTGACCCCCGCACCCCCTTCTTTGAGGGGTGCTCTGTCAGAATGAACGGACTGGAATGATTGAACTAACAGAGAAAACAGTACAAATAGCAAACCCTAGAATTGTGTACCCCATATAGGCTAACCCACTGTAGCCTAACAAACCCAACATATATAATGTTTGACACACCCCCATAGGCAAAGTGGATAGACCTTGGGGTCACAAGACCAGTCAAGGCAAAGCAAGGCAACAACAAGCTCAGGGTGGATCTCGAGGATTCCACACAAATTCCGAGCACAAGCTAGTGGTCACAAGACCAGTTCACATGCAGGTTTATAACAGAGCCAGAGATACAGTGATCACAACCTAGCAAGAGTAAACATGCAGGTATAGATATATATAGTGATCACAGTACAAGCAAAGTCAAGAGGTAAGCAAGTGAGGTCCAGTAGGCACAAGGCCTAGTAGAGTGCAGAAGCGCTGATGGTCACGAGGCTGAAGCGCCTTGGTGAACACATCAGCAGTGTTGGCCTCAGTGGCCACGTAGCGAATACAAAGCTGACCACGCTGCTGCAGCTCTCGAGCAAGGAAGTACCGCAGGGCGATGTGCTTCGTTCTGTGCTCCAGTCTGTGCTCCTCACACAAGGCAATGGCAGCCTTGTTGTCGACGTACAGTACTGGAGGAGAACGAGGCGGCTCTCCGAGGTCAGTCAGCAGGTAGGTCAGCCAGCGTAGCTCCTGGGCAGCCATGGCTGTAGCGTAGATCTCAGCCTCGCAACTGGAGCCGAGAACAGAAGAAGAGCGTGTAGAGCGCCAAGAAACTGAGCCAGAGCCAAGGCTGAAGGTGTAACCCTGAGACGACCGCTGAGTGGCCTGGTCGTCTGCCCAAGAAGCGTCTGAGTGCCCTGTGAGCACAACTCGGTCTCGCCCTCCAAGTACAAGCCCCATGCCCGACGTACTGCACAAGTAGCGCAACACCCTCTTAGCGGCATCCATGTGCTCCTTCCTGTGACGGCCAGGAGCGACATAGCGTGCAAGGATGCTAAGAGGGTATGCAAGGTCAGGTCGAGTGCAGGTCATCAGGTACATGAGGCAGCCCACAAGCTCTGGATACGGGCCACTCGGCTCTACGGACTCATCCGAAGGCAGAGCTGAGAGCGAGTGACCGGTAGGCAGAGGAGTGGACTGAGGCGAGAAGTACGTGAAGCCAAAGCGCTGGAGAACCTGCTGCACCATGTGTGACTGAGTCAAGGTGATGGTGCGCCGTGCTCTGTCCCGGGTGATCCGCAAGCCAAGATAGCTTGTCAGCTCACCCAGGTCTGTGCACGTGTGTCTCCTCTGCAGCTCCGACTTCACGTAGGCGAGTCCTGCAGTGTCAGCAGTGGCAAAGACCAAGTCGTCGACGTACACGAGGATGTAGAACGGCGGCAGCGAAGTGTCGGTGCGCAGGAACAGCGACGGGTCAGCTGTAGAAGGCGCGAACCCAAGAGCCGCAAGTGTAGTCCTCAGTGTGTCGTGCCACTCACGCGGAGCCTGGCGGAGACCGTAGACCGGCCGCTGAAGCCTCCACTGGGTACCAGGAGGAAACGACCCAGTGAAGCCAGGTGGGCGGCGCAGCCAGATCTCCTCGTGCAGGCTGCCCTGCAAGAAAGCAGTGCTAAAGTCAAGTGAGTGAAGCTCGTAGTCGCGCTGAGCGGCTATGTGCAGCAGCACCCGAAGAGTAGTCATCTTCGGGGTGGGGGAGAAGGTCTGGAAGAAGTCAACTCCCTCTCGCTGACTGAAGCCTCGAGCCACGTAACGCACCTTGAAGACAGGCGGAGAACCCGGCGGCCGCTTCACCCTGAAAATCCACATGCCACTGACGATGTTCGCCCCAGGAGGGGGAACCTCGTCGACGTAGGTGCGTGTGGACTTCCAGGAAGCCATCTCGGCGTCCATGGCTGTCTGCCACTGAGAGGAGTAGGGACCCGCCATCGCCTCAGCGTAAGTGCGCGGGGTCGGGATGTCTGGTGCATCCGGGTCTCCCTCAGGGGCAACTAGCAAGGACACGAGACGGGGCAAAGCAGTAGCAAGACACTGGAACTCCTCCTGTCTGTCCTCAAGGACGTCCATGCCAAGAGCACACTCACCCCCGACGGACGGAGGACAGACAGACTCAGACTCAGACTCAGCAACAAGGCTAGCAGCGTAGTCTAGACGACAGGCAGCAGCAAAGTCAACCAACTCAGCGACCAGAGCAGACGCAGTCGAGGACTCAAAGGTAGGGTCAGTGACAACAGTAGCGAGGAGACGCGTGACAGTAGGGTGCTCAGCACGGTACCGGTCAGACTCAGGGTCCGGAACGCGAGGCAAAGAAGACGCGGGAGGAGACGGTAGAGGGACACGCTGAGGAGCAGTAGAGGGACGCAGAGTCATGTAGTGAGTGCCTGGGACAGGAGGAGGACGCTCACGATGGACACGACTACCAGTGCGAGCAGGACGAACAGGCGACGCAGGACGAGACTCAGACTCACGACGCTCTGTAAGACCTCCTGTGGGACCAGTGTAAGGAGAGGGAGCAGGGAGAGGCGAGGTAGGCGGTAACTGTGACTGCGACTGGACAGGCAGAGGACACTCTACGGAGGGAGGAGGACAAGGAGGAGGAGCCTGCCCAAGAACCTGCTGAAGGAGCGGTACGAAGTACGGTCGCGGCCGCGTAGCGTCTCCAGAAGCAGAGGAGACTCCAGCGGCCGGGTCCACAGCACCAGCAGCAGCTCCACCGGCCGGGTCCTCAGCACCAGTAGTAGCTCCAACGCCCGGGTCCTCAGCAGCAGCAGCAGCGCCACCGCTCGGGTCCTCAGGTCCAGCAGCAGCTCCACCGTCCGAGTCCTCAGTACCAGCAGCAGCGCCACCGCCCGGGTCCTCAGCTCCAGCAGCAGCTCCAACGTCCGAGTCCTCAGCACCAGCAGCAGCTCCACCAGGCGGGTCCGCAGCACCAGCAGCAGCTCCAACGTCCGGGTCCTCAGCACCAGCAGCAGCGCCACCCCCAGGGTCCGCAGCACCAGGAGCACCACTCCGAAGACTGCAGCGCCGTGTGTACCACTCGCGGATCTGCTGAATGGGGGGGAGCTCCTGGGTAGGAGGGGAAGTACCGGGACGAGCTCCAGCAGCACCTCTCCGGAGGCGGCAGTACTCGAGGTACCTCTCCTGCAGCTGCTGGGAGGAGAGGGCTCCTCCAGGTGTAGCACGCTCAGGCTCAGCACCCCCAGACGCAGCACCCCCAGACCCAGCACCCCCAGGCTCAGCACCTCCAGGCTCCGCACCTCCAGGCTCCGCACCTCCTGGCTCAGCACCCCCAGGCTCCGCACCCCCAGACTCAGCACTCCCAGGCTCAGCACCCCCAGACGCAGCACCCCCAGGCTCAGCACCCCGAGCAGGACGAGAGTCAACAGCTACCTCGACAGGCTCACCCGGGTCTACCTGGGACACACCTGAGGGAGCGGCACCCTGAGGGGGGAGGGGGTCTGGTACCTCAGCACCTGGAGCGAGGAAGAGAGGCGGGGGGGGGAGCGGGGCAGTGCGGTAGGGGAAGAGGCGGTAGTAGGGGACGGACTCGTCAAAAGTGACGTCCTGAGAGGCCAGGACACGCCGCGAGGTGGGGTGGTAGAACTGCCAACCAGGGGCGTCCGGGACAAAGCCAAGGAAGACGCAGGGGACAGCGCGACGGGAGAGCTTGTCCGCGGACGTGTCGCGGACAAAAGCTCGGGATCCCCAGACCCGAAAACGCGACGCATCGCCAGCCTCTCCCGTCCAACGCAGTGTCGGAGAAGTCTCGGGCAAGGAGACACGGGGCCAGAGGTTGAGCTGATGCGCAGCGTATCGGACTGCAAACGGCCACAGAAAATGGGGGGCAGCCGCATGGCTCAAGGAGGTACGAGCGACCTCCATGACCAGACCAATGCGGCGCTCAGCAACCCCATTCTGCTGTGGAGAGTCCGGAAGCGTGTACGACTGCTCAATGCCCTCCTGCTGACAGAAGGCCTCCAATAGGGGTGCGGCCTCCCACACTGCTGGCCGCTGCGGTCACCTGTGCGAATGACGTACGTGCAGGTAACGCTACGCTGCGCATACCACTCACGGGCGGCCTGAAGTGTCGGGGCGGGCTGCTGACTCTGCCCTCCGCCAGTGCCTCCACGACCACCACCCCCACCGCCGCCGCCCCGGCCACCTCCACCCCTGCCGCCGCCACGACCACCTCCGCCTCCGCTGCCGCCTCCGCCACCACTCCCACCGCTGCTGTCTCCTCCCCCACTGCCGCCACTAGTCTCCCCAGCCGCGCCTCCACTCCCACCGCCTCCACCCCCACCTCCTCCGCCGCCACCCCCACCCCTGCCCCCCTTGTTCCTGCGGCGCCCACTCGAAGCAGACGCGGTCCCGACCTTCTCAGCACCAAGAAGGTCGACAGCAGCAGCAGAGGCGACAGAGGGGAGGAGGGGGGAAGGGGAACACCCCTCAAAGAACGGGGTGCGGGGGTCGCCACGAGAGGTGCCTACAGCGACGATGCTCGCCTCAGCTGCAAGCAGTTCCTTCTCGAGGAGGGCAACAGTGAGCTCAGTGGGGGAGCGAGAGAGGAAGTGGTCCCTGACTGCGCGCAGAGAGTCAGGGAGCCGGGTGACGATGTGGTAGAGAGTGATCCAGAGCGGGGGGGGGTTGCTAGTGAGAAACTCGGCAGGCATAGCAGCGCGAAAGCGGGCCTCACTAGTCTTAAGGTGGGTGATGAGGTCTGCGACAGTGTGAAAGGAGGCTAGGTCGGGGAACAGGTAGGGGAGAGTGAGGCGGCCTAGCGTGGCAGAAGCTGGCGAGGAGTAGCGGGCAACTACAGCGGTGTAGAGGTCCTTAGCAGTCTTGCACTGGCCGAAGTGCTCGCGCTCGTCTAGCGGCAGGGAGTTGCGAATAGCAAAGCGAGCGTGCGCATCACGGGTCTGCCACTGGGAACGCAGAGTGCTGTCAGCAGTCGAGTCAGGGGCAGTGGCATGGCCTAGGGCGTGGTCGTACAGTGAGATATCTTCCTTGGCAGTGAGCTGTAGGAACAGGTGCAGGTCATCGAGCCAGGTTTCGAACTTCACTGGACGGCCCTCGGCATCGAAAGCTAGAACTGGCGGACTAGCCATAGTGACAGTAGCAGTAGGAGCAGTAGGAGTAGCAGTAGGATCAACAGGGCTGCTAGAACGGTCGACGCGGCTCGGTCGGGCGGCGCGGCTCGGTTCAGGTAGGGCGGCGCGGCTCGGTTCGGGCTGCGCGGCTGCGCGGAGCCGCTAAGAGGGGCGGGACGGGGTCGCGGGGGCCTCTAAGCGGGGCTCGACGGGGCCGTGGGGCCGCTAAGCGGGGCGCAGCGGGGTCGAGGGGCCGTGTGGTGGCGGGCGACGGGGCCGCGTGGCCTCTACACGGGGCGCGCGCGGGGTCGACGGGGCCGTAAGCGGGGCGCGCGCGGGTTCGACGGGCCGTGTGGTGGCGGACGACGGGGCCGCGGGGCCTCTACACGGGGTGCGCGCGGGGTCGACGGGGCCGTAAGCGGGGCGCGCGTGAGTTCGACGGGGCCGCGGGGCCACTAGGCGAGGCGCGACGGGGCCGCGGGGCCTCTAAGCGGGGCGCGATCGACGGGGCCAGCGGGGCCGGGAAAAAAAAAAAAAGAAAGCGCTCGAGGGCGCTAAGGGGGGAGGCGCTAAAGCGCACTCCGATAGTAGGGCGCACGAGGGCGCTAGTAGGTAGTAGGTAGTAGGTAGTGGTGGGCCCGAAGAGACTTTAGGTCCTAGCGAAGGACCTGCTCTGAAACCATGTCAGAATGAACGGACTGGAATGATTGAACTAACAGAGAAAACAGTACAAATAGCAAACCCTAGAATTGTGTACCCCATATAGGCTAACCCACTGTAGCCTAACAAACCCAACATATATAATGTTTGACATGCTCCCCCTCCCCCCTCCTCCCCTCCATTGCATCTGCTGCTGCTGTCGACTACCTCGGTGCTGAGGGAGTCGGGACTGCGTCTGCTCCCAGTGGGAGGCGCAAGAGCGGCAAGGGCAAGGGGGGCAGGGGTGGTGGAGGTGGAGGTGGGGGCGGCGGCAGTGGAGGGGGTGGGGGGGGGCGGGGGTGGTGGCGGGAGTGGGAGTGGCGCGGGTGGTGGGGGGGTCAGTGGCGGCGCAGGGGGTGGTGGCGGTGGCGGCGGTGGTGGGGGTGGGGGTGGTGGAGGAGGTGGTGGCAGTAGTGGCGGTGGTGGAGCGGGTGGCGGGCGCGGTGGAGCGGTGCAGCGTGGGGGGTTCGGAGGTGGCCAGAGGCAGCCGCAGCAGCGTCCTGGCGAGACTCCCTCGCCCCAGCAGCTTCGTGAGTGGTACTCTCAGCGTGGGGGGTCTGGGGGTGGGGGCATTTGCTCGTACGTCATCCGCACAGGTGATCGCGCTGGCCAGACTTGTGGGAGGTTCCACCCGACACAGCGCTGCTTCTCTCGCCTCGATGACGCCTGGCGCGAGCAGTTCCCTGACGCCTCTGAGCTGCCTCGCTGGGCTGATCTGCTTAGGAAGGGAATTGATATCTTTGCTCTTGATTATGATGCTATCCTTGCTGGCATGTATGCATTGACTATTAGTGCTGAGGGTGACTGTTACCTGAGTGTGCCGCCTGACCCAGGTATTGGTACTGGTATGGCTGCTGCGCTAGGTGCTAGTGCGTCTGCGTCTGCTGGTACTGAGTCTGCTACAACACTGCACTCCTTCACCCTTGACTCAGGTGCTTCCCGCTGCTTCTTTCGTGACCGCACAGTCCTTGAGCCACTCGCTCGGCCTGTTGCTGTCTCCCTTGCTGACCCCTCTGGGGGCCCGGTCCTTGCGACCTCCTCCACTGTCCTCCCTTGTCCTGCGGCCCCGTCTGGCACTCTGTCGAGTCTTTACCTCCCCTCGTTCTCTACGAACTTGGTGGCGGGCTCTGCTCTCCAGGATGGGGGTGTTCACCAGTTCACCCCTGCCTATGAGCGAGTGACCCACTGTACGTGTGCTCGGACGGGTCGCCACCTGGCTACCTTCACTCGGCAGCCGGGGTCCGACCTGTACACACTGACCACTAAGTCCCCTCAGGTAGCTGCGTCTGCGTCTGCGTCAGGTCAGCTGTCGGCTCCCTGCTCGTGTCGCTCCCTGTCGCACCAGACCGTCCTCTGGCACCACCGCCTTGGTCACCCCTCCGTGCAGCGCCTTCGTGGCATGCACTCCCGTTACCTTGTCTCTGGTCTTCCCAGAGTTCTCCCTCCCCTCCCACCCTCGCCTGCTCCTCCCTGTCTTCCCTGTGTCGAGGGGCGGCAGCGCGCCACCCCTCACTCCTCCTCGTTTCCTCCCACAGAGGCTCCTTTGCAGACTCTTCACCTGGACGTGTGGGGCCCAGCCCGCGTCCGGGGACAGGGCCACGAGCGGTACTTCCTGCTGGTCGTCGACGACTACTCGCGCTACACCACGGTCTTCCCCTTGCGCACCAAGGGTGAGGTCCCTGATGTTTTGATCCCTTGGATCCGCGCTGCTCGTCTCCAGCTCCGCCAGCGGTTCCAGTCGGACTTTCCCGTCCTGCGTCTGCACTCTGACAGGGGTGGTGAGTTTTCCTCCGCCCTCCTGGCTGCCTACTGTGCGGAGCACGGCATCCGCCAGACTTTCACTCTTCCGGACTCCCCACAGCAGAATGGGGTTGCTGAGCGCCGCATTGGTTTAGTCATGGAGGTCGCTCGTACCTCCATGATCCATGCGGCTGCCCCCCATTTCCTGTGGCCGTTTGCAGTGCGGTACGCTGCGCATCAGCTCAACCTCTGGCCCCGTGTCTCTGCTCCGGAGACCTCGCCCACACTGCGTTGGACGGGGGAGGTTGGCGATGCGTCGGTGTTCCGTGTCTGGGGATGCCGAGCCCTTGTTCGCGATACGTCCGCGGACAAGCTCTCCTCCCGTGCCGTTCCCTGCGTCTTCCTTGGCTTTGTCCCTGACGCGCCTGGCTGGCAGTTTTACCACCCCACCTCGCGCCGTGTCTTTGCCTCTCAGGACGTCACCTTTGACGAGTCGGTACCCTTTTACCGTCTCTTCCCCTACCGCACTGCCCCCCTCCCTCCCCCGCCGCTTTTCCTCGCTCCAGGTCCCCCTCCGCTAGACCCCCTTCCCCCTCAGGGTCCTGCTCCTTCAGGTGTCTCTCAGGTAGACCCTCCTCCCGTCGCTGAGCCTGTCGAGGTCACAGGTGACTCAGGTGCTGCTGCGGGTGGTACTGCTGGGGGTGCTGAGCCTGGGGGAGCTGCCACTGGGGGTGCTGAGCCTGCGGGTGCGGAGCCTGGGGGTGCTGAGCCTGGGGGTGCTGACACTGGGGGTGTTGAGCCTGGGGGTGCTGAGCCTGGGGGTGCTGAGACTGGGGGTGCGAAGCCTGGGGGTGCTGAGACTGGGGGTGCGGAGCCTGGGTTTGCTGAGCCTGGGGGTGCTGAGCCTGGAGGTTCTGGCGCTGCTGGTGCTACCACTGGAGCTGGCGGTCCTGACGCTGCTACGGACACTGGCGCTGCGGGTTCTGAGTCTGCTGTTGCGCGGTCTCCTTGGAGTAGCCGCCTTCGTACGCGTGTGCCTCTTACCTCCCAGCAGCTGCGCGACTGGTACGGTCGCCGTCAGCGTCGCGCTCCTGTGGCTCGGGACCCTGCTCCTGGCGGTTCTTCCACTGACGTCACTGGAGCTGCGGGTGGTGCTGGTTTGTTGTCTCCTGGGGGTGCCCACGTCGCTGGTCCCGGAGGTGCTCGTACCGCTGGTACTCGAGCTGCTGGGGCTGGTGGTGTTGTGTTTGAGGGTCCTCCTCCTGGGGACGTTGCGACTGGGGGTGCTGGTTCTGGAGGCGCTACGACTAGTGGAGGAGACGGTCCTGGAGGAGTTGCTGCTGGGGGTGGTGGAGCTACTGGAGGTGCGGGAGCTGCTGTGGGTGCTGGAGCTGCTGGTGCTGGTGACACTACCCAGACGCGCCTGTTCTTTAATCCGTCGTCTTCGTCGTCTCTGCCACCTCCTGACTCTGTCCTTCACCAGGTTCTTAGTCTTCCGTCTTCTACCGGTCTTCCCCTCCTGCCTGACTCACCGCTTCCTGCTCCTTCTCCTTACACTGAGCAGTCAGGAGGTCTTACTGAGCGTCGTGAGCCTGCGTCGCATCCTGCCTCGCCAGTTCGCTCTGGTCGCACCATTCGTAGTGGTCCGCGTTCGCGGTCGCCGTCTGTCCCCCGCACGCGCCTTGTCGTTCGTCGTTCTTCCTCTGTTCCGCAGTCTGTTCCTCTGCCGTCCCCTCCTGAGTCGTCTTTGCCTCACGTTCTGGACCCTGAGTCTGACCGGTTTCGTGCTGAGCACCCTACTGTCACGTGTCTGCTAGCCACTGTTGGCACCCTGGAAGTCCACTGGCACTTACGTCGACGACGTTCCCCCTCCTGGGGCGAACATCGTCAGTGGCATGTGGATTTTCAGGGTGAAGCGGCCGCCGGGTTCCCCGCCTGTCTTCAAGGCTCGGTACGTTGCTCGAGGCTTCAATCAGCGAGAGGGAGTCGACTTCTTTCAGACCTTCTCCCCCACCCCGAAGATGACCACTCTTCGGGTACTGCTGCACGTTGCCGCTCAGCGTGACTACGAGCTTCACTCTCTTGACTTCAGCACAGCTTTCTTGCAGGGCAGTCTGCACGAGGAGATCTGGCTGCGCCGCCCTCCTGGCTTCACTGGGTCGTTTCCTCCTGGCACCCAGTGGAGCCTCCGCCGGCCGGTCTACGGCCTCCGCCAGGCGCCACGTGAGTGGCACGACACACTGAGGACTACGCTTGCGGCTCTTGGGTTCGCGCCGTCTACTGCTGACCCGTCGCTGTTTCTGCGCACCGACACTTCGCTGCCGCCGTTCTACATCCTCGTGTACGTCGACGACTTGGTCTTTGCCACTGCTGACACTGAGGCTCTCGCCCACGTGAAGTCCGAGCTGCAGAAGAGACACACGTGCACAGACCTGGGTGAACTGCGCAGCTACCTTGGCTTGCAGATCACCCGGGACAGAGCACGTCGCACCATCACACTGACTCAGTCACACATGGTGCAGCAGGCCCTTCAGCGCTTCGGCTTCACCTGGTCCTCAGCACAGGCCACTCCTCTGGCTACAGGTCACTCGCTCTCAGCTCTGCCTTCGGATGAGTCCGTAGAGCCGAGTGGTCCTTACCCAGAGCTAGTTGGTTGCCTCATGTACCTGATGACTTGCACTCGTCCTGACCTAGCGTACCCTCTTGGCCTTCTGGCTCGCTACGTGGCTCCTGGTAGGCACCGAAAGGTGCACTGGGATGCTGCGAAGAGGGTACTGCGCTACTTGTGCAGTACGTCGGGCATGGGGCTCGTGCTTGGAGGAGGGAGCCCAGTTGTTCTCACTGGGCACTCAGACGCTTCTTCGGTTGACGACTAGGCTACTCAGCGGTCGTCTCAGGGTTACACCTTCAGTCTTGGCTCTGGGTCAGTTTCTTGGCGTTCTACACGTTCGTCTTCAGTTCTCAGCTCCAGTTGTGAGGCTGAGATCTACGCCATAGCCATGGCTGCTCAGGAGTTACGCTGGCTCACCTACCTGCTGACCGACCTGGGAGAGCGGCCTCGTTCTCCTCCAGTGCTGTACGTTGACAACAAGGCTGCCATTGCCTTGTGTGAGGAGCACAGACTGGAGCACAGAACGAAGCACATCGCTCTGCGGTACTTTCTGGCTCGAGAGTTGCAGCAGCGTGGTCAGCTTCGTCTGCGTTACGTGGCCACTCAGGCCAACACTGCTGATATATTCACCAAGGCACTCCCGCCTAGTGATCATCAGCGCTTCTGCACTTTGTTGGGGCTTGTGCCCACTTTTCCTCACTTGCTGTAGACTTTGCTTGTACTGTGATATATATATATATATATATATATACATATATATATACCTGCATGCTTGCTAGATATAGATCACTGTGATGCTTGTGTTACATATATGCCTCTGCATGTGAACTGGCCTTGTGGCTCTTTGCTTGTGCTCAGAGTGTGTGGTGACGTCGTGATCCACCCTGAGCTTGCTTGCCTTTCTTGACTGGTCTTGTGACCCCTTGCTCTCCCCCACTTTGCCTATGGGGGTGTGTCAAACATTATACTTTTGTGGTTGCTGTGTAGGCTACAGTGGGTTAGCCTTTAGGGGGTACACAATTCTAGGGTTTTGTATTTGTAATCCCACCTTCTCATAGTGCACACACTTCTCTCATTCTGACAGGTGGTGCTTCTAGGTAGCATGCGGGGAGTGGAAGGTGACTGCAGGTGTCGACTGAGGTTCGGTGCTATCAAGTAGCACGCACACAGGGAGGTGGGAAACCAACACATGTGTGCGCCTTGCTTGCAGCCAAGCTGCCTTCCATCCCAACATCAGGGTTGTAACCAACACATGCTACGGGAATGGTGGCACTGGGCGCACAGCATGTGTTGTTTGCAGCCATTCCCGTGCACAGCATGTGTTATTGCCACATACCCGTGCTCACTGCTGCTCGGGTCAAGGCAGCCTGGCTGCAGGCAAGGCGCGCTGCACTCAAATGCTGAGTTGTGCCACAAGGGGAAAATCCCAAGACCCCGATGGTGGCAGTGTGGGTTGTGTGTGCCCATCAAGATGATACAAATACAAAAAACACTAATTTGTACATTACGTAGTTGCACATCATTAGCCACGTTCGTACGCTTTAGATCATATGATTAGCATGTTTACTTACCGTATGTTTTTTCTGGGGTTATTGGTATTAAAATATCGTACCTTGATTTCTGGTTCATTCCGTTGATGTAGTGTAATATAACTCGTTTGTTTCTGTAGCCTTTAGAGATTTGTTTCCGAAGCGCTCGCATTGGCTGGTTCGTCAAGAAATATCGCCCCGAACCACTTCCGAGTCGCTACCGCACCTTTCGCCACACTTCCGAACCTCGCTACCCCCAAGATTATTGGCTAGCTCGACTCTGTGTGTATAAGATCGCTTTGAACATTCATTCGGCATTGAGTGACATTTTTCAGCTTTCTAAATTTAGTGCATTTCAGTTCATTTTTGAAAGTCGCTCGCTCATAGCGAATCACTTTCTCACCTCACTTGCTCACCTCACTTGCTCACCTCAGTTGCTCACCTCACTTGCTCACCTCTTTCTTTGTTTTGATTCAACAGGATGTGCTCGCGCACTGCCCTCGTGCTCTGCTCACCTCTTGTCTTGGATCTTCTGCGCCAGTATAAGTCCCATAAACTTTCAGGACAAGAATGGAGTCGTGCTTCATCTACATCTACCTCACGTGCACCTCACCTCTTGTCCACGCAGCGCATTGCCATCACCCTCGCGACGCCTCTTCTGCTGCTTGCCTTCTGCTCTCTCCTTGCGCTGAATTGCCCTCACCCACTTTCTCTTTGCAGCATGCTCACCTGGTACCTCTCGCCCATCTCTCACACTCAAAGCCACACAGCCTGCTGAGGAGAATTCTGACAGAGGCAGTCATAGCAGGAGGGGCAGGCGGAGCATGCTCACAATGGGCAACATTCCACGCCGTGCTAACCTGAGGGCTCTTGCCTGGGCGAGGTAAATGCAGACGACGGGAGATGAATCAGGTAAGTACGGTCTGCAGAGGAGAGGAGATACAAGACGCCATGGACCAGGCACAAGGAACTAGGCGCAAGAAAGAAAGAAGGTGTAAGGAAGCAAGCGCAAGTGAGCAAGCGCGAAGGACAAGGCGCAAGGGAGCGGTGGACGTGTCTTTAAATTGCATATTTTACCCGTAAACTTGTCAAGTGAGCTGGTAGCATTTGTGGAGAAATCAGTCAGAATTGTTTCAAAATTTTGCTTGTAGATTCATTTTGCTGAGCTTGTGTAAGGAATTTTAATTTCGACAGTAGGCTCATTGTAGCCTTATTTTATCTTGTAAGCTCACGATAAGGAGCGACCAGCACTGGCGCGAGGTCGACCGCTGCCTCGCCTACCTCGCCACCACTCATGACACCACCTTGGAGTTCGGCGGTGGGCCAGAGTCGCTGAAGCTGGTCGGCTACGTGGACGCCGACGACGCCGGCGACAAGCAGAACCGGACGAGCACGGGCGGCTACGTGTTCGTCCACGGAGGGGCTGCAGTCTCCTGGTCGAGCCACCGCATTAAGTGCGCGACGTTGTCGTCGATCGAGTCAGAGTACGTGGTGGCCACCGAAGCCGGCAAGGAGGGACGCCGCCTTCGCTTCCTTCTTGCAGAGTTCCAGCAGCTCGACGCCGGGACGCCAACCGTCTTTCGGGTGGACAACTAGTTGGCCATGACTCACAGTCGCCGAAGGCATGGGGTTGACGGGCAATCTCAAGCACATGGAGAGACACTACGCCTGGCTGCAGCACATGGTGAGGCGCGGGAAATTCACACTGAAGTACATCCCGACTACCGAGTAGCCGGCCGACTTCTTGACGAATGCGTTGCACTACCCGGCCTTCAACCGGTGCTCCGTCGCGATCGGCCATGTGCGCCTGGCTGAAGTCGGCGATGAAGCGACGACGTGCGGCAGAAGGTGCCATGCCCTCTTGCATGGCTGGTGCAGTGACCGGCGTGCTGTGTGTCGTGTGCACGCCGTTGGGCTTTTTTCCGAGTTGTGCTGCCGTGTAGGCCGGGGGGGCCCCAAGCGTGAACGCAGTAGGGGAGTGTCAACGGGGTTTGTTGTTGGCCGCGTCCTCGCTTGGGCGGAGCCGACTACGTAGACAGGTGTGCGGGTAGCGCAGCCGATAAGCTGCAATGGGCGACGCCGACTTCGGCAAGTAGGGCGACGACCTACACGAGGCCACTTTCACATCGCCGAAAACGGGGAGCCGACGGCGAACGGGACCTGGTGGTCAACGAGGGTGGGCGCTGACTTTGGGAGGCGTCGACGCCGACCAGGACTGGGGGCGTCGATCAAGCAAGCGTCGGGGAGTAGGGCGCCGAGCGGGTATGGTCGACCTGGGAAGACGCCAGGTGTTGATCACCTCGCGCCGACTCTGGGACGTCGGGCTCTTGTAGCCGGCGCCTTACCAACCTGGCCGACCAGGAGTGGTTGCCCGGTCGACCGAGTTACTCGGGCGACGTGTGCGATAGTCGCCAGGGTGTCTTCTACGAGGCCGACCTTGGGGGTGGTATCCCGAGGTCGACGTGTCTAATGGGCGCAGTCACTGGCATGTTCTCGGCCTGGGCGTCTACGCTGTGCATGTGATAAGGCGTGGTGCACCAACCAGCCGCGCGCACCTATGAAGCGGGTGCACCGTTGTTCTACGAGTGCAATGCTGTTCAGCCGACTTGCTGGAGCGTTGGCGCACCGCGGACCTGCAAGGTTGGCAAGCCGCTTCTCTGTAGTGCTAGAGCGGTGCGAGCTTTGCTGCGCTAGAACGCGGTCGACCGAGCTGCGCTGGAGGTCGACTAGCGTGCATGGTAGCTCTGATGTAGTCTCTCATGCTAATGTTGTTGCCATCATTGTTCTCAACTTTTGCTAGTGAAACTCTTGTGGTTTTGCCCTGTGAATACACAAATGCTAGAGAACGATTAAGAAAGCGAACCTAAAGATTAATCTAGGGTTTAGGGTAGAATAATCTCCGCATGTTTCGCCCACATTCATGCCACTGTAGAATCGGTGCGGCTGCCACGCCTGCTCGTCCGATTGGTTCTTTGAGCCACTGTTGCGCCAATGCACCCGGGCAGCAAGGGCGTTTGCGAAGCCTCGCTCACTGCCAATTTGCGCACCAAGTGGGTTTCGTGCGGTCCTCTGAATCACTTGGCAGTCAATGTTGTGCTGCTGCAACTGCCATGCAGTTCTCGCGGTGCGCGGGAACCGTTTAGCATGAGGCTTTTTGGGCTTTGTGTTCCCCAGGGGGTGTCTTTCGCTCTCCTCATTCTCTCACTTCTCTCACATTCGTCGCTCAGACATGCCTGCGGCAGAGCCAGATCCGCCTAGTAGCACCAGAATTGGACTCTCCGTTCTGGGTGTGTTACCTCGCCTGCGTGAGAACTATAGTGTTTCCATCTCGCAGCCACATCACGTGGCATCTCCAGAATGTGTTGTCGGAACCGTCTATCCGTTTGAGCCTACTAACTCACCAAAGTCTTAGGAGCCACACCCTTTTCTGGAGCCCATTCCCGATGGTGGCGAATGTTAAAACTAACTGGCAGGAAAATGATGATGACTAGCAAGAATGTGTGTACAAATATGCAACCCTAGAGTTTGTGTACCCCCTAAAGGCTAACCCACTGTAGCCTAAACAACAACAACAGATATAATGTTTGACACACCCCCATAGGCAAAGTGGGGGAGAACAAGGGGTCACAAGACCAGTCAGAGCAAAGCAAAGCACAAGCAAGCTCAGGGTGGATCTCAAGGGATACCACACAAATTCCGAGCACAAGCAAGTGGTCACAAGACCAGTTCACATGCAGTTTGATAGTAGAGCAAGAGGTACAGTGATCACAACCTAGCAAGTGAAAGCATGCAGGTATATATATAGAGATCACAGTACAAACAAAGTCAAGAAGTAAGCAAGTGAGGTCCAGTAGGCACAAGGCCTAGAAGAGTACAGAAGCGCTGATGGTCACAAGGCTGAAGCGCCTTGGTGAACACGTCAGCAGTGTTGGCCTGAGTGGCCACGTAACGCAGACAAAGCTGACCACGCTGCTGCAGCTCACGAGCCAGAAAGTACCGCAGAGCGATGTGCTTCGTTCTGTGCTCCAGTCTGTGCTCCTCACACAAGGCAATGGCAGCCTTGTTGTCGACGTACAGCACTGGAGGAGAACGAGGCCGCTCTCCCAAGTCGGTCAGCAGGTAGGTCAGCCAGCGTAGCTCCTGGGCTGCCATGGCTGTGGCGTAGATCTCAGCCTCACAACTGGAGCTGAGAACTGAAGAAGAACGTGTAGAACGCCAAGAAACTGAACCGGAGCCAAGGCTGAAGGTGTAACCCTGAGACGACCGCTGCGTGGCCTGGTCGTCCGCCCAAGAAGCGTCTGAGTGTCCAGTGAGAACAACTCGGTCTCGCCCTCCAAGCACTAGCCCCATGCCCGACGTACTGCACAAGTAGCGCAACACCCTCTTAGCGGCATCCATGTGCTCCTTCCGGTGACGGCCAGGAGCGACATAGCGTGCAAGGATGCTAAGAGGGTATGCAAGGTCAGGACGAGTGCAGGTCATGAGGTACATGAGGCAGCCCACAAGCTCTGGATACGGGCCACTCGGCTCTACGGACTCATCCGAAGGCAGAGCTGAGAGCGAGTGACCGGTAGGCAGAGGAGTGGACTGAGGCGAGGAGTACGTGAAGCCGAAGCGCTGAAGGACCTGCTGCACCATGTGTGACTGAGTCAACGTAATGGTGCGCCGTGCTCTGTCCCGGGTGATCCGCAAGCCAAGGTAGCTTGTCAGTTCACCCAGGTCTGTGCACGTGTGTCTCTTCTGCAGCTCCGACTTCACGTGGGCGAGAGCCTGAGTGTCAGCAGTGGCAAAGACCAAGTCGTCGATGTACACGAGGATGTAGAACGGCGGCAACGAAGTGTCTGTGCGTAGAAACAGCGACGGGTCAGCAGTAGAAGGCGCGAACCCAAGTGCCGCAAGTGTAGTCCTCAGTGTGTCGTGCCACTCACGTGGCGCCTGGCGGAGACCGTAGACCGGCCGGCGGAGGCTCCACTGGGTACCAGGAGGAAACGACCCAGTGAAGCCAGGAGGGCGGCGCAGCCAGATCTCCTCGTGCAGACTACCCTGCAAGAAAGCAGTGCTGAAGTCAAGAGAGTGAAGCTCGTAGTCACGCTGAGCGGCTATGTGCAGCAGCACCCGAAGAGTGGTCATCTTCGGGGTGGGGGAGAAGGTCTGGAAGAAGTCGACTCCCTCACGCTGGCTGAAGCCTCGAGCAACGTAACGCGCCTTGAAGACAGGCGGAGAACCCGGCGGCCGCTTCACCCTGAAAATCCACATGCCACTGACGATGTTCGCCCCTGGTGGGGGAACAGCGTCGACGTAGGTGCCTGTGGACTTCCAGGAAGCCATCTCTGCGTCCATGGCTGTCTGCCACTGAGAGGAGTAGGGACCCGCTATCGCCTCTGCGTAAGAGCGCGGGGTCGGGATGTCTGGTGCATCCGGGTCTCCCTCAGGGGCAACTAGCATGGACACGAGATGAGGTAAAGCAGCAGCAAAGCACTGGAACTCCTCCTGCCTGTCCTCAAGGACGTCCGTGCCAAGAGCACACTCACCCCCGACGGACGGAGGACAGACAGACTCAGACTCAGCAACTAGGCTAGCGGCGTAGTCGAGACGACAAGCGGCAGCAAAGTCAACTAACTCAGCGACGAGAGCAGACGCAGCAGAGGACTCAAAGGTAGGGTCAGTGACAACAGTAGCAAGGAGACGCGTGACAGTAGGACGGGCAGCACGAAGGGAGTCAGACTCCGGGTCAGGAAGCCTTGGAAAAGAGGACGCAGGAGGAGACGGCAGAAGGACACGCTGAGGAGCAGTGGAGGGACGCAGAGTCATGTAGTGAGTGCCAGGGACAGGAGGAGGACGCTCACGCGGGACACGACGACCAGTGCGAGCAGCACGGACAGGCGACGCAGAGCGAGACGCAGGCGACACTGGACGAGACTCAGGCTCACGACGCTCCGTAAGACCTCCTGTGGGACCAGTGTAAGGAGAAGGACCGGGGAGCGGCGAGGGAGGCGGGAACTGCGACTGCGACGGGACCGGCGGAGGACACTCTAAGGAGGGAGCAGGACAAGGAGGAGGAGGCTGACCAAGAACCTGCTGGAGAAGCGGAACGAAGTACGGTCGGGGCCGCTCAGTGACTCCAGAACCAGGAGAGACGGCACCAGCACCCGCGGCAGCTCCAGCAGCACCAGCTCCAGGGTCCGCAGCACCAGCAGCAGCTCCAGCGCCAGGGTCCGCAGCACCAGCAGCAGCTCCAGCTCCAGGGTCCGCAGCACCAGCAGCAGCTCCAGCTCCAGGGTCCGCAGTACCAGCAGCAGCTCCAGCTCCAGGGTCCGCAGCACCAGCAGCAGCTCCAGCGCCAGGGTCCGCAGCACCAGCAGCAGCTCCAGCTCCCGGGTCCGCAGCACCAGCAGCAGCTCCAGCGTCAGGGTCCGCAGCACCAGCAGCACTAGCAGGGCCTCCAGCAACAGCAGCAGCACCTCCAGCACCAGGGTCCGCGACACCAGGCGCTCCACTCCGGAGAGTGCAGCGCCGCTCGTACCACTCGCGGATCCGCTCAAGAGAGGGCAGCTCCCGCTGAGGAGGGGAGGCACCAGCACCAGTCGCAGCAGCACTCCTGGTCCCAGAGGCACCTCTCCGGAGGCTGCAGTACTCTGAGTACCACTCACGCAGCCGCTCCGAGGAGAGAGCTCCCCCAGGCGCAGGACTCCCAGGCTCAGCACCCCCAGACTCAGCACTCCCAGACCCAGAACTCGGCAGCTCAGCACCCCCAGGCACAGCACCCCCAGGCTCCGCACCCCCAGGCTCAGCACCCCCAGACTCCGCACCCCCAGGCTCCGCAACCGCAGGCTCCGCACCCCCAGGCTCAGCACCCCCAGGCTCAGCACCCCCAGTCTCAGCACCCCCAGGCTCAGTACCCTCAGGCTCAGCACTCCCAGGCTCAGTACCCCCAGACTCCGCACCCCCAGGCTCCGCACCCCCAGCAGGACGAGAGTCAACAGCTACCTCAACAGGCTCAACCGGGTCTACCTGGGACACACCTGAGGGAGCGGCACCCTGAGGGGGGAGGGGGTCTACCACAGCAGCACCTGGCGCGAGGAAGAGAGGCGGGGGGGGGAGCGGGGCAGTGCGGTAGGGGAAGAGGCGGTAGTAGGGGACGGACTCGTCAAACGTGACGTCCTGAGAGGCAAGGACCCGGCGCGAGGTGGCGTGGTAAAACTGCCAACCAGACGCGTCAGGGACAAAGCCAAGGAAGACGCAGGGAACAGCGCGGGTGGAGAGCTTGTCCGCGGACGTATCGCGGACAAAAGCTCGAGATCCCCAGACCCGGAAACGCGACGCATCGCCAACCTCCCCCGTCCACAGCAGCGTGGGCGAGGTCTCCGGCAAGGAGACACGGGGCCAGAGGTTGAGCTGATGCGCAGCGTACTGGACCGCAAACGGCCACAGAAAGTGGGGGGCAGCCGCATGGATCAAGGAGGTACGGGCGACCTCCATGACTAGGCCAATGCGGCGCTCCGCAACCCCATTCTGCTGTGGAGAGGCCGGAAGCGTGAACGACTGCTCAATGCCGTGCTCAGCACAGTAGGCTGCCAAGAGGTCGGAGGAGAACTCACCACCTCTGTCAGAGTGCAAGCGCAGGACAGGAAAGTCCGAGTGGAAACGCTCGCTGAGCTGGAGACGAGCTCTGCGGATCCAAGGGATCAAAACATCAGGGACCTCACCCTTGGTGCGCAAGGGGAAGACCGTGGTGTAGCGCGAGTAGTCGTCAACAACTATCAGGAAGTACCTCTCCTGACCCTGACCACGGACGCGGGCTGGGCCCCACACGTCCATGTGGAGCGTCTGCAAGGGAGCAGTCGTCGGGGGAAAGGAGGAGGAGTGAGGAGCGGCGCGCTGCTGCCCCTCGACACAGGGAAGACAGGGAGGAGCAGGCGAGGGAGGGAGAGGAGGGAGGACCCTGGGAAGACCAGAGACAAGGTACCTGGAGTGCATGGCGCGAAGGCGCTGCACAGACGGGTGGCCAAGTCGGTGGTGCCAGAGGACAGTCTCGTGCGCCAGAGAGCGACACGAGCAGGGGGCCGACAGCTGACCTGACGCAGACGCAGACGCAGACGCAGCGACCTGAGGGGACTCAGTGGTCAGTGTGTACAGGTCCGACCCCGGCTGCCGAGTGAAGGTAGCCAAGTGGCGGCCCGTACGGGCACACGTGCAGTGCGTCACGCGCTCGTAGGCCGGGGTGAACTGGTGAACACCCGCGTCCTGGAGCGCACACCCAGCCACCAGGTTCGTAGAGAACGAGGGGAGGTGGAGACCGGACAGTGTGCCCGACGGGACCGCAGGACAGGGAAGGACAGTGGAGGAGGTCGCCACGACTGGTCCCCCGGAGGGGTCAGCGAGGGAGACAGCAACTGGCCGAGCAAGTGGCTCAAGGGCAGTGCGGTCACGAAAGAAACAGCGAGAAGCACCTGAGTCCAGTGTGAAGGTGTGCAGTGCTGCAGTCGACTCAGTACCAGTGGGCGCAGACGCACAAGCACCTAGAGCAGCAGCCGTACCAGCACCTGAGGTAGCAGACACGCGCGGACCTGAAGCGGCAGACTCACTGGTCCTAATGCCCGGGTCGGGCGGAACACACAGGTACTCGGCACCCTCTCCACTAGTAGACATCACATACATGGCAGTGAGAATAGCATCAAAGTCTAGAGCATAGATATCAATCCCCTTCTTCAGGAGATCAATCCAGCGGGGCAGCTCAGAGGCCTGAGGGAACTGAACACGCCAAGCGTCGTCGAGACGAGAGAAGCAGCGCTGCGCGGTGTGGGCCCTCCCACACGTCTGACCAGCGCGGTCACCAGTGCGGATGACGTACGTGCAGCTAAGCCCACCCCCCCCCCCCCCCCCGTGCTGAGAGTATCACTCACGGACCTCTTGGAGCGACGGAGTGTGCTGCTGGCTCTGGCCACCACCAGCGCCTCCACGACCACCACCTCCGCTCCCACCTCCTCGACCACCCCAACCCGTGCCGCCTCCACGTCCACCGCCACCCCCACCACCGCCTCCGCCTCTGCCACCTCCCCCGCCGCTACCGCCACCCCCCCCACCGCCACCACTCACCCCTCCAGCCGCGCCACCACCCCCACCGCCGCCACCGCCCCCACCACCTCCTCCCCCACTGTGACCTCCGCCTCCCTTGCCCCCTTTGCCCTTGCCGCTGCGGCGTCCGCTCGAAGCAGACGCAGTCCCGACCTTCTCAGCACCAAGGAGGTCGACAGCAGCAGCAGAGGCGACAGAGGGAAGAAGGGGGGAAGGAGAACACCCCTCAAAGAACGGGGTGCGGGGGTCGCCACGAGAGGCACCTACAGCGACTATGCTAGCCTCAGCTGCAAGTAGTTCCTTCTCGAGGAGGGCAATGGTGAGCTCAGTAGGGCAGCGAGCTAGGAAGGAATCCCTGACTGCACGCAGAGAGTCAGGGAGGCGGGTGACTAGGTGGTAGAGAGTGAGCCAGAGCGGGGGAGGGTTCTTGGCAAGGAACTCGGCGGGCATGGCAGCACGGAAGCGGGCCTCACTAGTACGGAGGTGGGTGATGAGGTCAGCGACTGTGTGGAAAGAGGACAGGTCGGGGAACAGGTAGGGAAGCGAGAGACGGCCTAGAGCGGCAGAGGCAGGCGAGGAGTAGCGGGCAACGACAGCTTTGTACAGGTCCTGTGCAGTCTTGTGCTGGCCAAAGTGCTCGCGCTCTTCTAGCGGCAGGGAGTTGCGAATAGCAAAGCGAGCGTGGGCGTCACGAGTCTGCCACTGTGAGCGGGTAGAGCTGTCGGCAGTAGCAGCAGGCGCAGGGGCATGGCCTAGGGCGTGATCGTACAGTGAGATGTCTTCCTTGGCAGTGAGCTGTAGGAAAAGGTGCAGGTCATCTAGCCAGGTGTCAAATTTCACTGGACGTCCCTCAGTATCGAAAGCTAGCACGGGAGGACTAGCCATAGTAGCAGTAGCAGCAGTAGCAGTAACAGTAGTAGGTAGTGCGACTCAGGGAGGGCGGCTTGGGGCAGGTAGGGCGGCGCGGCTCGGTTAGGGCGGCGCGGCTCGGTTAGGGCGGCGCGGCTCGGTCAGGGCGGCGCGGCTCGGTGCGGGCGGGGCCGTCGCGGTCGCGTGCGGGGCAGGTAGGGGCGGTGGGTGGGGTCGACGGGGCCAGCGGGGCCTCTAAGGGGCGGTGCGCGGGGTCGACAGGGCCCCTAAAGGGCGGCGCGGGGGTCACTAAGGGGCGGCGCGCGGGGTCGACGGGGCCAGCGGGGCCTCTAAGGGGCGGTACGCGGGGTCGACGGGGCCCCTAGCAGGCAGCGCGCGGGGCCGACGGGGCCTCTAAGGGGCGGCGACGGGGTCGACGGGGCCTCTAGGGGCGGCGCGCGGGGCCGACGGGGCCTCTAAGGGGATGCGACGGGGTCGACAGGGCCTCTAGGGGCGGCGCGCGGGGCCGACGGGGCCTCTAAGGGGCTGCGACGGGGCCGTAAGGGGCCTCTAGGGGCGAGCGCGGGGCCGACGGGGTCGCTAAGGGGCGGCGCGCGGGTCGCTAAGGTGCGGGTCGCGGGTCGCGGGGCCTTAGGGGGCCGTGAAGTACGAAGCGCTCTAGGGCGCAGGTAGGTAGGTAGGTAGGTAGGTAGGTAGGTAGGTAGGTAGGTAGGTAGGTGGGCCCTAAAAAAACGGTCCTAGCGAAGGACCTGCTCTGAAACCATGTTAAAACTAACTGGCAGGAAAATGATGATGACTAGCAAGAATGTGTGTACAAATATGCAACCCTAGAGTTTGTGTACCCCCTAAAGGCTAACCCACTGTAGCCTAAACAACAACAACAGATATAATGTTTGACAGCGAAGGCCCGTCGAAGCCACCAACTGCGGCCCCGTCCACTATTAGCAGCTCGTAGCGTGTATGCTATGGTGTCATGCTAGACATGGTCCCCCATGCTCGGGGATAAAGTGGCACACACCGTTGTGGTCTCTGCCTCTCCTGAAGTATGCGCTACACACTTCATACATCTGCTAGCATGAACTGTGTTGTATCTGCTGTTACAATGGATTGTCTCATGCTGGTTCTGGTTATGAGTCGCCGATTTGGTAATGAATTGGTACACACCGTTGTGCTCTCCACCAATCTTGTATGTTGGTGGTGATCAGGTTGGTGGTGGCGGCAGGTGCATACTCTCCTTCTTCGCTCAACAACCCTACCCTCCAACCCCTTCCCACAACGAGCTATACTCTACGTCTCATCATGCGTCTCTTCACGCACTACACCTCTCCTCTTCTCTCCTCCATCACAGGTGGTCGTGCGTCGTCTCGACCAATCAGACGCCTTTCTGCTGGCTGTTCAAGGGATGGGGCGGGATACGTTGATGACATCCTGCTCTTGTCGTGGGGATTCACACACAGGTAGGTGTAAAGTGGTTCTTGGACAGAGAGTTCAAGAAAGGAGAGAAAGAGAGAGGGCAAACGGGAGAGACGGGGACTGGGTGTTACAAGAAATCAAGGTTTGGGACTCGGTATGTTGAATGAATTGAAGGTATTACTGCTCTGGTGGTGCTGGTCGCTGAGGTTCACGCAAGGCAAGAGAAGAGGATCTGCAAGCCAAGATAGCTGCGCAGCTCACCCAGGTCTGTGCACGCGTGTCTCTTCTGCAGCTGTGACTTCACAAGGGCGAGTGCCTTACTGTCAGTAGTGGCAAAGACCAATTCGTCGACGTACACGAGGATGTAGAATGGCGGCAGCGAAGTGTCGTAGCGTAGAAACAGCGACGGGTCTGCAGTCGAAGGAGCAAACCCAAGAGCCGCAAGTGTCGTCCTCAGTGTGTCGTGCCACTCACGAGGCGCCTGGCGGAGACTGTAGACTGGCCGCCGGAGGCTCCACTTGGTACCTGCAGGAAACCACCCAGGGAAGCCAGGTGGGTAGCGCGGCTAGATCTCCTCGTGCAGGCTGCCCTGTAAGAAAGCTGTGCTGAAGTCAAGGGAGTGAAGCTCGTAGTCACGCTGAGCGGCAACATGCAGCAGCACCCGAAGAGTGGTCATCTTTGGGGTAGGGGAGAAAGTCAGGATGAAGTCAACTCCCTGTCGCTGACTAACGCCTCATGCGAAGACAGGCGGAGAACCTGACGGCCGCTTCACCCTGAAAATCCACATGCCATCGACTATGTTCGCCCTAGGAGGGGGAATTGCATCTGCGCAAGTGCCTATTGACTTCCAGGATGCCATCTCTGCGTCCATGGTTGTCTGCCACTGAGAGGAGTAGGGACCCGTAATCGCCTCTGCGTAAGAGCGCGGGGTCGGGATGTCCAGTGCATCCGGGTCTCCCTCAGGTGCAAGCAGCATGGCCACGAGATGAGGTACAGCAGCTGCAAGACACTCAAAGTCCTCCTGCCTGTCCTCAAGGACGTCTGTGCCAAGAGCACACTCACCCCCGACGGATGGAGGACAGACAGACTCAGACTCAGCAATAAGACTAGCGGCGTAGCCGAGGCGACAAGCAGCAGCAAAGTCAACAAGCTCACTGACTAAGGCAGACGCAGAAGTGGACTCAAACGAGGGGTCTATGCCATTAGTGGCTACGAGACGCATGACAGTAGGGCTGGCAGCACGAACCAGGTCAGACTCAGGGTCCGGAACGTGCGGAAGAGAGGACGCAGGAGGAGACGGCAGGGGAACACGCTGTGGAACAGAGGAAGGACGAAGTGTCATAGTGTGAGTGCCACGGACAGGAGGAGGATGCGGACGAGGAACACGGCGGCCAGTGCGAACAGCGCGAACAGGCGAGGCAGGACGAGACGCAGGCTCACGACGCTCTGTAAGCGAGTCTGTCTGCTCAGGGTAAGGAGAAGGAGCAGGCAGTGGGGAGCCTGGCTGTAACGGGAGGCCAGTAGAAGACGGGAGGCTAAGAACCTAGCGAAGCATGGAGTCAAACGGTGGCAGAGACGTCGGTGCCGGTAGAGCGAAGAACAGTCGCCGCTGTGCAGTACCACCAGCTCCAGCTCCTCCAGCACCAGCACCTCTAGTACTAGTACCAGAAGCTCCAGGGCCTCCAGCTGCTCCAGAACCTCCAGCTCAAGCGCCTCAAACTCCAACGCCTCCAACTCCAGCACCTCCAGCTCCTTGGTCACCAGCTCCAGCTCCTCCAGCTCCAGTGCCTCCAGCTCCAGAGCCCGCAGCACCACCAGCTCCGGCAGCTCCAGCACCTCCAGTACGAGCACCTCCGGGACTAGCAGTGCCAGCACCACCAGCACCTCCAGCACCAGCAGCACCACCAGCTCCGGCAGCTCCAGTACCTCCAGTACGAGCACCTCCAGGACCAGCAGCTCCAGCTCCTCCGGTACCTCCAGCTCCAGCGTCGCCAGCTCCAGAGCCTCCAACTCCAGCATCTCCAGTCCCAGCGCCTCCAGCTCCAGGGTCTCCAGCTCCAGCGCCTCCAGCTCTAGCGCCTCCAGCTCTAGGCAGGGCCTCCAGCTCCAGCAGCGCCACTCCGAAGGCGGGTGCGCCGAGCAAACCACTCACGCAGCTGCTGTGGTGAGAGAGGCTCTCGCCGACTAGACTGCGGTGGCAAGTCACCTGTAGTACGTCCACGACCAGTAGCTCCAGCATCCCCAGTACCTCCAGCTCCAGCGCCTCCAACTCCAGTGCCTCCAGTGTCAGTGCCTCCAGCGGCCGGGCCTCCAGCTCCAGCAGCGCCACTCCGAAGGCGGGTGCGCCGAGCGTACCCCTCGCGCAGCTGTTCTGGTGAGAGAGGCTCCCTCCGGCTAGACTGCTGTGGCGAGGCACCTGTAGGACCTCCAGGACTAGTAGCTCCAGCACCCCCAGTACCTCCAGTACCAGCAGTACCTCCAGCACCTCCAGGACTAGCAGCTCCAGGGCCTCCAGCTCCAGCAGCGCCACTCCGAAGGCGGGTGCGCCGAGCGTACCACTCGCGCAGCTGCTGTGGTGAGAGGGGCTCTCGTAGTGTAGACGCAGTACCCCTAGGCTCAGCACCCCCAGGCTCCGCACCCGCAGGCTCAGCACCCCCAGGCTCCGCACGCTCAGGCTCAGCACCCCCAGGCTCCGCACTCGTAGGCTCAGCACCCCCAAGCTCCGCGCGCTCAGGCTCCGCACCTGCAGGCCCAGCACCCCCAGACGCAGCACCCCGAGCAGCACCACCCCCAGCAGCACCAGAGTCACCAGTGACCTCGACAGGCTCAACCAAGGGGAGTGGGTCTACCTGAGACACACCTGAAGGAGCAGGACCCTGAGGGGGGAGGGGGTCTACCGGAGGGGGACCTGGAGCGAGGAAGAGCAGCGGGGCGAGGAGAGGGGCAGTGCGATAGGGGAAGAGACGGTAAAAGGGAACCGACTCGTCAAACGTGACGTCCTGAGAGGACAGGACACGGCACGAGGTGGGGTGGTAAAACTGCCAACCAGGCGCGTCAGTGGGAAAGCCAAGGAAGACACAGGGAATGGCGCGGGAGGAGAGCTTGTCCGCGGAGGTATCGCGGACAAAGGCACGAGAGCCCCAGACCCGGAACACCGACGCATCGCCAACCTCCCCCGTCCAACGCAGCGTGGGCGAGGTCTCCGGTAAGGAGACACGGGGCCAGAGGTTGAGCTGATGCGCAGCGTACCGGACCGCAAGCGGCCATAGAAAATTGGGAGCAGCCGCATGGATCATGGAGGTATGAGCCACCTCCATGACTAAGCCAATGCGGCGCTTAGCAACCCCATTCTGCTGCGGGGAGGCCGGAAGCGTGAACGACTGGAGGATGCCCTCCCCACGACAAATGTCCCGCAAGAGGTCAGAGGAAAACTCACCACCTTTGTCAGAGTGCAGACGCAGGACAGGAAAGTCCGTGTGGAATCGCTCGCGGAGCTAGAGACAGAAAACGCGGATCCAAGGGATCAAAACATCAGGGACCTCCCCCTTGCTGCGCAAGGGGAAGACCGTGGTGTAACACGTGTAGTCGTCAACAACCAGCAGAAAGTATCGCTCGCGGCCCTGTCCCTGGACGTGGGCTGGGCCCCACACGTCCATGTGGAGAGTCTGCAGGGGAGCAGTCGTCGGGGGAAACGAGGAGGAGTGAGGAGCGGTGCGCTGCCGCCCCTCGACGCAAGGAAGGCAAGGCGGGGCAGGCGAGCACGGGATGGGGGGCAGAGACATGGGCAGGCCAAATACAAGGAGGCGGGAGTGCATGCCACGGAGGCGTGGTAGGGAGGGGTGACCAAGGCGGTGGTGCCAGAGGAGAGTCTGGTGTGAGAGGAGGCGACACGAACAAGGGGCTGATAGCTGACCTGACGCAGACACCTGACTAGACACAGCGACCTGAGTAGGCTCAGTAGTCAGTGTGTACAGGCTCAACCCAAGCCGACGGGTGAACGTGGCCAGGTGACGGCCCGTCCGTGCACACGTGCAGATCGCGAGACGCTGTCCTCCAGGGGTAAAGGTATCAACCCAAGCATCCTGAAGGACGGCGTTACTCACCAAGTTTGTAGAGAACGAGGGGAGGTGAAGACCTGTCAGTGATCCAGACGGAACTGCCGGACATGGGAGAACAGTGGAGGAACGTGCAAGAACTGCCCTCCTGGAGGGGTCAGCCAGAGAGACTGCAATAGGTTCAGGGAGGGGTGTGACTGTGGTACTGTCGCGAAAGAAGCAGCGGGAAGCACCTGAGTCAAGCGTGAAGGTGTGCAAGGCCTCAGCAAGCGCAGTACCAGAGAGAGCAGACTCACTAGCACCTAGAGCAACAGCCTCTATACCAGGGTCGGGCGGCACACACAGGTAACAGTCACCCTCAGTACCAACAGTCAAAGCATACATGGCAGTAAGGATAGCGTCATAGTCTAGAGCAAATATATCCACATTGTTCCGAAGCAGCTCTAGCCAGCGGGGGAGCTCAGCCTTGTCGCCAAACTCTGCATTCCAGGCGTCGATCAGACAGGAGAAGCATCGGGATTGTGTGTGGCCAACTGTCCCGCAAGTCTGACCAGCCCGATCATCTGTGCGAATGGCGTACGGGGAGCGAGCATTACTCCGAGACGCCCCACGCTGAGCGTACCACTCACGAAGCTGCTGGGGCGTAAGGGTCTCGCGCGGACGCCGCTGCAGCTGCATCTGGCCACCGCCAGAAACTCCCCACTGAACAGCTCCACCGCGACTACCACTACGGATGCCGCCACCACTCCCACTGCTGCCACCACCGCCGCCACCACTCCCACCGCTACCACGAAGAGAAGTCATAGCGGGCAAAGCAAGGAGGCGTGCGACCAGCAGGGCTGCACTCAGTGAAGGCAGGGCGGCGAGCAAGCACTAGGGTAGCGTGTAGGGTAGGGCGGGGCGGCGCACGGTCAGGGAAGGGCGGCGCACGGCCAGAGTAGGGCGGCGCGCGGGCTTCAGGGCGGCGCGCAGGCAGGCAGGGCCGGCGCGCGGCCAGTAGGGCGGCGAGCGGGCTGCAGAGGGCGGCGCCCAGGCAGGTAGGGGCGGCGCGCGGGCAGGCAGGGGCGGCGCGCAGCCAGCAGGGCGGTGCATGGGCTGCAGAGGTCGGCGCGCGGGCAGGCAGTGCGGCACGCGGGCTGCAAAGGGCGGCGCGCAGGTAGGCAGGGGCGGCTCGCGGGAAGGTAGGGGCGGCGCGCGGCCAGCAGGGCGGTGCGCAGGGCTGCAAAGGGCAGCGCGCGGGCTGCAAGGGCGGCGCGCGGACTGCGAAGGGCAGCGCGCGGCCAGCAGGGCGGCTTGCGGGCTACAGACGGGCGGGGCGCGGGCTGCACGTGGCGGCGCGCGGGTGGCGCAGGGCAGGGCAGGGCGTGCGCGGGGCAGCGCGACGCAGGGCAGGGCAGGGCGTGCGCGGGGCGGCGCAACGCAGGGCAAGGCGCGCGCGGGGCAGCGCGACGCAGGGCAGGACGCGCACGGGCAACGTGATGCAAGGCAGGGCAGGGCAGGGCGTGCGCGGTCGGAGCGACGAAGGGCAGAGCATGGGGTAGCGCGGTAACCGCAGTCGGTCACTAGCTAATGGTGGGCCCGGAAAAAAAAAAAAAAAAAAAAAAAAACGGTCCTACGGACCTACTGCTCTGAAACCATGTCAGAATAGTAAGCGAGAAATGAATGCATTGAGCAGAGAAGTGGGTACAAATGCTAACCCTCATTTTGGGTTGTACCCCTTATGGGCTACCCCACTACAGCCTATACAGCCCCTAACATCATTACAGTTTGACAAATTGTTCCAGAAGCTTATGGTTGGGGCAACGGGTGCTCCTAGCGGCAGCGCAATATCTATTGGAACTATTTAACCGAAACATGTTTTTGTCACTGCATCTCACTCTCAGATGAGGCGTAAGAACTCTGGTTGCTGTATGCCATAGAATATTAAATAGGGTAGGGTGTTCGATATACGTAGGAATGTATGCAGGCGTTTCCCTCCCAGTTGAGCCCAACCTAAACATTCATCATTAACAGTGATATGCAATTGTAGTGGCAAGTTAGCATTTGTTTAGGGAAATGAGATTAGATCCTTACATCCGTCGCATTACCCACATTACTTACAATAACTGAAATAGTGCACCAACACTAATTTAGAACCTCATAACATGAATTGGTTCCGCGCAATAGCAAGGTAAGGAGGTTCGACACCAAAGTTCGATTCGAAGCTTCACATGCGAAACTTTCGGGGAAACAAATTTTACGGAGATCCAGTGCGGTATTTGGATGTGGAAGGTCGTGAGTATGGTTTACATGCATTTGTCGTCAAACACTGGTGTTGACTAGCTTCCCCCGAGGAGGTCGCTTGTTATGAGTTCAAATTTCGCCAACTCCCGCCGAACATACCCTAAACCCTAAACTTTTCACGGCTATTCAAACATTAATCAGGGCAGTCTTTGAAATGCCAGAGGTAACCCAATATGCTCGTGGGCTTGATTCCCTCCCAGTGCTGAACCAAAGAGTCTCGCTGTGGTAGGAGCGCCGACCAAAAATCGGACCCGGGTAGCCACACGAACTTTGCATGGGCAAATGAGCACAAAGTTGGGCAGGTCAAGGTCTCGAGAACACCTCGCGCCATTCTCGCCCCCGAGCCTCGCAAACCCTGCTTCCGAGCCTGAGCAGCCTTTCTTCCCGGCAAGCCTGAGGACCTCGTTTGCTTCCCCTCCCTCCATTCCCCCACTCGACAATGTCTACAAATTTGCAGCCTGAGAAGTGATATTATACGAATGGTCACTGAACAAGGTGCGATATCACAGATGGTCACGGGGTTATCACGAACGGTTATTGAAACGGGCAAATCTATCACGGATGGTCACCGATTTGTCATGGATGGTCACTCGTCACCCTACGATGCTATCACGAATAGTCACTAAAAGAAACGCCCGCCCGAAAGTTGAAATGCTTCTCCATGCGTTATCACACTGTCACGCTGTTACCTACGAAATATTTTTCACAACCACTCTCGCAAAATCGTATAAAATCCGCAAAATTTCTTGGCAACATCGGAAAGTTAGCTCGTGGCGCAGTGTTCACTATTGCATTTTCCACTGTTTGATTTTGGCATAATGTCCCTAAGAATATCACTTTTAGACGGGTGAAACTTGATGTTTATTTTTGTTCCCAAGTGAAAAAAAAATAAAACCCATTCGGATTGGATTTTCTTCGGGAGACATCAACCCTAAACACATTTCGCATGGTGTTTAGGGTTGATGCTTCCCGAAGGGTGTTCCATCCTATAGGGGTTTATTTTTTTCTTTAGTCCTAGATGTCAGGCGAGAATCATGCGAGGGGTAACAAACAATCGAAATTAAGATTCCTCAAAATCCCTACAGTTTTTCCACAGTGGCTCAGGAAGTTTCAACTTTCCTTGGGGGTTTCATCGAGTGACCATTTGTGATATAAATGCGGGGCAACGAGTGACTATCCGTGATCAATAATTGACCATATGTGATAGGCTTGCCCGTTTCAGTGACCGTTCGTGTTAACCCCGTGACCATTTGAGATAGCGCGCCCTGTTCAATGACCATTTGTATAATAATCCGCCTGAGCATCTACGCTATCATCCCAACTAAGTTTGTACATACCATCAGCTCTAGCGTAATAACCGTCTAGCTCATCCCGTGAAGAATCAGCACTATGGCCTCAGGTTCTGACTGCCCATCGTACTTCAACACTCTTAGCTTCTGGAAGAGCCTCGATAGCAACAAATCGACGCAGCCATCGCTGCCGCAGCCTCGAAGCGCCTCAAGCTATGCGAGCGAACTCCGCCAGGTTAGCAGCCTCAGCCTGACGTCCTGTTGCAGCGAGGCCAGCGACGCGAAGCTGTCCTACGCTGACACTAACACTGAGAACGTCGACGTCGCCAGCCGCTCTGGAGCCAGTCTTATTGCCGCTGCAGCGCCGCTTAGGAATGTCAGACGATCCAGCGACATCGAATTCGACAGCGTTCGCTTTGACATGCTCAGATCCATCGATTCTTGATCGGGCAATGTCAGATCCCGTGGCGCCTGTACTGTCTGTGCCGTCGAAACCAGTGATGCCCGAACCGATCACGCCAGAACCGGTTTCGGAGCAGGTGATGTCGGAATTGGTGACGTCGCAATCTATAACATCGCTACCGCCGGCTGAAAATTCCCTGACGGCCATAGTAGCTGGATTGGGGAAGTCAAGGACAAGCTCGGTACCTACACCACACGTGTTGCCGTCTCGCATCCCCAAGCCAAGCGGTCAGAGAGCGATCGTGAAAAGCCGCACCGTGGGGACAACGTTGATTCCATGTCCCGCACGAGCCGCTGCAGCTGAGAGGCCGGTGCGAAGCAGACGGTGCTCCAACGACACGAAGCAGCAGGAGGAGTGAGGGATTGGTGTTTTTATTTCCACGTTTGCACGGAAGCTTCGCGCTGGATCGACGACCAAGGTGGGGCTGGCTGCAAGCTCACATCGTCCGTGGAGACCATAAGCGCCGCTGTGATTCGCTCCAAGCTCAGCGGGAATATGAGAAAGGGAGACCGACCTCCCTTCAGCACTTCTCAGTGGATCTCCGTGGAAAAAAAGGACCTAGATTCTGCAAGAGTTAAAAAAAAAAAAAAAAAAAAAAAAAAAAAACAACAACAACAACAACAACAACAAAAACAACAACAACAACAACAACAACAAAAACAACAACAACAACAACAACAACAACAACAACAACAACAACAACAACAACAACAACAACAACAACAACAACAACAACAACAACAACAACAACAACAACAACAACACGAAGAAAGAAAGAAAGAAGAGCCATTTGAGAGGCAATGAAGGCATACTCCAGCAAGATGAAGGTGGAGAGCACAGAAGCAGAGCCTTTATCAGATTGCAGCAGTGGGGAGGTGGTTGGGAGTTGCGGAAGTGGAATGATGGTGGGTCCCATTTTTGCACCCTGCTTGTCAGGGTGTTCGGGAGAGTGGGTTAGGAAATTGGTGGGGGTGGAAGGATGATAATCCGCTGCCATGCTGCTGTGCCTGTGCTTTCAGTGCGCTCCTCCAGGTTGACATCAATCTCAGTGCGCATCCAAAGGGATGCCTCTGGTCTGGTGCGCTCCCCAAGGGATGGCCCTGGTCAGGCGCGCTCCCAACTGAATGGCTCTGGTCCAGTGCGCTCCCATAGGGATGGCTCTGGTCCGGGCGCTCCTGAAAGGATGGCTCCAATCGGGACACTTCTAATGGTTGGCACGAGCATACCTTGACACGCCCTGAAATTCGTGCAAACCCTGAAATTCGCGCAAACCCTAAACCCTTCGTGCATTTTACGAGGCAAGTCTGATAAGAGGTTGGCCTGATAAGGGGCCGTAGGAACACGCCCTAACAGTCCAGTCAAAGGCAACTACGGCCTTGGTACTCACTGTGTGACCCATTCTTTTCTCACGCACAACCTAAAACACTCGCTTGTGAGCTTAACCAACTTGCATGTACTCATTAGACACAAATGCATCGTGCTCTATGTTGAACAAGATATACTGAGCAAGTGGAGGACGATGTCAAATGTTGTAGCCTGTAGTGAGGTTTGTCTTAGGGGGTACAAATGTTAGGGTTTGCTATATGTACCCCAACCCACATCAATAACACCAAAACTTTCATTCTTGACATGGTATCACCTAGGTTAGGATCCTGTGGGATCCCGCTCCTCCCGTCCTCATTCGTTCCGCCCGAGCCTGTCTCGCCCTGTCGTACTAGTCGCACCCATCTTGCCCGAGCCTAGCGCCGGCCCGATCCAGTCTCGCTCGTTCGTTAGCGCCCGCTCCGCCGACCCGCTTTCCGCGTAGCGTAGCGCCCTCCCCCCCCCCCCCCCCTCCCCTGCCCGTCGCATCGCGCCTTCCCCCGGTGCCCGTCACGTCGCGCCTTCCCCCCGCTACCCGCCGCGTCGCGCCTTCCCCCGCTGCCCGTCGCATCCCGCTCTCCCCTGCTTCCCGTCCCTTCACGCCCTCCCCCGCTGCTCGTCGCGGCGCGCCCTCCCCCACTGCCCGTCACGTCGCGCCCTCCCCCCGTTGCCCTAAACGCCCGCTCGCGCGCCGAGCCTGCCGCTGCGCCTGCCCGTTTTGCCCTTCGCCGCGCCTGCTCGTACTGCCCGCCGTCGCGCCTGCTCGTTAGGCCCGCCGCGGGCCCGCTCGTCCCGCCGCCGCGCCTGTCCGTACCGCCCGCCGCCCGCCGCTCGTCGCGCTCTTCGCTGGCCCTGCCTTCACGCGCCGCGCCTGCCAGCTCAGCGCCGCCGCCGCGCCTGCTCGTTAGGCCCGCTGCGAGCCCGCTCATTAGGCCCTCCCTTCGCACCGCTGCACCTACTCGTTAAGTCCACCGTGGGACCGCCCCTTGTGCCCGTCGCGCCTGTGTTTTGCGCCCGTCACGGACTTGCCCTAGCCGCCCAACGTCCCTACCAGTGCCGCCCGCCGCCGGACTTGTCGCTTTTGCTTACGCTATGGCCACCCCTAGGGTTCTTCGCTTTGATGCTGACGGTAGACGGCTCGAGTTTCCGGTCTGGCTCCTACGCGCGCGTCGCCTTTTAGAGAGTCAGGTTCAGGCGGGCGAGTCCCTTTGGGCACACGCTACTGGTGACCTTCCTGCGCCCGACGACCCTACGCCTTTAGGCACCACCCCTGACGACGCAGCCAGGGACCGCTTTACCCGCCAGCGTGCTGACCTGACGGCGTGGAAGTCGCGTGACGCTGCGGCCTGCATCGCCCTCAGCAGCCTCCTCCCTGAGTCTGAGGAGGCCCACTTCACTCAGGTTCGCACTGCTAGTGAGTTCCTGACTGCGATTAAGGCCCGCTACGCTACTCCCACCAATGTCTCTCTTGGCCAACTCTTCCTACCGTTCTTGTTCCCTGACCTCGCCTCGTTTGAGCGCTCTGCTGACTTGATTGCTCACCTCCGCTCGCTTGATTCTAGCTACCGCGCTGCTTGCACTGAGGCACAGCTTGCACTGCTTCCTCCTCCCATGGCGATTACTATCTATTTCATCGCCACTAGCCTCCCTGACCACCTTGCATCAGTACGTGACACGCTTCTTCTGAAGCACCCTAGTGAGCTCACTATCGAGATCCTTGAGTCTGCGCTCAAATGTCGAGAGCAACCTCCGCTCCGTAGCCTCCGCCTCTGGTGCTGTGCCCCCTCCACTGTTCCACGGGTGCACTGTCCCTCAGCTGCCCACCTTTACTGCCTCTCTCGCCACTGCTGCTACTGACGTGACCGCAGCTGCTGTTACGACTTCTTCACGGTCTCAAGGTAGAGGTGGCAAGAGGGGCGGTCAGGGTACAGGCAGCGGCGGCGATGGAGGCGTTGGCGGCGGAGGTGGCGGGGGTGGCGTGCCGACTGGTGGCGGCAGGAGCGCAGGGCCTGGAGAGGCGTCTCGTGCAGCGGCCAGTGACTCCCCTACTGCAGCTGGTGGAGGCAACAACCGGGCTCGTAAGCCACCTTCTGGTATGCCGGCCGCGGTGGGTGGAGCAGCGGCGTGGTACCTGGCCCAGCGGCAGCAGCAGCTGCAGCAGCAGCAGCCCCTCCCCTCGCAGCAACCCCCACAGCAGCAGCGGCAGCAGCAGGTTTCGGGGCAAGGACAGCGTCAGCCCCAGCGAGGTGTTGTTCACCCTTCATGCACCTATCAGCTTTTGACAGGTGCTCGCCGAGGCCAGCCTTGTGGCCGCACCCACCCTCCTGGTCAGTGCTTTGCTCAGCTCACTGACAAAGTTCGCTTGGCCTTCGGCGTTGGCGGCCCTGCCCCTGACTGGTTTCCTCTTGTTCAGACGTACACCTCCGCTCTTTGGTGCATGTCAGCTTATCATTTGGTTGATCTCTTAGGAACTCCTCATGCTATGTATGCTGTTGTTGACTCCAGTGCTTCTGACTCTGTTTACTTTGAGTGTTGTTAGCTTAGGTGCTAGTCTTGCTGAGTTGCCTGTTGCTAGTGTAGGCACTTGTGTAGACACTAGTCCAGGAGCTGCTTCGGAGGACGCTTCGCTGTCTTTCACTTTGGACTCTGGGGCTTCGCACTGCTTCTTCCGGGACCACACGACCCTTACTCCGCTTCCTGCGCCTGTCTCTGTGGCGCTGGCTGATCCCACCTCGGGACCAGTCACTGCTCGCTACACTACTACTCTTCCGTGCCCTGCTGTTCCCTCTGGGTCTCTGACTGGCTTCCACGTCCCCTCGTTCTCGAGGAACTTGGTGGGCGTGAGGCCTCTTGTGAGTCAGCACGTGGGTGTGTGGATTGAGCCCTCTGGTCAGACGGCAGTTTGTGTTGACGGAGACACTTACACGCCTCTTGCCACCTTTACGGCTGAGCCGGGCTCTGGTCTCTACACACTTCACACTGGCACTGGTGGGCAGCAGCAGCAGCAGCCGCAGCAGCAACAGCAGCAGCAGCAGCAGCGACTACTGCCCCCGGCCCCTGTTCCTTCCCCCAGTCTTGTCCCTGCGTCTCACCAGGTTGCTGCGTCCCCCCAGGTAGCTGGGTCTGGTCAGGTTCCCATGTCTGGTCCAGTTGCTGCGTCGTGCTCCTGCCGGTCGCTTGCCCACCCCACCGTTCTGTGGCACCACAGGATGGGGCACCCGTCTCTTCCTCGTCTGCGCACTATGTCTCGTCAGCGTCTTGTCTTAGGCCTCCCACGTGTCTTGCCGTCGCTGGCGCCTTCGCTTGCACCAAGTGGTGTAGGTGGTGCTGAGTCTGGGGGTGCTACGTCTGGGGGTGCGAGTGAGCCTGGCCGTGTTGCTGTTGGTGGTACTGCCTCTGGGGGTGGTGCGCCGAGTGCTTTGGAGGGTGGTCCTGGGGCTGCCGCGGCCCCGGACACTACTCCTCCCCCCCACCCCTACCCGACCCGGCACCAGGCTCGTGTTCGCCGTGCCCGTGAGGAGCAGCTGGAGTTGGAGAGAGAGGAGAGAGAGTTGCAGCGGCTGGAGGAGCAGCAGCAGCAGCAGCAGCCGCAGCTGGAGCCGCCGCAGTAGCAGGAGGCGCAGCAGCAGCAGCCGCCGCAGCAGCAGCAGCAGCAGCAGCCGCCTCCTCCTCCTGTCTCTGGTCTTCGGACCCTCGGTCTCCCCTCTCGCTCTCCTTCCTCCTCCCCCTCTCCTCCCGTCTCTGGTCCTCCGCTTCCTCCTCCTGACCCCTCCCCAATTGTTTTTCCTCGTTCTCAGCCTTCGTTGTCCCCTTCTCTTTCTCACACTTGGACTTTTCGTCGCTCTCCTCGTGCTCGTCCCTCGTCCCCTGTTCCCGTCACTGACCTTCGTACTGCCCTCTTTCGTTCTAGTCCGCCTCGTTCGTCTCCGTCTGTGCTTCCGTCTCCTCCTGAGTCGGCCCTCACTGCTTCCCTCTCTACTCCTGTCACTGACTACTACTGCACGTACCGTCCTGTTCTCTCTCGTGTTCTCGCCTCTCTTGTTACCGACCCTCGTGCCTCTGTGTCCTCTGTCTCAGCTCTTACTGCTGCAGTCACTGAGTTTGCCTCTACTCGCCGCCTTGACTACGCCACCAGTCTTGTGGCTGCTCCTCCTACCAGTCCTCTGGCCGTCGGGGGTGAGTCTGCCCTTGGCTGTGACGCCCTAGAGGACAGGCAGTTTGAGCTAGAGTTCCTGGCAGCCGCTTCCCCTCATCTCTGTGCCATGCTGCTCGCCCCTGAGGGAGACCCCGACGCCCTTGACATACCAACTCCTCGCACTTACGCTGAGGCAGTGTCAGGGCCTTGGGCCTCTCAGTGGAGAGCTGCCATGGACGCAGAGATGGCCTCCTACAGATCCACAGGCACCTACGTCGACGAGGTTCCCCCCCTTGGGCGAACGTAGTCGATGGCATGTGGATCTACAGGGTGAAGCGGCCACCGGGATCTCCTCCGGTCTTCAAGGCACGCTACGTGGCTAGAGGTTTCAGTCAGCGCGAGGGAGTTGACTTTTTTCAGACCTTCGCGCCTACCCCGAAGATGACCACTCTTCGGGTGTTACTACACGTAGCAGCACAGAGAGACTACGAGTTACACTCTCTCGACTTCTCCACTGCTTTCCTTCAGGGTAGCCTACACGAGGAGGTCTGGCTGCGTTGTCCCTCTGCCTTCACTGGCACTTTCCCTCCTGGGACCCAGTGGAGGCTGAGGCGACCTGTCTACGGTCTCCGTCAGGCTCCTCGTGAGTGGCACGACACCCTTCGTTCTACCCTCTCTGACCTTGGTTTCCAGCCGTCTTCTGCCGACCCGTCGATGTTCGTTCGTCGTGGCTCTATACCTTTCTTTGTTCTGGTCTACGTCGACGACCTGGTTTTCGCCACTGCTGACAGGGTTGCCTTGGCAGACGTGAAGTCCGAACTGCAGAATAAACACACATGCACTGACCTTGGTGAGCTGCGCCACTACCTTGGCCTGCAGATCACCAGGGACAGAGCCGCTCGCACCATTACACTCTCACAGTCACACATGGTGCAGCAGGTCCTTCAGCGGTTCGAGCTTCAACACTCCACAGTACAGCGCACACCTCTTGCTGTTGACCACAGACTTACTGGACCCTTTCCTGACGAGCCGTTTGAGTCAAGTGGTCCCTATGCAGAGCTGGTGGGCTGCCTCATGTACCTGATGACTTGTACTCGCCCGGACCTCGCTTTCCCTCTCAGCATCCTTGCTCGCTTTGTTGCGCTAGGGAGACACCGTCCTGTTCACTGGACGGCAGCTGTGAGGGTGGCGAAGTACCTAGCGACGACATCAGGCGTGGGGCTGGTTCTTGGAGGGCAGCAGTCTGTCGTACTTACTGGTCACTGTGACTCTTCTTACCCGTAAACCCCCAGATATAAGACCCCCCCCAGTTGTAGACCCCCGGGTCTATAATACGGGGGGGGGGGGGGGGGGTATGCTATTCGAGTCTATCTGAGTTATACCCCCCTAAATCGCACCTAACATTATAAGACCCGCCCACCCCCTAGAAAAGTACTATTTGTGAGCAAAAGGAATGGAAATTTGTCATTTTGCATGTTCATCAAGGGACATCAGAACCATCTACGCACATGCACAGACACCTAATCCTCATCCTGACCAGCAACCCACGTCTCCACCTCCTCCCCATCATATCGCCCTTCTGCCCACCACTCTTCGCCATCATCCTCCCACCCCCCTCCAGCCCCCACCTCCTCCGCGACCACACCGCCATCCTCCTCACCCTCCTCCTCCTCATCCTCCTCGTCATCCTCCTCATCTTCCTCTTCTTCGTCCTCCTCGTACTCCTCCTCCTCCTCAGAGTCCTCCCCATCCTCCTCTGAGTCCTCCTCCTCCTCCTCTCCAGCTTCCGCCACTAGCTCTGCATCACTGTCCTTGCTCGCAGAGGCAGCAGGGTCGGGGTAGAAAGGGTTGGGGACGAGCTCCTCGAGCTCCTCCTCGCACACATCCTCCAGCACCTCCACCTCCGCCTTATCCCGGAGGTGAGCGAGGATCAGATGATCCTCGCTCCCATCGATGGCGGTGGAGATGCCGCAGGTGATGAATGTTTTTTTCACCAGCTCTTCTGGGACGTCGTCCCAGGCCTCCGCAATCCAACAAAGAACCTTTTCCGGGGGGGGGGGGTTCTTCAAATTCCCTGCTGGAAAGGTCACGGAAAAGTGGCAGTCGTGAGGAAACCATGGGCAAGGCAATCATTAAAACGGTATCAAGAGACATGCTCACCTGCAGGGGTGTAAGACTCAATCCCCTCATCCTGGAACCACGTGAAGTAGTGGCGGCGAACCCCAGCTTTGAAGCTGCGGTTGAGCGAAACGTCTTGCGGTTGCACTAGCGACGTGCAACCGCCAGGGATCACCGCGCGCATGAGCTTGAACAGCTTCATCGTCTGTCCGACCGCTTCCGTGGTGTGCCCTCGATAGGAGTCGAGGATGAGGAGCGCATCCTTGCGCTGCCTTTCCTCTTCGCGAAGTGGCTTCAGGAATGGGACGAGAGCCTGCGTTGTCCAGTCTTGGACAAGTTTCTCATCCATCCATCCCTTTTCTTGGGCTCGCATGACAATACCTGCACAAGAGAAATGGCATTAGCGGTGGAATTCTTTCGACGGACCACATCAAAGCATCAATCACGGCACACTTCACCCCGGGGTATGGGGATCTTTGGCATTGTTTTCCGCTTGAAGACCACGTAGGGAGGGAGCTTCAAGCCGCCCGCCGTCACCGCCAGCATGACGGTGACGCGCTGCTTCTCGTACCCCGCGGTGCGCACGTGCACGGTACAAGCGCCTTTCATCTCGAGGGTGCGCTCGGCAGGCATTTCAAGGAACAGGGGTGTCTGATCTGCGTTTACGATCAGGTTGAGGGGGTAGTTGTTGAGCACCCGCATCTGCCTCACGAACTCCCAGAAGGCCTCGCACCTCTTCTTGCAATCAGCGTTGCACATGTTAAGGGTGAGTCAGAACTGGGAGCTATGGTACGACGGTACATCTGTGCACGGGATGACGGGAATGATTGAGATTTCTTACTTGCAGCAAGTTTCTGCCCGATCTTCGTCTTCACGCGCTGCGCCAAGGACCACCGCCTGCGGAACCTCTTTGTCCAACGGTGGGATGACCGCCACTTCTCTTGGGGATGGCGATTCTTCATGTAGGTAGTCGCCCAACTCTGCAGGAGGCTCATGGAAACCGGAAGTCCTCTCCCACGGTGCGAAAGGAACCGGCGGTAGACCGCAACCTCCATCTGCGGCCACTTGGGCTTTCGTCCCGCACCACCGAGGCGTTGGCGACAACCTGCCGCTACTTCGAGGCGCTCCCTGAACTTGCGCCACTCGCGGATCTGCTTCGGCTGGACATTGGCGAGCCTTGCCAAAGCCCGGACGCCCAAATCAGGCTGCGCGTCTAGCATCTTCAGCCAGTACATCTTCTCCTTGACGGTGTAAGCTTTACGCGCTTTCTTCGTCATTCTTCGCCGCGGCGATGGTGTCTCTGCGTCATGCACCCGCTTCTTCTGACCTCGCAGCCGCTTTGATTCTGGAAAGACAGGAACCTTCACTTGTGGAAGCGGACGGCGTGGGCTCCCGCTATGCTCCTTATCTGCCGACTCGCTGGTAGAGGGACTAGGCGTTGGCAGGACGGGCCGTGGCGACGGCCTAGGAACAGTAGGTTCACAGACTTTCTGGCGGCGCCGGCATTGAGGGGCCAACGTCCCAGCATCCGGGGACGTCACCATGGCGGCTAGAGGGGGTATCACACGCTACTATCTTCGAGGAGGCCTCAAAATGCAACGGATAGCCATCTTTGAACTCCAGTCAGTCGAGCAAGGAAAGGTGAGAAGAAACTGGAGGGAGAAATGAACAACAAGCTACACAAACAAGGACGTGCCGGCAATTGGGTGTAGAGGACGCCTTGACCAGAACCGTACAGCTCGCACGAAGCGTGCATGGGGTGTGAAGGCCGAGGCGACACTGTGCGCTGGGCCCATCACACGGTGTACGGTACTTCTCGCTGATGTGGCCACCAATCAGGTTTTGTGGCCAATGGGAGTAGGCTCCCAACTAGAAATCTTTTTGACGTCGGTTGGACCCTCGTGGAGACAGTTTCGCGTATTTTTTTGGGGTGCTATAAACGAAACACTTCCCTTTCACTAGTTTGGGCTAAAAAATATGTGCCTTACAAAAGACATTTTGTAAAGACCCGGGTCTTATAATTTATATGCCATTTATTTAGACCCCCCCATTTTTTTGGGTGTGCATAGCATAATACCCCCGGGACTTATATCCGGGGGTTTACGGTACGCTGACGACGCTGAGACTCACAGGTCTACTCAGGGGTACTGTTTCAGCCTGGGTTCTGGAGCTGTTTCGTGGAGGTCCACGCGCTCCTCTTCGGTCTCGACCTCTACAGCTGAGGCTGAGATCTACGCTGGTGCCATGGCGGCACAGGAGCTGCGTTGGTTGACCTTCTTGCTCGCCGACCTTGGTGAGCGGCCGAGCTCTGCACCGACCTTGTTCACTGACAACAAGGCGTCGATTCTCCTCTGTCGAGAGCCGCGACTGGAGAGCAGAGTGAAGCACATTAACGTCAGGTACTTTCTTCTGCGTGAGTTGCAGAGAGGTGGACGTACACCACAGCACCAGGGACGAGTGGGCAGCACACCCCGCCGGCACCTCCCATAGCAACGCTCGCTCCTCCTTTTCCCCTTCTTCCTCCCCTTTCTCCCCAACGTCCTTTTCTCCCTTCCCCCCCTTTCTCATGCTTCCCCTCTGCTGCTGCTGCTGCTGCTGCTGCTTCAGATCCCGCCAACTCTCCTCCCATTTGTGCTGCTTCCAGCCACACCCTGTCCGTTTTCCCATCCGCAGCTGCTGGTTGTCAAGGCCAGGTTAGCAGCATGGGGAGGCCAGGTTAGCAGCATGGGAAGGCCAGGTTAGCAGCATGGGGAGACCAGGTTAGCAGCATGGGAAGGCCAGGTTAGCAGCATGGGAAGGCCAGGTTAGCAGCATGGGGAGGCCAGGTTAGCAGTATGGGAAGGCCAGGTTAGCAGCATGGGAAGGCCAGGTTAGCATCATGGGGAGGCCAGGTTAGCAGCATGGGGAGGCCAGGTTAGCAGCATGGGGAGACCAGGTTAGCAGCATGGGGAGGCCAGGTTAGCAGCATGGGGAGGCCAGGTTTGCAGCATGGGGAGGCCAGGTTAGCAGCATGGGGAGGCCAGGTTAGCAGCATCGGGAGGCCAGGTTAGCAGCATGGGAAGGCCAGGTTAGCAGCATGGGAAGGCCCTCGCACCGGGGTGTAGTGACGGCCTCACACACTCATGACGGTGACGCTGCTGGTGATGGTAGAGGTGGTGATTCTGATGCTGCTGATGGTGATGGTGATGGTGATGGTGGTGCTGGGTATGATGGCTCTGATGGGTGCAGGGCAGATAATCTCGGGCAGATCGGGGGAGGAGGCAGCACGAAGCATGTGGAAGTTAAGGGCACATAAAACGCAGCGTGTGATTGGCTACAGCTGCCAGTGATGGCTCGTGAGAGAGAGGAGAGGGTGGAGAGATAGAACAGAGAGGACGGAGTAGCGGAGGGGAGGAGGGAGAGAGGGGAGAGTGGGGGAGAGAGAGCTGGCCGCACAGCCTGGAAGAAAGTGGTGGGGCGAGTGGTGCACACAAGGAGAGTGACATGCGCGGACAAGAAAAATATAAAAAATTGGATGTTAAAAACAGAGTAAACAGTGATTACAGTCAAGAGAGGGCTGCGGCACGACATGTGATTATAGGGCATGGAGAACGGTTACAGGACAGGGTATGAAAAGTAAAGAGTGACTATGTTATCAAAAGCGGTTACAGTGTATTAAGGGTTGCTACAGAACAAGCAGTGGTGAAGCAACCTCATTGCAGTGGTGAATGCAGAGGGGGGCTGAACTCCAACAAGAAAGCAACCTCATTGCCACTAACTCCCATGTCACCCTTCCCACCTCCCTCCCTGCCCCTCCTCGTCCCCTGCACCCCCCCCCTTGCCCACATCCCGCCCTGTGCCCTTCCCCTTCCCCGCGGCACATCCCCTTCCCTCTTCCCTTCCCCCATGGCCACGTCCCCTTTCCCCTTCCCCCGCACTTCCCCTTCCCACTTCCCCTCCCCCACGCACATGCCCCCCTGCGCCCTCCCCCTTTCCCACACGCACGTCCCTTTCCATGAGCGCCACCGTTGCTTCACAGCGTGGCGACGGCTGCTCCACCGGACCTGCCACCCAGGCTCGGCTGCCCTCTGGTCCCGAAGGCAGCGAGGGAGAAAGGCGACACCGTGGGGAGGAGGGCAGTGGGGGAAGCGGTGAGAGAGGGTGTGGTGTGCGAGGGAGGGAGGGAGGGAGGGAGGGAGGGAAGGAGGGAGGGAGGGAGGGAGGGAGGGAGGGAGGGAGGGCAAGAGAGAGAAGAGGCATAAGGGTGGGGTTCAAAACAACAGCAAAATGATTCTATCAACAGCAACAGCAGCAGCAGCATCACAAAAACTTGGTAATTTTCCCACTGCGCCCTGGCCCCTTCCTTCGCTGCGCACTCCCCCCACTTCCCTCTTCCCGTGCTTATCACCTCTCGCGCCCATTAACGCCCCCGACTCACCTGGTCGCACGATATTCACCAGCCGCCCCACTGCTTCCCATGTCTTCACCAGTACAAGTGCAGCTGAGCTGGGTTCGCTGCTCTTCCACCGCGCTGCACCCATCTGTCTGCCGATCCTTGTGTTCGCAGCCCGTTTTTCCCCCTCCCTTCTCGCATTCTCATTGAAGCCGCGGCGGCTCCCTGTACAAATGCGGTCGCTCTTCCTCACGCCACGTGTGCATCGCAAGGATGACGTGGACGAAGCACGTAGGCGCGGCATGCCCCGTAGAGTGACGCGCGCAGCATGCAATGCGCCCCGCGCGCCTCGAGGCTCCGCGCGGCCACCCGCGCGACGCAAAGCGCGGAGGGGAGGCGGATGGGATAGGGAAGCACGAGGGGGAGAAGGGAGGGGAGAAAGAAATTCAACACGAATCGCGGGGCCATGGCGAAGACGACACAAACTATAGCATCTCTAAAATATACTGACCCAAAAGGGACCCCCATGTGACTTCCGGGCAAGATTCGGGTCATTTGGAAATCTGTCCCAAAATTTACTGTTGGAACTGACACTTTAGGTTATTCTGAGGTCGGATACGGGTAAGACAGACTAACCCAAAAGCGACTTTCGGGTCAGGTACGGGTCAGGTACGGGTTAAGATTTGGCGGGAAAGGTCAGATTTGGGTCAGTTTCGGGTCACACGTGGCCAGCGCATGGCCTGATTATATCCCCGTTACAGTGTGTTCTTTTTTTGTAATAAGCTTCTTTTGTTGAAAATGTATCATATATATTTCACTATATAACAACAGAACGTCAAATAACAACATCAGCATGACTAGGTATTAAACAGGGCCTTGTACAATTGCCCCAGAATATATAAATCACTGCACAGCTAAAATAACCTGACATCACACAACCAACAAACATTAATGGGTGAAAGGCATTACACATGAGATAACCCCAGCTAAAGAATATGAAAACCAGAACAATCATTTAGCAAATATCACCGTGTAATTTGGAAACATCACCTTCACTGCTCTGTGCCCCAAAATAACATCAGGCATGGCATAATAAAAATAATATTCACGTGCTTGTTTCCATGTCGGGTTGTTATAAGGGGCGAGAAGTGAAGGCGACGAGGAAGTGGTGGCGACGCAACAGAGTTTTTCCAAATTGATCTTCACAACATATATGCACCTACATGTAGAGACTATAAAAAAGCTAACATGAGACAAGCTGACAGTAATAAAATGGCGGAAATCTCCATTACCTTCGCTCTCTGTCCTGTGTCTAAGCAAAGAAACGCGATGCGAGAAATATAGATTGCAAAGTAAAGGAAATGAACCAACAATCTGCAAGGGAGGGTGACTTCATAGATCGCAATGGCGGAAAGATAGGATATATTGCAAAGTCAGGAAAACGAAACAACAATCTACAAGGACAGACGACTTAAAGAGATCGCAATGGCGGAAAGACAGATTGATATATTTCTAGGAAATCACATCACCGCTGTAAAATCAAGTGAATCACCATAATTGACTATCGTGTTGTCGCTGAAAAATCGCAAGTTGTGTTGACACTCGTTTTCTGCCACAGAAAGGTTCATAATGGGAAGAAAAAATAAGTAAGAATTAGAATCGTAAAGACTACGCTCGTTTAAATTGGCGCGAAATCTGATATGTTATTAGGAACTGCTACGTTGTTGGATTAGTATAAGAGATAGGGACGACAAGATAACGACAAGGGGACGTCGGGATCGGAGCATGACATTAGGCTTAGCTAGGGTAGAGGGAAGAACTAGAGAAATTTAGAAGACTCAAGATTAGAGCAGGTAGGAATGGGACCCAAATGTCAAAAGTGATAGTAAATATGCTCAGGGGGTGAGGGTGGTGGACACCACCCGTCACAATTGGAAAACGAAACCCTAACACCACTTTAGCTTTCACCGCAGCCCAATTTATGACATTGCTAGAAGAGACGGAAGCGTGCTGTGTTTAGTGCAGTGGTTAGTGATCGAGGTGTCAATCTGGACGTAAGGGATACGATTCTTGCTCGTTTGGAACTATTCTTGCTCATTTGTTTTCGTTGTTTTGTTTGATGCAATCTGGAACCCCTAAAGAAAGATTGTATCCTACTCTTGCCTTCTTAGGCGAATGGTTAGCCGATTCCGTGTGAACTGAAGTTACACAGAAGTCACTTTCGGGTCAATTTTGGGCCAGGCTGGGGTCAATCCGGTTTCCGGGTCAGGTTTGGGTCAGAAACATTTTGATCTCTGAGAGAGATACTCGTTACAGGCCGGTCGCTAAAATGGATCATCTGCGATGCGATGCCGCCTTTCTCCTGCCGAGAGCATTAGCGTCGCAACGCTGCACGATTTTCTGATACAAGGATTCTCGGCCTGCCAAGAAACATCTCTCCTACTTTTTGGAGAAGAGTAACTTGCTCAATGCACATTCATGGTTGTGGCTGCACGAGGGGCACCGAGAACGCATGCAAGCGGAATGGCGTACAGTAGGGAAGGATGAGATGAGAGATACAAGTAGGCAACACTAAGGGCATGTGAGATTTTGCCGAACCTGACAAAGTTCGAACTCAAACCGCTTTGCACCGTGGCAAAACTCTTCTACTTGTATCCTACCGTGACGAACCGTTATAAAAGTTCGAACTTTCAATCAGGTTCGGTAAAATCACACACGCCCTAATGTGTTGTACCCTATACAGTGTGCCTCACTGTAGCAAAACAATTTAACACAACGATAAACATAGTTTGACAACAACACTGTATGGTTTGGAAGATGCACACTTTGATGGTAAAAAAACTTCAGACACGTAAATATATATATTATTGGTTGACTGAACATGTTTTGTCACTTTATTCCAATCTATGATCATGTGCTAGAGCAATAATTTTTTTACTGTTTATCCGATAGGATAGGGTGTTTTGTGCTTATAGCTGTGTACACTGGTAGATACCCATCTGTAGCTGTGTAAGCAATCGGCCAAGTGCTTGTCGCCGACGTCGGTGTGTCCCAAAGTTATCTGAGCACTTACATTGACTGGGGTAATAAGCCACCGTTTCCACGACGCGATGCCTTTGGATCCTGCCCCGAACCAGAACACCAGCTGGAAAACAACATTAAAGGAACCAACACTCCTCTCTCCATCATTCTCGATGGCAATTTCCTAGCACTAGCACTATCAACCCTGCCAACAGAAGCAGAAACAAAGACAGAACCAGCAACAGAAACAACAGCAGCAACAACATGAGAGACAACAACTCAAGAAGCAAAAGCAATGGCAACAACGCAACTTGAGGAAAGCCCCGAAGAAGCGCGTGTAAGATACCTCCGCACGCCTGGAGTTAGTTCACCTAATGACATTTGGCACCAACGCCTCGGTCACCCCCCACAACAAACACTCAACAACTGCATCACCTCTAGAGTATTTGCACCTGGAACCGTACTGTAACCTGACGGGTCCAAACTGCGAAGCACCATACTGCCGCACATCTGCAGCGCCTCCCCCACAGCCGCTCTGGCACATCAGCCTTACCCCTCACTTGAACCCAGCACCAACCGGTATGAGAAGTTGCAAAAAGTCTACAACGACTCGTTGTTGGCTTGGGTGACATCAATGGCGAATGCTACACCCTCACCTTTGTAAATTTGAGCACGCGCTAGATCTCGGTGGCAAATATGCAGAATCAAAGCAGAGCTTATGAGGTGTTTCGCATCTAGCTGGCGCACGTGCAACGGCAGTCGTGGAAGAAACTCCAAATCTGGTAGATTCACGGCACAGTCGAGTTCCGCAGCAAGGAGATTCAGGATTTCCTTGCCAAAAGAGGGATACTCCACTACATCTCGCTCCCCTATGCACATCCGCAGCAAGGAGTCACCGAATGCACCAACCACACTCTCATTACGAAGGTGTGCGCACTGCTGAAGGAGTCCGGGCTTCCCACCAAGTACTGAACCTACGCAATGCACCACGCCGTGAGACTGCACAACCTTCTCTCCACCACGACAAATTCCACGAACCTCTCGCCTCACATGAAATGGATCAAAAAGAAAGGGAATACCTTGATGCAGCGAGTATGGGGGTGCATGGTGTAGTACAGGCTCACATCCACCATTATCGGCAGATTCACCGCCATCTCGGCATCAGCTACGAATACAAGAGCTGGCTCATCCAAGACCTCCAGACGAACAAAATTGCACCTACGCGAGACATTCTGCTCTACAAATACCTCACCCTCGCAAGTTACTGTGCTGACAAAGAAGCAGGAGCTGCACGAGTCTATGCTCACGGAGGTAGGAGCTTTGCCACCCTAGAGGACCATGCCACGGCAGCCACCCTAGATCGCGATGCAGATGCCGAATACCCCATAATGACCCCTCGCCCGTGCAATGACGATGACGACAATGACAGCGCTCCTAGACCATCAAAGCACCAAAACCTCACACCAAATTTTCCGCCTGCACCTGAAAGTGATGTCGACGACGTGCAGGAGGTCACAACCTAGGAGCACCACGACACTGGCATCACGCAACTATAGCTACTCGGACTCCACACTTCAACAGCCAATGCCTCACAAATCGTCGAGCCTAAGAAACCAAGGCAAACTCTAACCGCCCTCACGCTTAGGAGTGGCACGCAGCAATGGATGCGAAACTAAAAGCGCTAGAGTTGCGGGCCATCTGGGTTCTGGTTGCGTTCATGTCTTTGTTTTAGTCACTTTAGTTATTTTGCATTCACTCTGACTTGACGTCAATCACTTGTGCAACAATGTCATTCTGTGATCAAACCTGAGACGATCGTGGCAACGTCCCCCATGGAATTGTAACACGATCAATGGCAAGGGCTACACATTGTTCTACTCACGGTTTGCGTGGATCGCCAACATCACGCTGCAGAGCAAAGCATTTGAACCCTTCAAGACCTTGCTGAAAAAGGCATAGACGCAGTATTAGCTACACAGATGTGGAAAACCGACTGCATAGCAGAATTCAGAAGCGCACAACTCAGAATCTACACCGCCAAAAAGGGGATCATCCACGTCTATCTCTCCCCCCTATGTGTGCTTGCAGCGATGCATCACAGATCACGCCAGCCAAACTCTCACGGCAAAGTTCCTTGCGTTACTGCAGCAATCGGGCATGGTGACAAAATGTTGGAACAAAAAATCTTCTCCTTATCGTGGTTTAATACTTCGCGTATAACCCCATACTTTTTGACTTCGCACATGCAGCCGACATCACTGAAATCGAGGCTCCCTCACGTCGCCTTCAATCTTCTATTGCCAAACATGCACCCAGCCTTGCGTTCCCAAGGTTTCCGCCTAGCTAGTGTAGTCACTATATTATCACGTACCTTCATTGTATCATCAAATCAGTTAGTCACAGCTTCGTTATTCGTTTTCCACGCACCTCTGTTTTGCGACTCATAGAAGATATCATATTGATTGTATGAAACCAGGATATGCTATAATCAGATAGATCTGCACACATGAGGGCTCTCGTTATCAGAGCCTTGATGGTCTGATTTTCAAACATGTTTCTTCGGTTTCATCAGATTCAAAGGATAAGCTATTATAATTCATCTGATTTCTAGACAAATAATATAGTTTCGTCTGAAAAGTCAGATGAAGTGCTTCAGTTTATCTAAATATCCTGTACCTATTTCAATTCTACCTATCGCATCTTGAGATCTTGTGTGACAATTCAGACCTGCTAGTTTTTTCGTCTGGAAAAATTAGACTCCCACAAGTTTTTTGTATGATTTTTCACACTTGCGCTACTTTTCCGTCGAATGGTAATATGGGCTCCAATCATAGCAGGAGCCCTGGCATACATTCATCTCTGAAGCAGCGCTATTAATTTAAGGGCATTTGCCTTTGATGCCCAGAACATTCGAGGTAAACTTTTGCTCAGAATCGCCTCGCCATTTCAAGAATTGGTTTTGAGGGTAGCTCGTTTTTCTTATGGGCTGAGTTTGGCAAATAGGGGCCTCAACCTTGATTCGTAAAGGGCTGGTTTGAGGCTCTTCCCTGATTTTAAGGATGACTTATATAGGATACTCGTAAGTAGCCAGACCCTCCAAACTTTTCCCATCACCCTTAGCGCCTAAACATCCTCACTGTACAGGTAATATAGATTCTATTGTCGTGTGTGATGGGATTGCCAACAATCATTCAAACATCAAAATCACTTAGGTAGACCAGAAACTTCTCGAGAGTTGGTTTATCGTTTTAGTAGTATGTTACTCCAAAGAATCCCCCCCTCCCCCCCTCTCCTGCCTTTCTCCTCTACCACACCCGATGCATAACCAATAAATACTTTTGAAGTCTAAGAAGTGTAGATTTAGATTGGTAGGGGCTCTAGGTGCGTGGATGCATGGTTCGTATGGTTTTTCCTGACGCTAAGTTGTTACGAATAGTGAAATATGATTGTGCACTCCTAACTGTAGCAGATTGAAGCATGCAGTATCGAGGCACGAAGACGAAGAGTCAGAGTTGACTCGAGGCAAAGCGGACAGTTGGAGTGGATCCAGACCGTCGGAGGCAGACGGCATTGAGCAGCTGCAGGAATGAGGGAATTGGCGGGAACAGTTTTCGTAACTGTTCGAACCACACGATTGGGTTTGAATTTGAATAAGGGAGTGTACCCCTTAGAGTACACGTCTAGCTAGGTCGTTTTGCATTCCCCCTTGAACTACTATTTAAATGCTTGTATTTGCTTGTTTTAATCATCTCAACATTTTACATTCACTCTGTCTAAGATCAAGGGCCCACCATTACCAATCCACTGCGTGCAAACCTTTCCGAGGTGATCCTAGGCTCAGTCAACTTCCGATCGTACCATGGCATGAGAGCGACTCGGGAATCCTTCGCACTGCCACCTCCGAAATCTTCGACGAACGAAAAGTGGCGTCCGGCACACGCTTGCGAGTGAGAATGGCCGGAGGATCTGGTGGTCAGACAAATCTGACGGCTGAAGTGCAGCGGAACCCTGCTGCGACAAACGAGGCAACGACAACCATTGACACCGTGGTCCTCGAACAACTACTTCAGTGACTCACAAACCTGGAGCAAGGACTCCAAACATTGCGGAATGGCGACGCGGGGACAACTTCCCAACCCTCTCAACCGGCCTCTAACGGCCAGAATACCACCCCGCACACCTTCTCCCTTGACACAAACGGTTCAACACCCTAGACTCCCCGTCCCAGTGAAGAGGCAATTCTCTCTGCGCAATCAAGGTTTCTCAGCATATAAAAAATAAAGACAAGTGTGTGCTTTGACGGCAGAGATTTCTATACCTGGAGCTTCGAGCTGGAGCTTCTGCTGCAGAACGCGCAGATCTTTCATTATTTTGACAGGAGCTATACGGGACCTACTGAAGACACCCCTGACACCAGGGCAAGATACTACAGCGAGTCTCTGATGGCGTACGGTGTCCTCCTGCGAAACATGACGCCGGCGGAGCAGCTCAGTATTCGATCGTACAAGGAATCCCCTGCTCCAGCCCTCGATGCCTGGCGGCACCTGAACGGGGTCTACCAACCAAAGGATTTGGTCTCTTTGAGCCGCCTGCTCCAGCAGCTACTCGAGACAAAAATGGCCCTAGGGGAGAAGGCCAATAGCCATATCAACCGCTGCCGTAGCCTCCGCGATCAAATCGCAAAGTTGGGAAGCTCGATTCAAGAGGACATATTTGTCAACATCGTGCTTCAAGGGCTCGGCCCAGAGTGGCGGCCCTGCAAGGCGCTTCTCCGACAGCAGGGGGTCATCTCGGAGGCCGCCCTCTGCGCCGCCCTTCTCGTCGAACAATGGGATATGGACCAGCAACGACCAGCGCTGCGACGAGAACGAGATCGCCTCGCCTTCATCGCCGACAACACTTAAGAGCGAAGGCCGCGGCGCCTTTACTGCAAAATTTGCAGAAACTTCGGGCATTTGGAAGATCGACGCAAGTTCCGATCTCGCCCTCGCCAGACCAATCCGAGCAACTGGTCCGGCCGACAAGACGCACGAGGCGACATGCGTCCAGCCCAGGGGCACCAACCCCCATCGCGCAACCTGAACCCGACAGTTCAGCATCAGCAGCAGCAGCCGTCAACGGCTGTCCCAGTACGCAACGTCATGGGTAATATGGCCATGACTGGCGAATCCCGTCGTCGCCGTGTGCGCTCACCATCACCAGAGCCAACGCCCCACCCAATTGGCGCATTCTCTAACAACAACCAGTTCAGCACACGCCATGATTACAGCGACGACGACGACTAGAATTGGAATCTTTCAATCCTGCTGCTTGAAAGCCCTCCGCACGCACCCGACACGCGAGCGCCGCCACTCGATTGGCTCTTGCGCGAGCAGTTTTTTAAGTTCGATACACCACACCTTGTCGCGCCGCGTCTGGCGCTGCTCGCACGTGACGACAACAAGCGCTACAACACTTGGTACCTGGACAGCTGCTGCGGCCAGCATATGGTGGGGTCCGAGCGTTACATATCCAACGCCGTCCCTACTCCCACGGTCACCTATCTCACCGTGGCGAACAACACACGCCTGCGCGCAAGCGCGCAAGGCATCGTCGTGCTCAAAGCACGAGGAAGCCGCATGCACATCACACTCAATGATATGCTCATCGTCCATAATCTGCGCTTCAACTTGCTTTCCGCTGCCCAGCTCATGGATTGCGGCGTCGAACTCAGCACGGACCGAGACACTTGTGATTTCGTGCTACACTTCTCATCGCCGACAACACCACGCAGGCAGATCGGACGAGCACACTCTGAAAATGGAGCGTATGTCCTTGACTTCGACATTCCCGACTGCAGCGGCGATTCCAACGAACTGATTGATCTCGTCCCAACCCGCTTTGAGCACATCCACCGCAGGGACTGGAAACACCCTGACGGAAGACCGTGGGTGCCGCATCACCCTCACCCACGCGAGCTGGCGCTCCACTATCCCAACCCAAACGGCATCTGCAAGGACTGCCACACGCCTACCACGTCAACCAGCGCGATTGCCGGCCGTGGTCTTGCCGCCATCGCCGAAGCCGAGCGACACGCACCGCCAGAAGAAGGAATGTCAAACCTGAAGCTCAAAATTGCAACACATGGCGTGTTCGGAATGCCAGAACATCCCCTTACCAGCACATCATCGCAACACCTCCAAGGCATGCTGCGCGGTACAGGCGTCCGAATCTTCGACACGCGGGGAGAAGAATTTCTGAAGGTTTACCCCCACTGGCGCGACCCCACGAAGAAGCTGACCATGGCGGAAGATGAAGATTTGGCGCGCAGCGAAGCCGAGGAGCTTCGCCGACAAAGCCTTGCCGAGGCGCACGGTACATTTGCGTGTGCTGCATGGGGCGCCGAAGAGGAAGAAAGCGCCTCCAATGAAGGGGGGTGGGGAAGCGCTGGCGGATGGGGAACAAGCGACACCGGCGGATGGGGCAACACCGGCGGCAACACCAGCGGGGGCTGGGGCGCCGCATCTGACGGCGAAGGCAGCGGATGGGGCACTTCCGGTGAAGGCAGGGAACCTTCCCGCGAGGACCAAAGGGGGGAAGAAGAAGCAGCGAAACCTGCCGTTGTTCCTCTTGGTCGTCCCTCACGCCGTCCTGCACATGCGCTATCCCCATCAGATATTCGTCCGCACCGCGACACCTGGGATACCATCGACTGGGGCAACGAACCATCAACCCCACGTCGCACTGTCTACGGACCTGCTCCCGAGCAGCGCAAACCAACTTTCGTCCCTGGAACTATCCCTGGGACTAATATCCCCCTCTCCGTCATTCTTGACAGAGAATTCTTGGCGCTGGTGCTGACCACGGCAAGCGACGAAGACGAAGAGGCAGCTAAAGCAGCAACAAAACCAGCCGCTGCACATGACGAAGACCCCACTGGCAGCTGTAGCCAATCACACGCTGCGTTTTATGTGCCCTTAACTTCTACATGCTTCGTGCTGCCTCCTCCCCCGATCTGCCCGGGATCATCTGCCCTGCACCCATCAGAGCCATCATACCCAGCACCACCATCACCATCATTATCACCATCAGCGGCATCAGAATCACCACCTCTACCATCACCAGCAGCGTCACCGTCATGAGTGTGTGAGGCCGTCACTACACCCCGGTGCGAGGGCCTTCCCATGCTGCTAACCTGGCCTTCCCATGCTGCTAACCTGGCCTCCCCATGCTGCTAACTTGGCCTCCCCATGCTGCTAACCTGGCCTCCCCATGCTGCTAACCTGGCCTCCCATGCTGCTAACCTGGCCTCCCCATGCTGCTAACCTGGCCTCCCCATGCTGCTAACCTGGCCTCCCCATGCTGCTAACCTAGCCTCCCCATGCTACTAACCTGGCCTCCCCATGCTGCTAACCTTGCCTTCCCATGCTGCTAACCTGGCCTTCCCATGCTGCTAACCTGGCCTCCCCATGCTGCTAACCTGGCCTCCCCATGCTGCTAACCTGGCCTCCCCATGCTGCTAACCTGGCCTTGACAACCAGCAGCTGCGGATGGGAAAACGGACAGGGTGTGGCTGGAAGCAGCAGAAATGGGAGGAGAGTTGGCGAGATCTGAAGCAGCAGCAGCAGCAGCAGCAGAGGGGAAGCATGAGAAAGGGGGGGAAGGGAGAAAAGGACGTTGGGGAGAAAGGGGAGGAAGAAGGGGAAAAGGAGGAGCGAGCGTTGCTATGGGAGGTGCCGGCGGGGTGTGCTGCCCACACGTCCCTGGTGCTGTGGGGTACGTCCCTAGCTGCTGCTGTGGGGGCTCTGGTGCTTGTTGCAATGGCTGCTGCTGCTCCTGTGCACAGAGGAGGCACTAAGGCCAGCAGTTGAAGCATGGAACAAGTGTACAGGTGTCTCATGTGAACTCAACTGCTTCAGTGCACATTGGAGTTACCAAGGCGTGGAGATGGCGTGTGAAATGGGAAGAATGAGACGATTACACCAACAAACCATTCGCAGCTGTGGCTGTGGAGACGGTGGTGCTATTGTAGTTACTGTGGCTGCTCTAGTGCAGAGAGGAGGAAGGAAGATGTGGCATGCAGTACTAGTCGTCTGACAAGAATGAAAGTGTTGGTGTTATTGATGTGGGTTGGGGTACATATAGCAAACCCTAACATTTGTACCCCCTAAGACAAACCTCACTACAGGCTACAACATTTGACACACCCCCATAGCCTAAGTGAGGGGTGTCAAGCAAAACCAAAAGTGTACGGTCACAAGACCAGTCACAAAGAAACAAAGATCAGGGTGGATCACAACGTCACCACACACTCTGAGCACAAGCAATAGGGGCAACAAGGCCAGTACAAGAGTTCACAAAGGTGTATGGCAAGAGTACAAGCAAAGCAAACAGTAAACTCAAGCCTACAGACGACTACGGTAAAACCTGTGTCAACAAGACCTAACTGCACACAACACCTCTGGTGGTCACAAGGCGGAAGCGCCTTGGTGAAGATGTCTGCAGTGTTGGCCTCGGACTCCACAAACTCGAAGCGAGCATGTCCACGTCTCTGCAACTCTCGCAGAAGAAAGTACCTGACGTTAATGTGCTTCACTCTGCTCTCCAGTCGCGGCTCTCGACAGAGGAGAATCGACGCCTTGTTGTCAGTGAACAAGGTCGGTGCAGAGCTCGGCCGCTCACCAAGGTCGGCGAGCAAGAAGGTCAACCAACGCAGCTCCTGTGCCGCCATGGCACCAGCGTAGATCTCAGCCTCAGCTGTAGAGGTCGAGACCGAAGAGGAGCGCGTGGACCTCCACGAAACAGCTCAAGAACCCAAGCTGAAACAGTACCCTTGAGTAGACCTGTGAGTCTCAGCGTCGTCAGCGTACCGTAAACCCCCGGATATAAGTCCCGGGGGTATTATGCTATGCACACCCAAAAAAATGGGGGGGTCTAAATAAATGGCATATAAATTATAAGACCCGGGTCTTTACAAAATGTCTTTTGTAAGGCACATATTTTTTAGCCCAAACTAGTGAAAGGGAAGTGTTTCGTTTATAGCACCCCAAAAAAATACGCGAAACTGTCTCCACGAGGGTCCAACCGACGTCAAAAAGATTTCTAGTTGGGAGCCTACTCCCATTGGCCACAAAACCTGATTGGTGGCCACATCAGCGAGAAGTACCGTACACCGTGTGATGGGCCCAGCGCACAGTGTCGCCTCGGCCTTCACACCCCATGCACGCTTCGTGCGAGCTGTACGGTTCTGGTCAGGGCGTCCTCTACACCCAGTTGCCGGCACGTCCTTGTTTGTGTAGCTTGTTGTTCATTTCTCCCTCCAGTTTCTTCTCACCTTTCCTTGCTCGACTGACTGGAGTTCAAAGATGGCTATCCGTTGCATTTTGAGGCCTCCTCGAAGATAGTAGCGTGTGATACCCCCTCTAGCCGCCATGGTGACGTCCCCGGATGCTGGGACGTTGGCCCCTCAATGCCGGCGCCGCCAGAAAGTCTGTGAACCTACTGTTCCTAGGCCGTCGCCACGGCCCGTCCTGCCAACGCCTAGTCCCTCTACCAGCGAGTCGGCATATAAGGAGCATAGCGGGAGCCCACGCCGTCTGCTTCCACAAGTGAAGGTTCCTGTCTTTCCAGAATCAAAGCGACTGCGGGGTCAGAAGAAGCGGGTGCATGACGCAGAGACACCATCGCCGCGGCGAAGAATGACGAAGAAAGCGCGCAAAGCTTACACCGTCAAGGAGAAGATGTACTGGCTGAAGATGCTAGACGCGCAGCCTGATTTGGGCGTCCGGGCTTTGGCGAGGCTCGCCAATGTCCAGCCGAAGCAGATCCGCGAGTGGCGCAAGTTCAGGGAGCGCCTCGAAGTAGCGGCAGGTTGTCGCCAACGCCTCGGTGGTGCGGGACGAAAGCCCAAGTGGCCGCAGATGGAGGTTGCGGTCTACCGCCGGTTCCTTTCGCACCGTGGGAGAGGACTTCCGGTTTCCATGAGCCTCCTGCAGAGTTGGGCGACTACCTACATGAAGAATCGCCATCCCCAAGAGAAGTGGCGGTCATCCCACCGTTGGACAAAGAGGTTCCGCAGGCGGTGGTCCTTGGCGCAGCGCGTGAAGACGAAGATCGGGCAGAAACTTGCTGCAAGTAAGAAATCTCAATCATTCCCGTCATCCCGTGCACAGATGTACCGTCGTACCATAGCTCCCAGTTCTGACTCACCCTTAACATGTGCAACACAGATTGCAAGAAGAGGTGCGAGGCCTTCTGGGAGTTCGTGAGGCAGATGGGGGTGCTCAACAACTACCCCCTCAACCTGATCGTAAACGCAGATCAGACACCCCTGTTCCTTGAAATGTCTGCCGAGCGCACCCTCGAGATGAAAGGCGCTTGTACCGTGCACGTGCGCACCGCGGGGTACGAGAAGCAGCGCGTCACCGTCATGCTGGCGGTGACGGCGGGCGGCTTGAAGCTCCCTCCCTACGTGGTCTTCAAGCGGATAACAATGCCGAAGATCCCCATACCCCGAGGTGAAGTGTGCCGTGATTGATGCTTTGATGTGGTCCGTCGAAAGAATTCCACCGCTAATGCCAATTGCCCTTGTGCAGGTATTGTCATACGAGCCCACGAAAAGGGATGGATGGATGAGAAACTTGTCCAAGACTGGACAACGCAGGTTCTCGTCCCATTCCTGAAGCCGCTTCGCGAAGAGGAAAGGCAGCGCAAGGATGCGCTCCTCATCCGCGACTCCTACCGAGGGCACACCACGGAAGCGGTCGGACAGACGATGAAGCTGTTCAAGCTCACGCACGCGGTGATCCCTGGCGGTTGCACGTCGCTAGCGCAACCGCTGGATGTTTCGGTCAACCGCAGCTTCAAAGCTGGGGTTTGCCGCCGCTACTTCACGTGGTTCCAGGATGAGGGGATTGAGTCTTACACCCCTGCAGGTGAGCATGTCTCTTGATACCGTTTTAATGATTGCCTTGCCCATGGTTTCCTCACGACTGCCACTTTTCCGTGACCTTTCCAGCAGGGAATTTGAAGAAACCCCCCCCCCCCCCGGAAAAGGTTCTCTGCTGGATTGCGGAGGCCTGGGACGACGTCCCAGAAGAGCTGGTGAAAATAACATTCATCACCTGCGGCATCTCTACCGCCGTCGATGGGAGCGAGGATCATCTGATCCTCGCTCACCTCCTGGATAAGGCGGAGGTGGAGGTGCTGGAGGCTGTGTGTGAGGAGGAGCTCGAGGAGCTCGTCCCCAACCCTTTCTACCCCGACACTGCTGCCTCTGCGAGCAAGGACAGTGATGCAGAGCTAGTGGCGGAAGCTGGAGAGGAGGAGGAGGAGGACTCAGAGGAGGATGGGGAAGACTCTGAGGAGGAGGAGGAGTACGAGGAGGACGACGAAGAGGAAGATGAGGAGGATGACGAGGAGGATGAGGAGGAGGAGGGTGAGGAGGATGGCGGTGTGGTCGCGGAGGAGGTGGGGGCTGGAGGGGGGTGGGAGGATGATGGCGAAGAGTGGTGGGCAGAAGGGCGATATGATGGGGAGGAGTTGGAGACGTGGGTTGCTGGTCAGGATGAGGATTAGGTGTCAGTGCATGTGCGTAGATGGTTCTGATGTCTCTTGATGAACATGCAAAATGACAAATTTCCATTCCTTTTGCTCACAAATAGTACTTTTCTAGGGGGTGGGCGGGTCTTATAATGTTAGGTGCGATTTAGGGGGGTATAACTCAGATAGACTCGAATAGCATAACCCCCCCCCCCCCACCCCGTATTATAGACCCGGGGGTCTACAACTGGGGGGGGTCTTATATCTGGGGGTTTACGGGTAAGAAGAGTCACAGTGACCAGTAAGTACGACAGACTGCTGCCCTCCAAGAACCAGCCCCACGCCTGATGTCGTCGCTAGGTACTTCGCCACCCTCACAGCTGCCGTCCAGTGAACAGGACGGTCTCTCCCTAGTGCAACAAAGCGCGCAAGGATGCTGAGAGGGAAAGCGAGGTCCGGGCGAGTACAAGTCATCAGGTACATGAGGCAGCCCACCAGCACTGCATAGGGACCACTAGACTCAAACGGCTCGTCAGGAAAGGGTCCAGTAAGTCTGTGGTCAACAGCAAGAGGTGTGCGCTGTACTGTGGAGTGTTGAAGCTCGAACCGCTTAAGGACCTGCTGCACCATGTGTGACTGTGAGAGTGTAATGGTGCGAGCGGCTCTGTCCCTGGTGATCTGCAGGCCAAGGTAGTGGCGCAGCTCACCAAGGTCAGTGCATGTGTGTCTCTTCTGCAGTTCAGACTTCACGTCTGCCAAGGCAACCCTGTCAGCAGTGGCGAAAACCAGGTCGTCAACGTAGACCAGAACAAAGAAAGGTGTGGAGCCACGACGAACGAACAGCGACGGGTCGGTAGAAGACGGCTGGAAACCAAAGCAGAGAGGGTAGAACGAAGGGTGTCGTGCCACTCACGAGGAGCCTGACGGAGACCGTAGACAGGTCGCCTCAGCCTCCACTGGGTCCCAGGAGGGAAAGTGCCAGTGAAGGCAGAGGGACGACGCAGCCAGACCTCCTCGTGTAGGCTACCCTGAAGGAAAGCAGTGGAGAAGTCGAGAGAGTGTAACTCGTAGTCTCTCTGTGCTGCTACGTGTAGTAACACCCGAAGAGTGGTCATCTTCGGGGTAGGCGCGAAGGTCTGAAAGAAGTCAACTCCCTCGCGCTGACTAAAACCTCTAGCCACGTAGCGCGCCTTGAAGACCGGAGGAGATCCCGGTGGCCGCTTCACCCTGTAGATCCACATGCCATCGACTACGTTCGCCCCAGGGGGGGGAACCTCGTCGACGTAGGTGCCTGTGGATCTGTAGGAGGCCATCTCTACGTCCATGGCAGCTCTCCACTGAGAGGCCCAAGGCTCTGACACTGCCTCAGCGTAAGTGCGAGGAGTCGGTATGTCAAGGGCGTCGGGGTCTCCCTCAGGGGCGAGCAGCATGGCACAGAGATGAGGGGAAGCGGCTACCAGGAACTCTAGCTCAAACTGCCTGTCCTCTAGGGCGTCACAGCCAAGGGCAGACTCACCCCCGACGGCCAGAGGACTGGTAGGAGGAGCAGCCACAAGACTGGTGGCGTAGTCAAGGCGGCGAGTAGAGGCTAACTCAGTGACTGCAGCAGTAAGAGCTGAGACAGAGGACACAGAGGCACGAGGGTCGGTAACAAGAGAGGCGAGAACACGAGAGAGAACAGGACGGTACGTGCAGTAGTAGTCAGTGACAGGAGTAGAGAGGGAAGCAGTGAGGGCCGACTCAGGAGGAGACGGAAGCACAGACGGAGACGAACGAGGCGGACTAGAACGAAAGAGGGCAGTACGAAGGTCAGTGACGGGAACAGGGGACGAGGGACGAGCACGAGGAGAGCGACGAGAAGTCCAAGTGTGAGAAAGAGAAGGGGACAACGAAGGCTGAGAACGAGGAAAAACAACTGGGGAGGGGTCAGGAGGAGGAAGCGGAGGACCAGAGACGGGAGGAGAGGGGGAGGAGGAAGGAGAGCGAGAGGGGAGACCGAGGGTCCGAAGACCAGAGACAGGAGGAGGAGGCGGCTGCTGCTGCTGCTGCTGCTCCTGCGGCGGCTGCTGCTGCTGCGCCTCCTGCTACTGCGGCGACTCCAGCTGCAGCTGCTGCTGCTGCTGCTCCTCCAGCCGCTGCAACTCTCTCTCCTCTCTCTCCAACTCCAGCTGCTCCTCACGGGCACGGCGAACACGAGCCTGGTGCCGGGTCGGGTAGGGGTGGGGGGGAGGAGTAGTGTTCGGGGCCGCGGCAGCCCCAGGACCACCCTCCAAAGCACCCGGCGCACCACCCCCAGAGGCAGTACCACCAACAGCAACACGGCCAGGCTCACTCGCACCCCCAGACGTAGCACCCCCAGAGTCAGCACCACCTACACCAGCTCCCAGAAGACGAGAGTCTCCTACAGCCTCAGGCTCAGCCCCAACTCCAGCACCCCCAGAGCTAGCACCGACAGGGTCCTCGCCACGAACACCGGCTCCCGCAGGGTCTGCAGCAGGCTGCGAGGAGGACTGCGGGGAAGGAGGCTCTACCTGAGGGGCTACCGAGGGGGGAGGGGTAGCGTGGGACACACCTGACGGGGCTGGACCAGGGGGGGGAGGCTGTACCGGGGGAGAAGAAGGGGGAGCGGAAGTCAGGAAGAGAGGGGGAGGAGGAACAAGGAGACCTCGGTAGGGGTACCTGACGTAGTAGGGGGTGGACTCCTCAAAACGGACGTCACGGGAGTCAAAGAACCGGTGAGAGGGAGGGTGGTAAAAGGTGAAGTCAGAGGAGTCCTCAGGGAAACCAAGGAAGACACAGGGAACGGCGCGAGGCGAGAGCTTGTCCGCGGAAGTGTCGCGGACAAGAGCCAAGCAACCCCAGACACGAAACCTCGACGCAACACCAGGGGACCGGGACCAAAGACTGGTCGGTGAAGCCTCTGGCCGAGAGACGCGTGGCCAGAGGTTCAGCTGGTGAGCGGCGTACCGAACCGCGTAGGGCCACAGAAAATGGGGGGCACGGGCGTGAGTCAAGGAGGTGCGGGCGATCTCCATGACCAAGCCTATGCGGCGCTCAACAACCCCATTCTGCTGTGGGGAGTCTGGAAGCGTCCAGGACTGACGAATGCCCTGCTCGCGACAGAATCCAGCGAGAATGCCGGAGCGAAACTCACCCCCGCGGTCAGAGTGCAGACAGCTGACACGACGACCACGAGTGTCCGCAGTGGTAAGCAACCACCTGATCAGCGTAGAAGTCACCTCAGACTTCTTCGCCAGGGGGAACACTGTGGTGTAGCGGGAGTAGTCGTCAACGACCACCAGAAAGAAACGCTCACGCTCAGGGCCAAGGCGAGAGGCGGGGCCCCAGACGTCCAAGTGGATTGTCTCAAAAGGCTCGTAGGCCGGATGAAGGGAGGAGGAGTGAGGGGTGGCGCGCAGCCTACCCTCGACGCAGGGACTGCACTGTGGTGCAAGCGAAGGCGGCAGCGACAGCAAGACACGTGGGAGGCCTAAGACAAGACGCTGACGAGACATAGTGCGCAGACGAGGAAGGGACGGGTGCCCCATCCGGTGGTGCCACAGAACGGTGGGGTGGGCAAGCGACCGGCAGGAGCACGACGCAGCAACTGGACCAGACACGGGAACCTGACCAGACACAGCTACCTGGGGGGACGCAGCAACCTGGTGAGACGCAGGGACAAGACTGGGGGAAGGAACAGGGGCCGGGGGCAGTAGTCGCTGCTGCTGCTGCTGTTGCTGCTGCGGCTGCTGCTGCTGCTGCCCACCAGGGCCAGTGTGAAGTGTGTAGAGACCAGAGCCCGGCTCAGCCGTAAAGGTGGCAAGAGGCGTGTAAGTGTCTCCGTCAACACAAACCGCCGTCTCACCAGAGGGCTCAATCCACACACCCACGTGCTGACTCACAAGAGGCCTCACGCCCACCAAGTTCCTCGAGAACGAGGGGACGTGGAAGCCAGTCAGAGACCCAGAGGGAACAGCAGGGCACGGAAGAGTAGTAGTGTAGCGAGCAGTGACTGGTCCCGAGGTGGGATCAGCCAGAGCCACAGAGACCGGCGCAGGAATCGGAGTAAGGGTCGTGTGGTCCCGGAAGAAGCAGTGCGAAGCCCCAGAGTCCAAAGTGAAAGACAGCAAAGCGTACTCAAAAGTAGCTCTTGGACTAGTGTCTACACAAGTGCCTACACTAGCAACAGGCAACTCAGCAAGACTAGCACCTAAGCTAACAACACTCGAGTAAACAGAGTCAGAAGCACTAGAGTCAACAACAGCATACATAGCATGAGGAGTTCCTAGAGATCAACCAACTGATAAGCTGACATGCCCCAAAGAGCGGAGGTGTACGTTTGAACAAGAGGAAACCAGTCAGGGGCAGGGCCGCCAACGCCGAAGGCCAAGCGAACTTTGTCAGAGAGCTGAGCAAAGCACTGACCAGGAGGGTGGGTGCGGCCACAAGGCTGGCCTCGGCGAGCACCTGTAAAAAGCTGATAGGTGCACGAAGGGTGAACAACACCTCGCTGGGGCTGACGCTGTCCTTGCCCCGAAACCTGCTGCTGCCGCTGCTGCTGCGGGGGCTGCTGCGAGGGGAGGGGCTGCTGCTGCCGCTGGGCCAGGTACCACGCCGCTGCTCCACCCACCGCGGCCGGCAGACCAGAAGGTGGCTTACGAGCCCGGTTGTCGCCTCCACCAGCTGCAGTAGGGGAGTCACTGGCCGCTGCACGAGACGCCTCTCGAGGCCCTGCGCTCCTGCCGCCACCAGTCGGCACGCCACCCCCGCCACCTCCGCCGCCAACGCCTCCACCGCTGCCGCTGCCTGTACCCTGACCGCCCCTCTTGCCACCTCTACCTCGAGACCGCGAAGAAGTCGTAACAGCAGCTGCGGTCACGTCAGTAGCAGCAGTGGCGAGAGAGGCAGTAAAGGTGGGCAGCTGAGGGACAGTGCACCCGTGCAAGGTGGTCAGGGAGGCTAGTGGCGATGAAATAGATAGTAATCGCCATGGGGGGAGGAAGCAGTGCAAGCTGTGCCTCAGTGCAATCAGCGCGGTAGCTAGAATCAAGCGAGCGGAGGTGAGCAATCAAGTCTGCAGAGCGCTCAAACGAGGTGAGGTAAGGGAACAAGAACTGTAGGAAGAGTCGGCCAAGAGAGACAGTGGTGGGAGTAGCGTAGCGGGCCTTAATCGTAGTTAGGAACTCACTAGCAGTGCGAACCTGAGTGAAGTGGGCCTCCTCAGACTCAGGGAGGAGGCTGCTGAGAGCGATGCAGGCCGCAGCGTCACGCGACTTCCACGCCGTCAGGTCAGCACGCGGGCGGGTAAAGCGGTCCCTGGCTGCGTCGTCAGGGGTGGTGCCTAAAGGCGTAGGGTCGTCGGGCGCTGGAAGGTCACCAGTAGCGTGCGCCCAAAGGGACTCGCCCGCCTGAACCTGACTCTCTAAAAGGCGACGCGCGCGTAGGAGCCAGACCGGAAACTCGAGCCGTCTACCGTCAGTATCAAAGCGAAGAACCCTAGGGGTGGCCATAGCGTAAGCAGAAGCGACAAGTCCGGCGACGGGTGGCACTGGTAGGGACGGTGGGCGGCTAGGGTAAGTCCGTGACAGGCACAAAACACAGGCGCGACGGGCACAAGGGGCGGTCCCACGGTGGACTGAACGAGTAGGTGCAGCGGTGCGAAGGGAGGGCCTAATGAGCGGGCTCGCAGCGGGCCTAACGAGCAGGCGCGGCGGCGGGCTGAACTGGCAGGCGCGGCAGCTGTAAGGGAGGGCCCGCGACGAGCAGGCGCGGCGGCGGGCGGTACGGGCAGGCGCGGCGGCGGGACGAGCGGGCCCGCGGCAGGCCTTACGAGCAGGCGCGACGGTGGGCAGTACGAGCAGGCGCGGCGACGGGCGAAACGGGCAGGTGCAGCGGCACGCGCGGCGCGCGAGCGGGCGTTTAGGGCAATGGGGGGAGGGCGCGACGTGACGGGCAGTGGGGTAGGGCGCGCCGCGACGAGCAGCGCGGGGGAGGGCGTGAAGGGGCGGGAAGCAGGGGAGAGCGGGACGCGACGGGCAGCGGGGGAAGGCGCGACGCGGCGGGTAGCGGGGGGAAGGCGCGACGTGACGGGACGGGGGAAGGCGCGATGTAACGGGCAGGGGAGGGGGGGGGGGGGGGGGGGAGGGCGCTACGCTACGCGGAAAGCGGGTCGGCGGAGTGGGCGCTAACGAACGAGCGAGACTGGATCGGGCCGGCGCTAGGCTCGGGCAAGATGGGTGCGACTAGTACGACAGAGCGAGACAGGCTCGGGCGGAACGAACGAGGACGGGAGGAGCGGGATTCCACAGGATCCTAACTCGGGTGATACCATGACAAGAATGAAAGTGTAAGTGTTGTTGATGTGGGTTGGGGTACATATAGCAAACCCTAACATTTGTACCCCCTAAGACAAACCTCACTAGAGGCTACAACATTTGACATCGTCCTCCACTTGCTCAGTATATCTTGTTCAACATAGAGCACAATGCATTTGTGTCTAATGAGTCCATGCAAGTTGTTTAAGCTCACAAGCGAGTGTTTCAGGTTGTGCGTGAGAAAAGAATGAGTCACACAGTGAGTACCAAGGCCGTAGTTGCCTTTGACTGGACTGTTAGGGCGTGTTCCTACGGCCCCTTATCAGGAACCTCTTATCAGACTTGCCTGGTAAAATGCACGAAGGGTTTAGGGTTTGCGCGAATTTCAGGGTTTGCACGAATTTCAGGGCGTGTCAAGGTATGCTCGTGCCAACCATTAGAAGTGTCCCGATTGGAGCCATCCTTTCAGGAGCGCCCGGACCAGAGCCATCCCTATGGGAGCGCACTGGACCAGAGCCATTCAGTTGGGAGCGCGCCTGACCAGGGCCATCCCTTGGGGAGCGCACCAGACCAGAGGCATCCCTTTGGATGCGCACTGAGATTGATGTCAACCTGGAGGAGCGCACTGAAAGCACAGGCACAGCAGCATGGCAGCGGATTATCATCCTTCCACCCCCACCAATTTCCTAACCCACTCTCCCGAACACCCTGACAAGCAGGGTGCAAAAATGGGACCCACGATCATTCCACTTCCGCAAATCCCAACCACCTCCCCACTGCTGCAATCTGATAAAGGCTCTGCTTCTGTGCTCTCCACCTTCATCTTGCTGGAGTATGCCTTCATTGCCTCTCAAATGGCTCTTCTTTCTTTCTTTCTTCGCTGTTGTTGTTGTTGTTGTTGTTGTTTTTGTTGTTGTTGTTGTTGTTGTTGTTGTTGTTGTTGTTGTTGTTGTTGTTGTTGTTGTTGTTGTTGTTTTTTTTTTTTTTTTTTTTTTTTTTTTTTTTTTTTTTTTTTTTGCCCTTTCTCTTTCTTTTTTTAACTCTTGCAGAATCTAGGTCCTTTTTTTCCACGGAGATCCACTGAGAAGTGCTGAAGGGAGGTCGGTCTCCCTTTCTCATATTCCCGCTGAGCTTGGAGCGAATCACAGCGGCGCTTATGGTCTCCACGGACGATGTGAGCTTGCAGCCAGCCCCACCTTGGTCGTCGATCCAGCGCGAAGCTTCCGTGCAAACGTGGAAATAAAAACACCAATCCCTCGCTCCTCCTGCTGCTTCGTGTCGTTGGAGCACCGTCTGCTTCGCACCGGCCTCTCAGCTGCAGCGGCTCGTGCGGGACATGGAATCAACGTTGTCCCCACGGTGCGGCTTTTCACGATCGCTCTCTGACCGCTTGGCTTGGGGATGCGAGACGGCAACACGTGTGGTGTAGGTACCGAGCTTGTCCTTGACTTCCCCAATCCAGCTACTATGGCCGTCAGGGAATTTTCAGCCGGCGGTAGCGATGTTATAGATTGCGACGTCACCAATTCCGACATCACCTGCTCCGAAACCGGTTCTGGCGTGATCGGTTCGGGCATCACTGGTTTCGACGGCACAGACAGTACAGGCGCCACGGGATCTGACATTGCCCGATCAAGAATCGATGGATCTGAGCATGTCAAAGCGAACGCTGTCGAATTCGATGTCGCTGGATCGTCTGACATTCCTAAGCGGCGCTGCAGCGGCAATAAGACTGGCTCCAGAGCGGCTGGCGACGTCGACGTTCTCAGTGTTAGTGTCAGCGTAGGACAGCTTCGCGTCGCTGGCGTCAGGCTGAGGCTGCTAACCTGGCGGAGTTCGCTCGCATAGCTTGAGGCGCTTCGAGGCTGCGGCAGCGATGGCTGCGTCGATTTGTTGCTATCGAGGCTCTTCCAGAAGCTAAGAGTGTTGAAGTACGATGGGCAGTCAGAACCTGAGGCCATAGTGCTGATTCTTCACGGGATGAGCTAGACGGTTATTACGCTAGAGCTGATGGTATGTACAAACTTAGTTGGGATGATAGCGTAGATGCTCAGGCGGATTATTATACAAATGGTCATTGAACAGGGCGCGCTATCTCAAATGGTCACGGGGTTAACACGAACGGTCACTGAAACGGGCAAGCCTATCACATATGGTCAATTATTTATCGCGGATAGTCACTCGTTGCCTCGCATTTATATCACAAATGGTCACTCGATGAAACCCCCAAGGAAAGTTGAAACTTCCTGAGCCACTGTGGAAAAACTGTAGGGATTTTGAGGAATCTTAATTTCGATTGTTTGTTACCCCTCGCATGATTCTCGCCTGACATCTAGGACTAAAGAAAAAAATAAACCCCTATAGGATGGAACACCCTTCGGGAAGCATCAACCCTAAACACCATGCGAAATGTGTTTAGGGTTGATGTCTCCCGAAGAAAATCCAATCCGAATGGGTTTTAGTTTTTTTTCACTTGGGAACAAAAATAAACATCAAGTTTCACCCGTCTAAAAGTGATATTCTTAGGGACATTATGCCAAAATCAAACAGTGGAAAATGCAATAGTGAACACTGCGCCACGAGCTAACTTTCCGATGTTGCCAAGAAATTTTGCGGATTTTATACGATTTTGCGAGAGTGGTTGTGAAAAATATTTCGTAGGTAACAGCGTGACAGTGTGATAACGCATGGGGAAGCATTTCAACTTTCGGGCGGGCGTTTCTTTCAGTGACTATTCGTGATAGCATCATAGGGTGACGAGTGACCATCCATGACGAATCGGTGGCCATCCGTGATAGATTTGCCCGTTTCAATAACCGTTCGTGATAACCCCGTGACCATCTGTGATATCGCACCCTGTTCAGTGACCATTCGTATAATATCCCTGCTCAGGCTGCAAATTTGTAGACATTGTCAAGTGGGGGAATGGAGGGAGGGGAAGCGAACGAGGTCCTCGGGCTTGCCGGGAAGAAAGGCTGTTCAGGCTCGGAAGCAGGGTTTGCTAGGCTCGGGGGCGAGAATGGCGAGAGGTATTCTCGAGACCTTGACCTGCCCAACTTTGTGCTCATTTGCCCATGCAAAGTTCGTGTGGCTGCCCGGGTCCGATTTTTGGTCGGCGCTCCTACCACAGCGAGACTCTTTGGTTCAGCACTGGGAGGGAATCAAGCCCACGAGCATTTTGGGTCACCGCTGGCATTTCAAAGACTGCCCTGAACAATGTTTGAATAGCTGTGAAAAGTTTATGGCCGCGCTATGTTCGGCGGGAGTTGGCAAAATTTGAACTCATAACAAGCGACCTCCTCGGGGGAAGCCAGTCAACACCAGTGTTTGACGACAAATGCATGTAAACCATACTCACGACCTTCCACATCGAAATACCGCACTGGATCTCCCTAAAATTTGTTACCCCTAAAGCTTCGCATGTGAAGCTTCGAATCGAACTTTGGTGCCGAACCTCCTTACCTTGCTATTGCGCGGAACCAATTCATGTTATGAGATTCTAAATTAGTGTAGGTGCACTATTTCAGTTATTGTAAGTAATGTGGGTAATGCGACGGATGTAAGGATCTAATCTCATTTCCCTTAACAAATGCTAACTTGCAACCACAATTGCATATCACTGGTAATGATGAATGTCTAGGTTGGGCTCAACTGGGAGGGAAACGCCTGCATACATTCCTACGTATATCGAACACCCTACCCTATTTAATATTCTATGGCATATAGCAACCAGAGTTCTTACGCCTCATCGGAGAGTGAGATGCAGTGACAAAAACATGTTTCGGTTAAATAGTTCCAATAGATATTGCGCTGCCGCTAGGAGCACCCGTTGCCCCAACCATAAGCTTCTGGAACAATTTGTCAAACTGCAATGATGTTTGGGGCTGTATAGGCTGTAGTGGGGTAGCCCATAAGGGGTACAACCCAAATGAGGGTTAGCATTTGTACCTACTTCTCTGCTCAATGCATTCATTTCTCGCTTACTATTCTGACATGGTTTCAGAGCAGTAGGTCCGTAGGACCGTTTTTTTTTTTTTTTTTTTTTTTTTTTTTTTTCCGGGCCCACTATTAGCTAATAACCGACTGCGGTTACCACGCTACCCCATGCTCTGCCCTGCGTCGCGCCGCCCGCGCACGCCCTGCCCTGCCCTGCCTTGCATCACGCTGCCCGTGTGCGTCCTGCCCTGCGTCGCGCTGCCCCGCGCACGCCCTGCCCTACGTCGCGCTGCCCCGCGCGCGCCCTGCCCTGCCCTGCGCCACCCGCGCGCCGCCACGTGCAGCCCGCGCCCCGCCCGTCTGCAGCCCGCGAGCCGCCCTGCTGGCCGCGCGCTGCCCTTCGCAGTCCGCGCGCGCCCTTGCAGCCCGCGCGATGCCCTTTGCAGCCCAGCGCACCGCCCTGCTGGTCGCGTGCCGCCCCTACCTTCCCGCGAGCCGCCCCTGCCTACCTGCGCGCCGCCCTTTGCAGCCCGCTTGCCGCACTGCCTGCCCGCGCGTCGCCCCTACCTGCCCGCGCGCCGCCCTCTGCAGCCCGCTCGCCGCCCTACTGGCCGCGCGCCGGCCCTGCCTGCCTGCGCGCCGCCCTGAAGCCCACGCGCCGCCCTACTCTGGCCGTGCGCCGCCCTTCCCTGACCGTGCGCCGCCCCGCCCTACCCTACACGCTACCCTAGTGCTTGCTCGCCGCCCTGCCTTCTCTGAGTGCTGCCCTGCTGGTCGCACGCCTCCTTGCTTTGCCCGCTATGACTTCTCTTCGTGGTAGCGGTGGGAGTGGTGGCGGCGGTGGTGGCAGCAGTGGGAGTGGTGGCGGCATCCGTAGTGGTAGTCGCGGTGGAGCTGTAAAGTGGGGAGTTTCTGGCGGTGGCCAGATGCAACTCCAGCGGCGTCCGCGCGAGACCCTTACGCCCCAGCAGCTTCGTGAGTGGTACGCTCAGCATGGGGCGTCTTGGAGTAATGATCGCTCGCTGCCCGTACGTCATTCGCACAGGTGATCGGGCTGGTCAGACTTGCGGGACAGTTGGCCACACACAATCCCGATGCTTCTCCTGTCTGAGTCTGAGCGACGCCTGGAACGCAGAGTTTGGCGACAAGGCTGAGCTCCCCCGCTGGCTAGAGCTGCTTCGGAACAATGTGGATATATTTGCTCTAGACTATGACGCTATCCTTACTGCCATGTATGCTTTGACTGTTGGTACCGAGGGTGACTGTTTCCTGTGTGTGCCGCTCGACCCTGGTATAGAGGCTGTTGCTCTAGGTGCTAGTGAGTCTGCTCTGTCTGGTACTTCGCTTGCTAAGGCCTTGCACACCTTCATGCTTGACTCAGGTGCTTCCCGCTGTTTCTTTCGCGACAGTACCACAGTCACACCACTCCCTGAACCTATTGCAGTCTCTCTGGCTGACCCCTCAGGGGGCCCAGTTCTTGCACGTTCCTCCACTGTTCTCCCATGTCCGGCAGTTCCGTCTGGATCACTAACAGATCTTCACCTCCCCTCGTTCTCTACGAACTTGGTGAGTAACGCCGTCCTTCAGGATGCTTGGGTTGATACCTTTATCCCTGGAGGACATCGTCTCGCGATCTGCACGTGTGCACGGACGGGCCGTCACCTGGCCACGTTCACCCGTCGGCTTGGGTTGAGCCTGTACACACTGACTACTGAGCCTCCTCAGGTCGCTGCGTCTGGTCAGGTGTCTGCGTGGTGTCAGCTATCAGCCCCTTGTTCGTGTCGCCTCCTCTCACACCAGACTCTCCTCTGGCACCACCGCCTTGGTCACCCCTCCCTACCACGCCTCCGTAGCATGCACTCCCGCCTCCTTGTATTTGGCCTGCCCAGGTCTCTGCCCCCCCTCCCGCGCTCGCCTGCCCCGCCCTGCCTTCCTTGCGTCGAGGGGCGGCAGCGCACCGCTCCTCACTCCTCCTCGTTTCCCCCAACGACTGCTCCCCTGCGGACTCTCCACATGGACGTGTGGGCCCAGCCCGCGTCCAGGGATAGGGCCGCGAGCGATACTTTCTGATGGTTGTTGATGACTACACACGTTACACCACGGTCTTCCCCTTGCGCAGCAAGGGGGAGGTCCCTGATGTTTTGATCCCTTGGATCCGTGTTTTCTGTCTCAATCTCCGCGAGCGATTCCACACGGACTTTCCTGTCCTGCATCTGCACTCTGACAGAGGTGGTGAGTTTTCCTCCGACCTCTTGCGGGACTTTTGTCGTGGGGAGGGCATCCTCCAGTCGTTCACGCTTCCGGCCTCCCCGCAGCAGAATGGGGTTGCTAAGCGCCGCATTGGGCTAGTCATGGAGGTGGCTCATACCTCCATGATCCATGCGGCTGCTCCCCATTTTCTATTGCCGCTTGCGGTCCGGTACGCTGCGAATCAGCTCAACCTCTGGCCCCGTGTCTCCTTACCGGAGACCTCGCCCACGCTGCGTTGGACGGGGGAGGTTGGCGATGCGTCGGTGTTCCGGGTCTGGGGCTCTCGTGCATTTGTCCGCGATACCTCCGCGGATAAGCTCTCCTCCCGCCCCATTCCCTATGTCTTCCTTGGCTTTCCCACTGACGCGCCTAGTTGGCAGTTGTACCACCCTAACTCGTGCCATGTCCTGTCCTCTCAGGACGTCACGTTTGACGAGTCGGTTCCCTTTTACCGTCTCTTCCCCTATCGCACTGCCCCTCTCCCCGCCCCGCCGCTCTTCCTCGCTCCAGGTCCCCCTCCGGTAGACCCCCTCCCCCCTCAGGGTCCTGCTCCTTCAGGTGTGTCTCAGGTAGACCCACTCCCCTTGGTTGAGCCTGTCGAGGTCACTGGTGACTCTGGTGCTGCTGGGGGTGGTGCTGCTCGGGGTGCTGCGTCCGGGGGTGTTGGGCCTGCAGGTGCGGAGCCTGAGCGTGCGGAGCCTGGGGGTGCTGAGCCTACGAGTGCGGAGCCCTGGGGTGCTGAGCCTGAGCGTGCGGAGCCTGGGGGTGCTGAGCCTGCGGGTGCGGAGCCTGGGGGTGCTGAGCCTAGGGGTACTGCGTCTACACTACGAGAGCCTCTCTCACCACAGCAGCTGCGCGAGTGGTACGCTCGGCGCACCCGCCTTCGGAGTGGCGCTGCTGGAGCTGGAGGCCCTGGAGCTGCTAGTCCTGGAGGTGCTGGAGGTACTGCTGGTACTGAAGGTACTGGGGGTACTGGAGCTACTAGTCCTGGAGGTCCTACCGGTGCCTCGCCACAGCAGTCTAGCTGGAGGGAGCCTCTCTCACCAGAACAGCTGCGCGGGGGGTACGCTCGGCGCACCCGCCTTCGGAGTGGCGCTGCTGCAGCTGGAGGCCCGGCCGCTGGAGGCACTGACACTAGAGGCACTAGAGCTGGAGGCGCTGGAGCTGGAGGTACTGGGGATGCTGGAGCTACTGGACGTACTATAGGTGACTTGCCACCGCAGTCTAGTCGGCGAGAGCCTCTCTCCCCACAGCAGCTGCGTGAGTGGTTTGCTCGGCGCACCCGCCTTCAAAGTGGCGCTGTTGGTGCAGGAGGCCCTGCCGCTGGAGGCGCTGGAGCTGGAGGCACTAGAGCTGGAGGCGCTGGAGCTGGAGATTCTGGAGCTGGAGGCGCTGGGACTGGAGACGCTGGAGCTGGAGGCGCTGGAGCTGGAGACGCTGGAGCTGGAGGTACCGGAGGAGCTGGAGCTGCTGGTCCTGGAGGTGCTCGTACTGGAGGTACTGGAGCTGCCGGAGCTGGTGGTGCTGCTGGTGCTGGAGGTGCTGGTGGTGCTAGCACTGTTAGTCCCGGAGGTGCTCGTACTGGAGGTGCTGGAGCTGTCAGAGCTGGTGGTGCTGCGGGCTCTGGAGCTGGAGGCACTGGAGTTGGAGGAGCTGGAGCTGTTGACCTGGGAGCTGGAGGTGCTGGAGTTGGAGGCGTTGGAGTTTGAGGCGCTTGAGCTGGAGGTTCTGGAGCAGCTGGAGGCCCTGGAGCTTCTGGTACTAGTACTAGAGGTGCTGGTGCTGGAGGATCTGGAGCTAGTGGTACTGCACAGCGGCGAGTGTTCTGCGCTCTACCAGCACCGTCGTCTCTGCCACTGCTTGACTCCGTGCTTCGCCAGGTTCTTAGCCTCCCGTCTTCTACTGGCCTCCCGTTACAGCCAGGCTCCCCACTGCCTGCTCCTTCTCCTTACCCTGAGCAGACAGACTCGCTTAAAGAGCGTCGTGAGCCTGCGTCTCGTCCTGCCTCGCCTGTTCGCGCTGTTCGCACTGGCCGCCGTGTTCCTCGTCCGCGTCCTCCTCCTGTCCCTGGCACTCACACTATGACACTTCGTCCTTCCTCTGTTCCACAGCGTGTTCCCCTGCCGTCTCCTCCTGCGTCCTCTCTTCCGCACGTTCCGGACCCTGAGTCTGACCTGGTTCGTGCTGCCAGCCCTACTGTCACGTGTCTCATAGCCACTAATGGCATAGACCCCTCGTTTGAGTCTGCTGCTGCGTCTGCCTTAGTCACTGAGCTTGTTGACTTTGCTGCTGCTTGTCGCCTCGGCTACGCCGCTAGTCTTATTGCTGAGTCTGAGTCTGTCTGTCCTCCATCCGTCGGGGGTGAGTGTGCTCTTGGCACAGACGTCCTTGAGGACACGCAGGAGGACTTTGAGTGTCTTGCAGCTGCTGTACCTCATCTCGTGGCCATGCTGCTTGCACCTGAGGGAGACCCGGATGCACTGGACATCCCGACCCCGCGCTCTTACGCAGAGGCGATTACGGGTCCCTACTCCTCTCAGTGGCAGACAACCATGGACGCAGAGATGGCATCCTGGAAGTCAATAGGCACTTGCGCAGACGCAATTCCCCCTCCTAGGGCGAACATAGTCGATGGCATGTGGATTTTCAGGTTGAAGCGGCCGGGTTCTCCGCCTGTCTTCGCATGAGGCGTTAGTCAGCGACAGGGAGTTGACTTCATCCTGAAGTTCTCCCCTACCCCAAAGATGACCACTCTTCGGGTGCTGCTGCATGTTGCTGCTCAGCGTGACTACGAGCTTCACTCCCTTGACTTCAGCACAGCTTTCTTACAGGGCAGCCTGCACGAGGAGATCTAGCCGCGCTGCCCACCTGGCTTCCCTGGGTGGTTTCCTGCAGGTACCAAGTGGAGCCTCCGGCGGCCAGTCTACGGTCTCCGCTAGGCGCCTCGTGAGTGGCACGACACACTGAGGACGACACTTGCGGCTCTTGGGTTTGCTCCTTCGACTGCAGACCCGTAGCTGTTTCTACGCTACGACACTTCGCTGCCGCCGTTCTACATCCTCGTGTACGTCGAGGACTTGGTTTTTGCCACTACTGACACTGAGGCACTCGCCCTTGTGAAGTCAGAGCTGCAGAAGAGACACACGTGCACAAACCTGGGTGAGCTGCGCAGCTATCTTGGCTTGCAGATCACCCGGGACAAAGCACGGCGCACCATCACCTTGACTCAGTCACACATGGTGCAGCAGGTCCTTCAGCACTTCGGCTTCACTTGGTCCTCGCCACAGTCCACTCCTCTGGCTACCGGTCACTCGCCCTCAGCTCCACCTTCGAACGAGGTCGTAGAGCCGAGTGGTCCGTATCCAGAGCTTGTGGGCTGCCTCATGTACCTGATGACCTGCACTCGACCTGACCTTGCCTACCCTCTTAGCATCCTGGCATGCTACGTTGCGCCCGGGCGACACCCATGAGAGCACTGGGAGGCTGCTAAGAGGGTGTTATGCTACTTGTGCAGTACATCGGACATGGGGCTCGTGCTTGGAGGACGGAGTCAAGTTGTCCTCACTGGACACTCCGACGCGTCCTGGGTTGACAACCTGGCTACGCAGCGGTCGTCACAGGGTTACACGTTCAGCCTTGGCTCCGGCTCTGTTTCTTGGCGGTCTACCTGCTCGTCTTCTGTTCTCAGCTCCAGTTGTAAGGCTGAGATCTACGCAGGAGCCATGGCTGCACAGGAGTTATGCTGGCTCACCTACCTGTTGACCGACTTGGGAGAGCGGCCTCGTTCTCCTTCAGTTCTGTATGTAAACAACAAGGCCGCTATGGCCTTGTGCCAGGAGCATAGACTGGAGCCCAAAACGAAGCACGTCGTGAGTTATAGCAGCGTGGTCAGCTTCGTCTTGCTTACGTGGCCACTCGGGCTAACACTGCTGATATATTCACCAAGGCACTTCCGCCTGGTGATCATCAGCGTTCCTATATTGCTTTAGGCCTTGTGCCTGCTTCGTATGACTTGCTCACTGCGTGCCTGTGCTTGTACTGTGATATATATATATATATACTTGCATGCTTACTCTTTCTAGATAGTGATCACTGTACTGTTTGCTCTCTTTTATATAACTCTGCATGTGAACTGGCCTTGTGGCCATTTGCTTGTGCTTAGAATGTGTGGTGACTTCGTGATCCACCCTGAGCTTGCTTTGCTCTTCTTGACTGGTCTTGTGACCACTAGTTCTCCCCCACTTTGTCTATGGGGGTGTGTCAAACTGTAATGATGTTTCAAACTGCTGCTGCTGCTGCTACTCGTGCTACTGCCTTCACTCCGTACTGCCCTAGAGGTCGCGCTCCTCCTAGCTTGCCCGCTATGACTTCACTTCGTAGTAGCGGTGGGAGTGGTGACGGCGGTGGTGGAAGTAGTGGGAGTGGTGGTGGCCGTAATAGCAGTCACTATGGCGCTGTTTGGTGCGGAGTTTCTGGCGGTGGCCAGATGCAGCTACGGCGGCGTCCGACCCTTACGCCCCAGCAGCTTCGTGAGTGGTTTTACCAGCGTGGGGGGTCTCCGCGTACTGCTCGCTGCCCGTACGTCATTCGCACAGGTCGTCGGGTTGGTCAGACCTGTAGGACACTTGGTCACGCACAGTCCCGCTGCTTCTCCTATTTGAGTGACGCCTGGCACGCAGAGTTTGGCGACGAGGCTGAGCTCCCCCACTGGATTGAGCTGCTTAGGTCGGGCGTTGATGTCTTTGCTTTAGACTATGACGCCATCCTGACTGCCATGTATGCTTTGCCTAGTGGTGCTGAGGGTGACTGTTACCTGTGTGTGCAGCACGACCCCGGTATAGAGGCTGCTGCTCTAGGTGCTAGTGAGGCTGCTGCCTTAGGTGCTAGAGAGTCTGATCTCTCAGGTACTGCACCTGCTGAGGCCTTGCACACCTTCACGATAGTACAGCCCTCACACCACTCCCTGCACCTGTTGCAGTGTCTCTGGCTGACCCCTCAGGGGGCCCAGTCCTTGCACGGTCCACCACTGTGCTTCCGTGCCCGACGGATCCGTCTGGCTCACTGTCAGGTCTTCACCTCCCCTCGTTCTCTACAAACTTGGTGAGCAACGCAGTTCTCCAGGACCAGTGGGTTGACACCTTTACCCCTGGAGGACAGCGTGTGGCGATCTGTACGTGCTCCAGGACTGGCCGTCACCTGGCCACGTTCACTCGTCGGCCAGGGTCGAGTCTTTACACACTGACGTCTATGTCTCCTCAGGTCGCTGCTGTTGGTCAGGTGTCTGCGTCAGGTCTGGTAGCCTCCCCTTGTGAGTGTCGCTCCCTGTCGCACCAGACTCTTCTCTGGCACCACCGTCTGGGTCACCCCTCCTTGCCACGTCTACGTGGCACGCACTGTCGCCTCCTTGTGTCTGATCTTTCCAGGTCTCTCCCTCCCCTCCCTGCCTCGCCTGCGGGCCCTGCCTTCCTTGCGTCGAGGGGCGGCAGCGCGCCGCTCCTCACTCCTCCTCGTTTCCCCCGACAGAGGCTCCCCTGCAGACCCTCCACCTGGACGTGTGGGGCCCAGCCCGCGTTCGTGGACAGGGCGGTGAGCAGTACTTTCTGCTGGTTGTCGACGACTACTCGCGTTACACCACGGTCTTCCCCTTGCGCACCAAGGGTGAGGTCCCTGCTGTCCTGATCCCTTGGATCCGAGCAGTTCGTCTCCAGCTCCGCCGGAGGTTCTGTACGGACGGACCTTCCTCTCCTGCGTCTGCACTCTGACAGAGGTGGTGAGTTCACCTCCGACCTCTTGCGGGCCTTCTGTCAGGGGGAGGGCATCGAGCAGTCGTTCACGCTTCCGGGCTCACCGCAGCAAAATGGGGTTGCTGAGCGCCGCATTGGCTTGGTCATGGAGATCGCTCGTACCTCCTTGATCCATGCGGCGGCTCCCCATTTTCTGTGGCCGTTTGCGGTCCGCTACGCCGCGCATCAGCTCAACCTCTGGCCCCGTGTCTCCTTGCCAGACACCTCGCCCACACTGCGTTGGACGGGAAAGGTTGGCGATGCGTCGCGTTTCCGAGTCTGGGGTGCTCGTGCCCTTGTCCGCGATACGTCCGCGGACAAGCTCTCCTCCCGCACCATTCCCAGTGTCTTCCTTGGCTTTGTCCCTGACGCGCCTGGCTGGCAGTTTTACCACCCCACCTCGCGCCGTGTCTTCCCCTCTCAGGACGTCACGTTTGACGAGTCGGTTCCTTTCTACCGTCTCTTCCCCTACCGCACTGACCCTCTCCCTCCCCCGCCACTTTTCCTCGCTCCAGGTTCCCTTCGGTAGACCCCCTCCCCCCTCAGGGTCCTGCTCCTTCAGGTGTGTCTCAGGTAGATTCACTCCCCTTGGCTGAGCCTTTGGAGGTCACTTCTGACACCTCTGGCCCAGCTGAGGGGGGTGACGTTGCTGCTGACGCCCCGGCGGCCTACCGCCGCACACCACACTTGGAGACCCCTCCAGGATTCCCGCCGCGACCGTCTTCGCCGCCTCTGCAGCCGGTTACTGTTGACTCTAGTGCTACTGGGAGTGGTGCTACTCGGGGTGTTGCGTTTGGGGGTGCTGAGCCTGTGCGTAAGGTGCTGGGGGGTGTGGAGCCTGGGGGTGCTGAGCCTACGAGTGCGGAGCCAGAGGGTGCTGAGCTCGAGGGTGCCGAGTCGGGGGGTGCTGAGTCAGCTGACGTTCCTCTGGGTCTCGTTTCCCGGCGGGGACCTCTCTCACCACAGCAGCTACGAGAGTGGCTTGCGTGGCGTACCCGCCTGAGGAGTCGTGTTGCTGGAGCTGGAGGTCCTGCTGCTGGAGGTACGGCTGCTCGAGGTGCTGCGGTGGGAGCTGATGGTGCTGCTTGTCGTGGAGGTGCTGGGAGTGCTGGTGTTTCTGCTTATGGAGGTGCTCGTACTGGAGGTACTGGAGCTGCCAGGACTGGTGCTGCTACTGGAGCTGGAGGCCCTGGAGCTGCTAGCGCTGGAGGTGCTGGTGGTGCTGGTGGTTCTGGAGGAGCTGGAGCTGTTAGTCCTGGAGGTGCTCGTCCTGGAGGTACTGGAGCTGCCGGAGCTGGTGGTGCTGCCAGTACTAGTGGTGCTGGTGGTGCTAGCGTTGCTGGTCCCGGGGGTGCCCGTACTGGCGGTACTGGAGGTGCTCTCTCACCTCAGCAGCTGCGCGAGTGGTACGCTCAGCGCTACCGCCTTCGGAGTGGTGCTGCTAGAGCTGGAGGCCCTGGAGCTGTCGACACTGGAGTTGGTGACCCCGGAGCTGGAGGTGCCGGTTCCGAGTGTGCTACTGCCGGAGGTACTGGGGCTGGAGGCCCTGGAGCTCGTGCTGTTGACCCTAGAGTTGGAGGCCCCGGAGCTGGAGGTGCCGGTTCTGGGGGTGCTACTGCTAAAGGTACTAGGGGTGGAGGCCCTGGAGCTGGTGCTGTCGCCCCTGGAGTTGGAGGCCCCGGTGCTGGGAGTGCTGGTGTTTCTGGTTCTGGAGGTGCTCGTACTGGAGGTACTGGAGCTGCCGGGACTGGTGGTGCTGCTGGTGCTGGTGGTTCTAGTTCTGGGAGTACTGCTACTGGTGGTGTTAGTGTTCGAGGCACTAGAGCTGGAGACGGTGGTGCTGGAGCTACTGGTGCTGGTGGCACTGCTCAGCCGCGGCTGTTCTTCGCTCCGCCATCACCGTCGTCTCTGCCACCGCCCGACTCCGTGCTTCGCCAGGTTCTTAGCCTCCCGTCTTCTACTGGCCTCCCGTTATAGCCAAGCTTCCCACTGCCTGCTCCTCCTCCTTACACTGAGCAGACAGACTCGCTTACAGAGCGTCGTGAGCCTGCGTCTCGTCCTACCTCGCCTGCTCGCACTAGTCGTCGTGTTCCTCGTGAGCGTCCGCCTCCTGTCCCTGGCACGAACACTATTGCACTTCGTCCATCCTCTATTCCACTGCTTGCTCCCAAGCCGTCTCCTCCTGAGTCCTCTCTTCCGCACGTTCCGGACCCTGAGTCTGACCTGGTTCGTGCTGCTCACCCTACTGTCACGCGTCTGTTAGCCACTGTTGTCACTGACCCGTCGTTTGAGTCTTCTGCTGCGTCTGCCTTAGTCTCTGAGCTTGTTGACTTTGCTGCTGCTTGTCGTCTCGACTACGCTGCCAGTCTAGTTGCTGAGTCTGAGTCTGTCTCTCCTCCGTCCGTCGGAGGTGAGTGTGCTCTTGGCACGGACGTCCTTGAGGACAGACAGGAGGACTTTGAGTGTACCACTGCACCTCATCTCGTGGCCATGCTGCTTGCCCATGAGGGAGACCCGGATGCACCAGACATCCCGACCCCGCACTCTTACGCAGAGGCGATTACGGGTCCCTACTCCTCTCAGTGGCAGACAGCCATGGACGCACAGATGGCATCCTGGAAGTCCACAGGCACTTACGTCGATGAGGTTCCCCCTCCTGGGGCGAACATCATCGATGGCATGTGGATTTTCAAGGTGAAGCGGCCGCCGAGTTCTCCGCCTGTCTTCAAGGCTCGTTACGTTGCACGAGGCTTCAGTCAGCGACAGGGAGTTGACTTCTTCTAGACCTTCTCCCCCACCCCGAAGATGACCACTCTTCGGGTGCTGCTGCATGTTGCCGCTCAGCGTGACTACGAGCTTCACTCTCTAGACTTCAGCACAGCTTTCTTACAGGGCAGCCTACACGAGGAGATCTGGCTGCGCCGCCCACCTGGCTTCACTAGGTCGTTTCCTGCAGGTACCCAGTGGAGCCTCCGGCGGCCAGTCTACGGTCTCCATCAGGCGCCTCGTGAGTGGCACAAGGACGACACTTGCGGCTCTTGGGTTTGCCCCTTCCACTGCTGACCCGTCGCTGTTTCTACGCACCGACACTTCGCTGCCGTCGTTCTACATCCTCGTGTACGTTGACGACTTGGTCTTTGCCACTGCTGACACTGAGGCACTCGCCCTTGTGAAGATGGTGCTGAAGAAGAGACATACGTGCACAGACCTGGGTGAGCTGCGCAGCTACCTTGGCTTGCAGATCACTCGGGACAGAGCACGACGCACCATCACACTGACTCAGTCACACATGGTGCAGCAGGTCCTTCAGCGCTTCGGCTTCACTTGGTCCTCGCCACTGTCCACTCCTATGACTACCGGTCGCACGCTCTCAGCTCTGCCTTTGGATGAGTCCGTAGAGCCGAGTGGCCCGTACCCAGAGCTTGTGGGCTGCCTCATGTACTTGATGACCTGCACTCGACCTGACCTTGCATACCCCCTTAGCATCCTAGCTCGCTACGTTGCGCCTGGGAGACACCGGCGAGAGCACTGGGAGGCTGCTAAGAGGGTGTTGCGCTACTTGTGCAGTACATCGAGCATGGGGCTCGTGCTTGGAGGACGGGGTGAGGTTGTCCTCACTGGACACTCGGACGCGTCTTGGGTTGACGACCTGGCTACGCAGCGGTCGTCACAGGGTTACACTTTCAGCCTTGGCTGTGGCCTTGTCTCTTGGTGGTCTACCCGCTCGTCTTCTGTTCTCAGCTCCAGTTGTGAGGCTAAGATCTACGCCACAGCCATGGCTGCACTGGAGTTACGCTGGCTCACCTACCTGCTGACCGACTTGGGAGAGAGGCCTCGTTCTCCTCCAGTTCTGTACGTCGACAACAAGGCTGCTATTACCTTGTGTCAGGAGCACAGACTGGAGCACAGAACGAAGCACATCGCTCTTCGTTACTTCCTTGCTCGAGAGTTGCAGCAGCGTGGTCAGCTTCGTGTTGCTTATCACTGTACTGTTGTTGTTGCATATATACCTCTGCATGTGAACTGGCCTTGTGGCCCTTTGCTTGTGCTCGGAGTGTGTGGTGACGTTGTGATCCACCCTGAGCTTGCTTTGCTTTTCTTGACTGGTCTTGTGACCCCTTGTTCTCTCCCACTTTGCCTATGGGGGTGTGTCAAACTACATCTGTGCTAGTTCTGTGTAGGCTATAGTGGGGTAGCCCATATGGGGTACAACCCAATGTTAGGGTTAGTACTTGTACCCACATTTCATTCAATGCATTCATTCCTGCTTAGAATTCTGACAGGGTCGCGCGTCGTGAGGCAACGGCGGGGCGCGCGCTGCGTAGGGGCGTGTCGCGCGCACTAAGCAGGGGCGGCGCGCGATTAGGCAGGGGCGGGACGCGCAGGCTCCAGACTAAGGCGCGCGCTAGGCAAGGGCGCGGAGGCTAGGCGGGCGGGTGGCAAAAGCGGGGCGCGCTAGAGAGGGCTAGGCGCGCGGGAGGGGCACTACCTAGGAGTGGACGGAGCGAGTTAGGCTAGGTTAGGCGAGAGTAGGCTAGGGATGGAACCTGCTGATACCATCTCAGAGTATAGTGGAAATGAATGTCGACTAGTGGGGGAAGGGGTGGTACAAGTGAAGTGTCGAGAGAAGCATATACCCTCTACTGTGAACCTCACTGTAGCCTAAAAGTCTAGCAAACACATAAACAACATTTGACATCCACCACTTCCTCTCTCCCCTCCCAAAGTCCACCATTCCTCTCGTCCCTAACCCCAATCCACCACTTCCTCTCGTCCCTTCCCCCCAGTCCACCACTTCCTCTCGTCCCAGCACGCCCTTCACAACAGCAATAGCAACAGCAACAGCAACAGATGCAGCAGTAGTACCGTAATCCCCCGTATATAAGACCCTAGGGTCTTATGATAATCACCCCTAAATAGGCTGGGGGGTATAATTACATGGTGTATTTTTTAGAAGACCCGGGTCTGTTCATATTGACATTTATAAGAATGTAGTTTTGGAGCTCAAAGTAGTGATTTGGAAGTGCTCCGTTTTAGCTCCTGCCAAATATACTCGAATTGGTCTCCACACGGGCCGAACCCACGTCATCACGAACCCTATCTGGGAGCCTCCTCCCATTGGCCACCAACACCACTTGGTGTCCATTAGGGTGGTAATGTGGGTGTGCATGTGTGTTCATGGGTGCGATTTGTGTTAATCAACACTGAATTTGACCATTTTGAATTGCATCTTTGTAAAATCCGCACTTCTCTAGGATGTGGGGGGGGGGTCTTATAATGTTAGGGGCCATTTGGGGGGGTATAACTCAGATGTACACGAATATGTTGGAAACAGTAAATCCTAAAGCGCCTCTGTCGTGTCGAAACAACGCACCAGAAGCGAGGCGAACCATATCGAGGCACACGCGAGTCAACCCTCGGAGGTTGAAAGAGGTTGCCGGAGGTTACGCGAAAGTCAAAGGTCAGCGACCTTTGACCTGACAAGTACAGTGCGACAGCAAGGACACACAACTGACTCGCTACAGAGCAGTTGCCCGAGTCGTCACTGTATCGAACCGCAACAGCAACAGTAAAACAGTTATAACCCTTTTCATATTCCTTGTACTCATATATAAATGCTTGTATCTCTTTGCTTTAATCAACTTACTTTGCCCTCACACACTAGCGCAAGGTGGTTCACAACTTCTTCATTAAACGCTTCCGCTATTACAATTATCCTACCCCGAATTTACCCCTGCAAAGATCCTAAGGGCTATCTCAGCCCAACATGGTATGAGAGCTATCAGGGGAAATTCAACTACTGTCAAATCATCAACAGACGACATGGCAACATACAAGGAGAGGAGTTCCTCTAATGGTTCTCCCGGGACTACTCCTACCCCACCTCCTGCCTCTGGCCTGCAGACAGAGGAAGGAACCACAACGGGACCAGCAGCGCCTTCGGCCAGCCAGCCTGCCAACTTCGACCAGAGTATGATGGAGAAGTTCTTCTCCTTCATGTCGTTTTACGAGCAACACCAGCAGTCGGCACCTGCGCAGTCAAACAACAGCAACAACAACAACGTGACTCCAATGAGTCTTGATGGCTCATCATATGCGCGCGGAAATCAGCAACAACCTACCTTTGCTCCGTATGAACGCGGGTCCATCAGCTTCATGCCGCAAGCTCCATCTGGACAAGAAAGACAACTGGATGCACTACAAGTTCAGTCGCAATTCGCGCACGTCTTAAAGCTGCAGACGTCAAGGCCCTTCGACGGAAAAGACTTCTTGACCTGGTCTTTCGAATTCGAGCTCATGATGGAAGGCGCGCAGATACTTGGGTTCTTCGACGGGTCTGTACCATACCCAACAAACGGCACACAGTATGAGAAGCAGCAGTATACATATCAGTCGATGATGGCGTATACGATCCTACTGAGAAATATCACCCCAACTCAGCAGCAGAACATACGGTCTTACCGGGGATTCGGCAACTCCGCGGAACTCGCGTACAAGCACCTGAAGGACCTATTTCAAGCAACAGACAGCGTCAGTCAAAGTCGGCTAATGGCGCAACTGACAACGGTTGAAATGAAACCAGGCGAAAAAGGGATGGCATATGTCAGCCGATGTCGCGAACTGCGCGACAAGCTTCTTCGATGCGGAGGGTCAATCTCTGAAGACGCCTTCGTGACAGTCATCATCGGCGGCCTCGGTCCTCAATGGCGCGCAACAAAGGCCATTCTCCGAGCCCACGGAAGAATCTCCGAAGCAGCGCTCTGCGCCGAAATACATGCTGAACAGCAAGACATGGACAGACATCAGTACCGGAATTCGCGTTTCACACTCAGCGACGATACAACAACAACAGCAACCGACAACAACCAAAACCCGTACCTCCGTTCTGCCACATCTGCAAGACGTCTGGGCACCCACGCACGCACTGCCCAAATCGACAACAGCCAACGCCACAACAGCGACAGCTTCGACCCTCAAGCAGCCAAGTTGCCTCAACACAAGCGAACCCCGCGACCCAGATTCAAGCCTCAACACCACCTGCGGGACAACCTGCGCAAGGAACAAGGAACATCGTCAGTTGTATGGCAAAACTGACCGACTCCTGCGTCACTGAATCACCACCACACTACTCACCGGAAGAACAGCTCGACAACAGCACACCCCGCCGCGAGTCACTGCAGCCAAACCCGACATACGCCGCCATCGCCCAGAGTGAACCATCCGGGAAGGACACATGGTTCTTGGACAGCTGCTGCGGACAGCACATGTGCTCTTCAGGACGCTTCGTACAACGAGAGTATCAACTTCAACGAGAAGTAGTCATCACCGTCGCCAACAACCAGAACCTGCGCACACGACGACAAGGCGTGGTACAACTTCAGTCACGAGAAACAAGTGTCATTCTACAAATGACCAAGGTTTTAATCGCAGAAGGTCTCGGTTACAACTTACTGAGCGTCAGTCAGTTGATGGCGAAAGGCATTCACCTCGAAGCAGACAGCACCACCCAGGAGTTCAAGCTGTACCACGGAAAAGGCGGCCTCTACATCGGAAAGGCGATCCTCAAGAATAACGTCTTCGTTCTTGATTTCGTACCAGACCTTGGCACCGCTGACAGCGACGGCATCGTCAGCTTTGCTCCTTGGACAAACCCTCCAGATCTCGACCCAAACTTCAGTCCCGATGGCTTCTGGCACTCACACACCATTCCTGAAACAGAGAGAACAAGGGCGTTAGCAACAATTCAACAAACATCGGCAGCAGCAGAGACAACATCGACAGCAGCAGAGACAACATCGGCAGCAGCAGAGACAACACCGACAACAGCAGCGGCAACATCAATCGCCGGTCCCTCAACGGCACCAATCTTCATCGACAGTTCGCCTCCGACACCCGCACAGCAGTTAACCCCGGCACCACGAGAAGTCCACCGAAGCACCAACGTCACTGCCGGCTTCTACTCCAACTCGGATCTGTATCGACGGTCACCCGGACATCGCGCCACTGAAGGTACCTGGCACGCAAGAATGGGACATCCAAGCAACACAGTGTTAAACAACACGATAAGAGCAGGATTACTCGACAAAGACTCACTTCTACTGACCGACGGCAGAGAACTTCAACGAGCCCGTGGAACGTGCTTCACTTGCCCTGAAGCCGACTTACCGCATCAGCCGTTCGTCTCACATCACAATCCAAGCGCACCTGCGTACACACCTCTCGAAAAGGTGTACAGCGACATCTTATACAACCGTGAACCCGGACAAAACGCCTACAGCTACACCATCACCTTCATCGACGCCGCAACTCGATATGTCTGGCACCTAAACCTTCCAAGTCGCGACATGGCTTTCGAAGCCTTTGTCGCCTGGCTTCCAGTCGCAGAACGAGAATCGGGAGCTAAGCTAAAAAGCTTTCAGTCAGACGGGGGAGGAGAATACACCTCACAGAGGTTCAAGCAGTACTTGGCAGAAAGAGGAATCAAGAGGCTCATCTCCCTTCCCTACGCTCACCAACAGCAAGGCGTAGCAGAAAGGATGAACAGGACGCTGCAAGCCACCATGCGCAAGCTGCTACGTGGCATGCACCTGCCCAACCACCAGTGGCCCGAAGCGATGGACCACGCCGTCATGCTGCACAACTTGCTTTCGTCATCATCGCTCCCGAACAACGCATCACCGCATCTGCTGTGGACAGGGAAATTGGGCAGCACAAAAATGTTGAGAGTCTTCGGCTGCATGGTACAGTACCGACCTCCATCTGCACGAGCTGGGCGATTCTCTCAACGCGCACAGTGGGGACTACACCTGGGCATCGCAAAACATTACAACGCGTGGAAAATCTTCGACATCAACAGCAAGGAAACAGTAGCAGCACGTGATGTCATTTTCTACGAACACCTCACCCTCGGAACTCACCTCATGTACATCGAAGAAAACAGACCTGACCTCTCGGGCGGATTTCATGGGCACCGAGCCTTCGCCTCGGCAGAAGACGAAGCTGACTGGGACGAGCAGAACGTGGAGGGAGCCTCGGAGGAAGCCGGACCTCTCCCTTACTGCTCCGTGGACATCCCAATGGACGACGACAATCCTCGCGAAAGCGTCAACGCCGAAGTCTTCTACGAACTCGCCGACAATGGTTACGTTACACCTGCACGGGTCAACACCAACGAAGCAGAACGAGTAGGACCGAATTTCAATCCAACACCTGAAACAGGAGACGAAGCTGTTTATCCCGAGGACACCACACTCCCCCGCTACTCACAGAGTGGACTGCAAATTCTCGGCCTCGTCACCGCAGTCCACGGCTCAGCCATTCCTAAGGAGCCTGCCACGGTTCAGCAGGCTCTGGGGGGGGAACACAGGGAGAAATGGCGTGAAGCCATGGACAGAGAATTAAAATCGTTGGAGAAACGGAACACCTGGAAAGTCGTTCCCATCAGCGTGGCAAGAAACAAGACCATTCTCACCGGAAAATGGGTCTTCCGCGTCAAAACGAAGGCAGACGGCACAATCGAGAAATTCAAAGCACGCTGGGTGGTACGTGGATTCGATCAGGAGCACGGACGGGACTTCACCGAGACATTCGCCCCGGTTAGCCGACACACCTCACTCCGAATTCTTCTCGCGATCGCCGCCATGAAGAAGAAGAAGCTACGACAGATCGATGTCGCCAACGCGTTTCTCTACGCACCTGTCGACGCGGAGATCTTCGTCGAACTCCCACATGGCACTAACGGAGAGCCGAACAAAGTCTGTCAACTACTGAAATCGCTCTACGGGATTAAGCAAGCCCCGCGGCTATGGCAGCAGTACCTACACGCCCGTCTCATCCGCATTGGCTTCAAACAACTACCCCACGATCAGGGGATGTACCGGCTCACGAAGAACGACGACTACGTCCTGCTAATCGTCTATGTAGACGACCTCCTCTACATCGGCTCGTCCGACGGCATCACCACCTGGTTCGAAGGGGAGCTGCAGCAAGATCTCACGCTCACGGTTTCATCTACCGTCACACAATATCTTGGGCTCAACATCCGAGAAGAAGACGACGCGATCTACCTCAGCGCCGCAAAATACGCCGACACCATCGCCAAGCGTTTCGCTCTTACACCAACCGCCATCTCCACACCATATCGCTACACGACAGGGAACAACAAGGGAGAATCCGCTCCACTCAAGCCCGCCGGTATTCGCGACTACCAGAGAAAGCTAGGTTGCCTTCTCTTCGCAGCCGTCACCTGTCGCCCAGACCTATCCTACTCCGCAAGCCAACTCGCCACCTACCTCAAAAGACCCAAAGCAGAGCACCTAGCGGAGCTCGACCGCGCTCTTCACTACTTCGTCAGCACTCCAACGATCGGCCTAACGTATCACAAGAACGCAACTACACCGACTAAGCTAATCGGCTATGTCGATGCCGATCACGCCGGCGACTCCGACAATAGGCGATCCCGCACCGGCTACATCTACCGCCTCGAGCCTATCGGTCCTATCTCCTGGCAGTCGAGCAAGCAGGAACTAATCGCCCTCTCATCAGCTGAAGCAGAATATATCGCACTCTGCTCAGCCACCAAGGAAGGACTTTACCTTCGCGAGCTGCTGGAAGAAGCGAAGTTAGCCGAGTTACCTAATTTCACTCTGTTCTGCGACAACCAATCTGCAATTCGCATCGCCAACAAAAGTGGCTTCGCGAACAGAACGAAACATATCGCCCTGCGATATTTCTTCGTGAAAGACGAGATCGAGAAGGGGAGACTTGAACTATCCTACTGTCCCACGTCCGAGATGGCAGCCGACTATTTGACCAAGAAGCTCGGAAAGCAGAAGTTCGAGTACTGCATGCTGCTGACAGGGCAAGGCCACGTCATCAGCAGCGACACTCCAGAAGCGAAGGGGAGTGTTGGAAACAGTAAATCCTAAAGCGCCTCTGTCGTGTCGAAACAACGCACCAGAAGCGAGGCGAACCATATCGAGGCACACGCGAGTCAACCCTCGGAGGTTGAAAGAGGTTGCCGGAGGTTACGCGAAAGTCAAAGGTCAGCGACCTTTGACCTGACAAGTACAGCGCGACAGCAAGGACACACAACTGACTCGCTCCAGAGCAGTTGCTCGAGTCGTCACTGTATCGAACCGCAACAGCAACAGTAAAACAGTTATAACCCTTTTCATATTCCTTGTACTCATATATAAATGCTTGTATCTCTTTGCTTTAATCAACTTACTTTGCCCTCACACACTAGCGCAAGGTGGTTCACAACTTCTTCATTAAACGCTTCCGCTATTACAATTATCCTACCCCGAATTTACCCCTGCAAAGATCCTAAGGGCTATCTCAGCCCAACAGAATAGAGTACCCGGTGCCGTATTATAGACCCGGGGGTCTACAACTGGGGGGGGTCCTATATACGGGGGATTACGGTAACAAGAGAAGCAACAACCACACACTAAGTGGCGATCATTTTAGGTCACGTAATGTTTTCATGTATGAGATATCTCAGCTCGACAGCAGCTGCTGTTTAGCATACCGTAGATGGAATACCCGGCCGGCTGCGTTGGGAGGTAAGCTTCTGTATATTTGCATTTGATATGTACATATCATGTCCTACAGCATAAGAAGGAACATTACAAATGCACAGAATTCCACCAGCTAAGCTACTGTAATGGCATTCATGGAGCATCTGTGATGTTCCTCCTTTGATCACAGCACCATCTCCCCATGCATCCTTCCCCCATTCCCCTCTCCTTCAAAGCCTGCCACCAACCAGCTTGCCCGACAGGCTGCTGCTGCTGCCCGTGAAGCCAATGAAGAGCTGCCCGTTGATGCCAGCCTGGATGGCGCTGAGCACGTCCGCCAGGTCCGCCGGCGCGACAGTGAGCACATTGGCCAGCGACCACGACACGGAGCTCAGCAGCTGCCACGTGCCGGGCAGCTGCAGCGCCACGGGTGGGGCTGCCTGCCCGCACGTGCTGTTGCCGCTGTAGATGGCCGCCGCCTGCGGTGCCTCCGCCATGCCCGTCGCCACCAGCTCGTATGCCACCGCGTATGACGAGCCCCTGCCGTGCGGAGAGGGGGGGAGGAGAGGGGGGTAGAGTGGAGGGAGAGGGGGGGTGGGGGGAGGAGGGGGGGTGGGTGGGTGGGTGGGTGTTGGGTGAGGAGCCCCTGCCGAGCCGAGCCCCTGCCGTGAGGAGAGGGGGAGGGAGGGGGGGTGCACAATAGTGGAATATTCGCTATTCACTATCTAGGTGTACTACTTCACTGGAGGGTACTACCTACTGTCGGGCAGCAACATTATGAGAGTCAGAGCTGATGGCAATGGGTGGGGGGAGCAAGATAGTGTCAATGTGGGAGAAATCACAAAGAGCCCCCAAGTAAGGAGGTGGGGGGAGGGGGGGAGGAAGGGAAGGGGTGAAGGGGAGGTGGGGGAGGTGGGGGGGGGGGGGGGGGGGGAGGGCGAGGTGGGGAAGGTGTTGGCTTACATGTTGGTGATCTGGATGTTGGCTGCTCCCACCGGGAGAAGGCCGTTGCACGAGGTGAGCACGCCACGCAGCATGCCTGCGGTGATGGGGATCGCAGAGAGCAGCAGTAGAGAAGAGTTGGATTGAGTGAGCGAGGGAATGGCGCAAGAATGGTGAACACAAGGATGCCTTCAGTGACGGGATAGTCAAGAGCAGCAGTAGAGATTGAGCACATGAGCAGCAGCAGATGGTGCAAGAATGAGCTCAGGCGATGCACGGCTGCTAAGAATGACCGATGTACGACAACAGCTGATAACACATGGCTCGGTGGCTGCGGGATTATGGTTTGCAGGGGTTTGCGGGATGAGGGTTTGTGGCAATGGGGTCTGCGAGGTTAAGGTTTGCGGGATTAGGGTTTGCGGGGTTGGGGTTTGCGGGGCTGACCTGCTGGGCGCGGCAGCAGAGCCACGAGGTCCGCCACGCCAAGGGCGTCACTCAGCGGGGCGATCAGCGCGTCCACCTGCGCAGCCAGCGCCGACACGTCCACATTCAGTGCACCCACCCTCTGAGTGAGCGCCGCCACTCGCTGACTCAGCAATGCTCGGAGGTTGGGGAGGGTCCCCATCACGTCCGTTTTGAGGGATGTAGCGCGTTTGGTGATAGCGGGGATGTTGCCTGTTACCGACGAGATGCGCGATTGGATTGCGGCAGGTGTCGACTGGGGAGCAGCGCCGCCGGGTCGCGTGATTCTAAGGTATAAGATAAGGTCGAGGTTTGCAATGCGTGCGTTTAGAGTGTCGATGCTGCTTTGGAGGGCGGAAATCTGCGCTTGAAGCGCCAATGTCGCCGCGGACGCGTTTTCGTTCAACGCGGTAGCGAGCTTGTCGAGCGATTGCGTGAGCGTTCCTTCTAGTGAAACGACCTGCGCTTGCAGCGCGGATATTAGGTCAGACACGCTAGTTGTGATCGTGCTGGTGACTTGTGCTGGTCGGTTCGGGATGCGATTCCCGAGCAATCCGTTGGAGCCGATTCTAGCCTGTGCGCATGATGCGAACAGCGCTGTTACAAGCAGCGCCGCCACAAGTGTGGACGCTAGAGGAGAGCGCGCCATGGGGACGAAATGCGGGAAACACTATAGGGAAAGAGTGTGGCGGTCAGTGATCGCTGCTGGTACCAGAACGTACGGATTTTACGCTACGTATTTTACTCGGGTGGCTGAGGAGGGCAGTCGTGGGCGATTAGGAGTGGTTGCGAAAAGCGGGAGGAAACTTGTGACTGAGGGCTGCTTTAGTAGGCTTCGGTTGTGAGGTTCAGATTGCGGCTAATTCTCGACTAAATACTCACTCGTAACAAAAGTAAACTCTCGAACCAACCCAGTAGTTTTGGGAAGGAGTCACCCCCCCCCCCCCCCCCCCCGACGCGGTGATTAACGGTTGGTTTGCGGCGATCGAATGGGGTGAGCGTGGGCGACGATGAGTGAGATGCGGCGAACCTGCGATGGGCTCGGTACGGGTTTGCACCGAATGCGATTCGCTTCACGCGGAATTGCTGTGAGCGAAACTGGCGAACTAGCTCCGGGAAGGAGAGGTCGCGCCCCGTGTTATTGAATGCGAGAAGATCTAACCGATATTAGCATATCCTTGTTTCAAACACTCAATACCACATCACTAGTGTGCTTATTTTTCACCGCATGTTTTGAGCTGTTCTATTTTAGCAAGCAAATTTTCATTTTGCACGAAAGTGGAAAACACACCCCCTTTGCCTATATATTTTATGACTCACTCGACATGCCACCTCAACTACGGCGTGCGTTACTCTGACATATTTCGTATGAAGTCATGACAAATTGCATCCACGCTGGCTTCTTTACTCCATGTCTCCTCCTCTAACCGGTGGTACAGGGCTGACGTTTCATATTAGGCCTCCCTGATTCCGGGGGAAAATTTTCCCCTCTATTATGAGTGCACATTTTTCAGAATAATACTACCCTGACTGCTCATTGTTGAAAAGTATGTAACTCTGATTGTTCAGGGTCGAAAATCGAAGATCAGAGTTAACGCATCCTTTTTTACCGGGGAAACGTCTCGCTTTGCGTCAAGTCTGCGCTCTGTGTTTCGCGCACACCTTGTGCGCGCTAATTTTCACCCGTTTAGTTTTACGAAACAGTATTTATCCGCGCGTTTTAGTGCGTGGAAGAGACGAGCGATTTCGGTCAACCAAACATTTCGATTCGATACCACAGATGTGCCAACTTTTTCATTCGCCAAGTACCCGAATGTCGCCAGCATCGCTGTGCGAAATACAAAAAATGTCTGGTAACTTTACGCACGCGGAATTACGACAGTACAACGACCTATTCGTAATGCGTGAAAATATCATATATTGAGTGTACTCACATGTTAGACATGCTGCTGTGCGTCGCTCACGCGCTGGCTGTACCACGATCAATCCGAAGGGGGATATCGGAAGGAAATTTCCAGGAACCTTCGTCCCGATACCCTTTCATTCAGGGTCAACAGGACGCATATTCTACATGTCAAGATAGGTAGTAGAAAGTTTAGAGGCAGAAAGAGGAGTTGCACTAGCAAGCAGTTGAGTACATATAGGAACCCTAGATTGGGCTGTACTCGCTATAGAGTACCCCACTGCAGGCTAGACAAATACAACATTCTGACACACCCCCATAGTCAAAGTGGGGTATAATCAGCAGAGCAAGCAGTCATAGAGCAGATTCACAAGTGCATGCAAAGCTAGAGGCATTCACAAAGGGCAAGTGAGGAGGAGGAGGCGAGACTGTAGGTGGAGAGGAGATAAGAGGCGTCGGCTGAAGCTGCAGACACACGGGCAACAGGAGTCAAACTGGCTCAGTGGCTACCGGAACAAGCGCCCCGGACTACAGGAGTAACTGGCTCCGCGGCTAAGAAGAGCGGCAGACGAGCAACGGACCCACGGGCGACTGGCGCAGCTGGCTACGACTGGGCTACCGGAACAAGCGCCCCGGACTACAGGTGCTGCTGACGACAAGACGGCAGCCTCCGCTCAACCTCCCCCGACTGTCCCACCCCCCTCTCACACACCCCCTGCTGGAACCCTAGCTCCACTCCCACGTCACCCCCCTAGCACCACTCCTTCGGCTCCCACACACCCACCCCCCTGAGCGGCAGCTGCAGCAGCGGGAGACGGAGGAGGAGGAGGAGTAGGGGACGAGGCACTCAACCTGCACCCCCATAGCCGCCACCCCCACACTCTTCACCCCCAAACCCTAATTTAGGAGAACGGGCTGTAGGAGGGGTGAGGCGCCGGTAGAAGCACGGGGGACAGTGGAGAGGGCAGGAGCAGCGAGGAACGGGCCGCCCACGGGCCTGGTAGAGCCGCCCGAACCGCGCGCAGGCGGCCCGAGCCGCGCGCGGGCCTGGCGCTTCCCGTACGGGCCGCGCGCGTGCCTGGCGCAGCCCGTACGGGCCGCGCGCGGGCCTGGCGCAGCCCGTACGGGCCGCGCGCGGGCCTGGCGCAGCCCGTACGGGCCGCGCGCAGGCCTGGCGCAGCCCGTACGGGCCGCGTGCCGGGTGTACGGGCCGCGCGCAGGCCACGACGGGCGACGGGGGGCGACGCGCGGGTCCCCGTCGCCCGTCGCAGCGCCTCCCGGGGGCGACGTGCCGAGTGACGGGGCAGGAACCCGCCGCGCGCCTCGGGGCACACGGCGGGCAGAGAACCGCCGCGCGCCTCGGGGCGCACGGCGGGCAGAAAACCGCCGCGTGCCTCGGGGCGCACGGCGGGCTGAAAACCCTAGTTTCGACGCCGCGCGCCACGGGGCGCGCGGCGGACAGGGAGTAGCAGTAGCAGTAGCAGTAGCAGCGGAAGGCTTAGGTGGTGGGCCCACCCACAGGATCGACCCAGGAGGGTCGACCTGCTCTGATACCATGTCAAGATAGGTAGTAGAAAGTTTAGAGGCAGAAAGAGGAGTTGCACTAGCAAGCAGTTGAGTACATATAGGAACCCTAGATTGGGCTGTACTCGCTATAGAGTACCCCACTGCAGGCTAGACAAATACAACATTCTGACACTACATTGACAGAGTCAGTAAGAACACTACTCTGAGCCTGGATTGAAGATTTCAGGGTTCGCTAAAGTCCTTATCTGAATGGATCAGAGTTCACAAGTCACAAATTCTGAAATGGCAGGGACCACCAAGTGACAAGCCTGTAATCACCCTGAAATCAGGGTAATTACCCTGATAAAATCAGCCCTGCGGTGGTGCCGAACTTACCGGCAGCAGCACGAGCCCCGTGTTACTTTAGAGCAGGGCTGTTGAAGTCCTCGGGACCAAAACTTTGAGTCCTGAACTGCTCGGATTCTTGCCCTGATAATCACGGAGGTGACCATTTTTTCGCCCTTACCGGTCATGGGCAGAGGCCAAGATGAAAACGTGAAGTCATGGATTTTTAGGAAAGCGTACTATACATTAAATGTCAGAATAGCTAGCAGGAATGAATGGACTAGGTCAAAGTTGGGTACAAATATGAAACCCTAAAAGGGGCTATGCCCCATATTGGCTACCCCACTACAGCCTACACATATATATTACATATATAATTTGACACACCCCCATAGGCAAAGTGGGGGAGAGCAAGGGGTCACAAGACCAGTCAAGCAAAGCAAAGCAAGCTCAGGGTGGATCACAACGTCACCACACACACTGAGCACAAGCAAAGGGCCACACGACCATTCTACATGCAGAAGTATATATGCAACAAGAACAGCACAGTGATCACCACCTAGCAAGAGCAAGCATGCAGGTATATGTATATAGATCACAGTACAAGCAAAGCCTACAGCAAGTGTGGAAACGTAGGTACAAGGCCTACCAGGTAAGTACAGAAGCGCTGATGGTCACCAGACGGAAGTGCCTTGGTGAATATATCAGCGATGATGGCCCTCGTGGCCACGTAAGCAAGACGAAGCTGACCTCGCTGCTGCAACTCTCGAGCCAGGAAGTAACGCAGAGCGATGTGCTTCGTTTTGTGCTCCAGTCTGTGCTCCTCACATAAGGCAATGGCCGCCTTGTTGTCAACGTACAGAACTGGAGGAGAACGAGGCCGCTCTCCCAAGTCAGTCAGCAGGTAGGTGAGCCAGCGTAACTCCTCTGCAGCCATGGCTGTGGCGTAGATCTCAGCCTCACAACTGGAGCTGAGAATAGAAGACGAGCGTGTAGACCGCCAAGAAACAGAGCCAGAGCCAAGACTGAAGGTGTAACCCTGTGACGACCGTTGCGTAGCCTGGTCGTCAACCCAAGACGCGTCAGAGTGTCCAGTGAGGACAATGTCACCCCGTCCTCCAAGCACGAGCCCCATGCCCGATGTACTGCACAGGTAGCGCAGTACCCTCTTCGCAGCTTCCCAGTGCACCTTTCGGTGCCTACTAGGAGCCACGTAGCGAGCTAGAAGGCCAAGAGGGTACGCAAGGTCAGGTCGAGTGCAGGTCATCAGGTACATGAGGCAGCCCACTAGCTCTGGGTAAGGACCACTCGGCTCTACGGACTCATCCGAAGGTGGAGCTGAGAGCGAGTGACCTATAGCCAGAGGAGTGGACTGTGGGGAGGACCAAGTGAAGCCGAAGCGATGAAGGACCTGCTGCACCATGTGTGACTGAGACAGTGTGATGGTGCGGCGTGCTTTGTCCCGGGTGATCTGCAAGCCAAGGTAGCTGCGCAGCTCACCCAGGTCTGTGCACGTGTGTCTCTTCTACAGCTCCGACTTCACCAGGGCGAGAGCCTCAATGTGAGCAGTGGCAAAGACCAAGTCGTCGACATACACGAGGATGTAGAACGGCGGCAGCGAAGTGTCGGTGCGCAGAAACAGCGACGGGTCAGCAGTCGAAGGAGCAAACCCAAGAGCCGCAAGTGTCGTCCTCAGTGTGTCGTGCCACTCACGAGGCACCTGGCGGAGACCGTAGACTGGCCGCCTGAGGCTCCACTGGGTGCCAGGAGGGAACAACCCAGTGAAGCCAGGTGGGCGGCGCAGCCAGATCTCCTCGTGCAGGCTGCCCTGTAAGAAGGCTGTGCTGAAGTCAAGAGAGTGAAGCTCGTAGTCACGCTGAGCGGCTATGTGTAGTAGCACCCGAAGAGTGGTCATCTTCGGGGTAGGGGAGAAGGTCTGGAAAAAGTCAACTCCCTGTCGCTGACTGAAGCCTCGTGCAACGTAACGAGCCTTGAAGACAGGCGGAGAATCCACAGGCTTCACCCTGAAAATCCACATGCCATCGACGATGTTCGCCCCGTGAGGGGGAACCTCATCGACGTAAGTGCCTATGGACTTCCAGGATGCCATCTCTGTGTCCATGGCTGCCTGCCACTGAGAGGAGTACTCACCCGCGATCGCCTCAGCGTAAGAGCGCGGGGTCGGGATGTCTACAGCATCCGGGTCTCCCTCAGGGGCAAGCAGCATGGCCACGAGATGAGGCGCAGCGGCTGCAAGACACTCAAGGTCCTCGTGCCTGTCCTCAAGGACGTCCGTGCCAAGAGCACACTCACCCCCGACGGACGGAGGACAGACAGACTCAGACTCAGCAACAAGGCTAGCAGTGTAGTCTAGACGACAGGCAGCAGCAAAGTCAACAAGCTCAGCGACTAAGGCAGACGCAGCAGCAGACTCAAACGACGGGTCAGTGACAACAGTGGCTAGCAGACGCGTGACAGTAGGGTGCTCAACACGAAACCGGTCAGACTCAGGGTCCGGAACGTCAGGCAAAGAAGACGCAGGAGGAGACGGCAGAGGAACACGCTGTGGAACAGAGGAAGGACGAAGTGCCATAATGTGCATGCCAGGGACAGGAGGAGGACGCTCACGACCAACACGACCAGTGCGACTAGTGCGACCAGTGCCAACAGGCGAGATAGGACGGGACACAGTCTCGCGACACTCAGTAAGACCTCCAGGCTGCTCAGTGTAAAGAGAGGGAGCAGGTTGAGGGGAGCCTGGCTGTAGCGGAAGGCCAGTGGAAGACGGCAGGCTAAGAACCTGGCGAAGCACTGTGTCAGGAGACGGCAGAGACGACGGCGACGGCAAAGAGAAGAACAGCCGCTGCGCAGCAGTGTCACCAGCACCAGCAGCTCCAGTGCCTCCAGCAGCTCCAGAACCTCCAGCAGCTCCAGACCCTCCAGCTCCAGCTCCTCGAGCGCCAGCACCACTAGCAGCCGCAGAACCTCCAGCGGTAGAGTCTCGAGCTCCAGCAGCGCGACCCTGACGGCGAGCGTACCACTCGTGTAGCTGCTGCGAGGAGAGAGGCGGACACGGACGAAGGCGGCCACTCCAAGGAGACCGCGCACCAGCAGTCGCAGTACCCTCAGGCGCCGCACCTCCAGACTCAGCACCCCCAGGCTCCTCACGCTCAGGCTCAGCACCCCCTGACTCAGCACCCCCAGACGCAACACCCCCTGGCGTAGCACCTCCAGTCTCCTCACGCTCAGGCTCAGCACCTCCAGACTCAGCACCCCCAGGCTCCTCACGCTCAGGCTCAGCACCCCCTGACTCAGCACCCTCAGACGCAACACCCCCTGGCGTAGCACCTCTAGTCTCCTCACGCTCAGGCTCAGCACCTCCAGACTCAGCACCCCCAGGCTCCTCACGCTCAGGCTCAGCACCCCCTGACTCAGCACCCCTAGGCATAGCACCTCCAGTCTCCTCACGCTCAGGCTCAGCACCTCCAGACTCAGCACCCCCAGGCGGAGCATTGTCAGTCTCCTCACGCTCAGGCTCAGCACCTCCAGACTCAGCACCCCCAGGCTCCTCACGCTCAGGCTCTGCACCCCCAGACTCAGCACCCCCAGGCTCCTCACGCTCAGGCTCACCACCCCCAGACGTAGCACCCCGAGCACCCCCAGCAGGACCTGAGTCACCAGTGACCTCAACAGGCTCAGGCACAGGAGGGTCTACCTGAGAAACACCTGAAGGAGCAGGACCTGGCGCGGGGAGGGGGTCTACCTGGGGAGGACCTGGAGCGAGAAAGAGCGGAGGGGGGGGCGAGCGACCGTGCGGTAGGGGAAGAGTCGGGAAAAGGGGATCGACTCGTCAAAGGTGATGTCCTGAGACGCAAAGACAGGGCTTTGGCGAGGAAGTGGTCCCTGACTGAACTGAGAGTGTCAGGGAGGCGGGTGACGAGGATGTAGAGGGTAAAGTATAACGGGGGGGGGGTTCTTGGCGAGGAAGTCGTCTGTAAGGGCGGCACGAAAGCGAGCGTCACTAGCGCGGAGGTGAGAGATAAGGTCCTCAGCGGTGGCAAACGAGGACAGGTCTGGGAACAGGTAGGGCAGGATGAGACGACCTACGGCTGCAGTGGCTGGGGAGGAATAGCGCGCAACTACAGCGTCATACAGTGCCTTAGCAGTCTCGTGCTGGCTAAAATGCGCGCGCTAAGTGATCGGTAAATGGTTGCGGATAGCGAGGCGCGCAGCAGCATCGCGAGTCTGCCACTGTGAGCGGTCAAGAGCGGGAGCAGTGTCAGCAGGAGCAACGGCAGTGCCAGACGCGTGATCGAACAGTGAAACGCCGTCTTTTGCATCAGTCATAAGAAACAGTTGCAGGTCGTCGAGCCAAGTGGCAAACTCAATCGGGCGACCGTCAGGCTCAAACGCGAGAACATTAAGCGTCGCCATAATCGCAGCGCAGGCTAAGGCAACAGGCAGAGGCAGTAGGCACAGGCAGCAGTCAAAGGCAGCAGGCGCAAAAAGCAGTGCAGACAGCGCGCAGGTGGGGCAGGCGGCCGCGGCAGCAAGTCTGGCGGTGCGCGGGGCTGCAGGGCAGCGCGACGGGCAGCGCGCGGGGCTGCGGGGCTGCGCGACGGGCAGCGGCAGGGCGCGCGCGGGGCTGCAGGGCAGCGCGACGGGCGGCGCACAGGGCAGCAGGGCAGCGCGACGGGCTGGCAAGGCGCGCGCGGGGCTGCGGGGCAGCGCGACGGGCGGCGCGCGGGGCTGCAGGGCAGCGCGACGGGCAGCGGCAGGGCGCGCGCGGGGCTGCAGGGCAGTGCGACGGGCAGCGTGACGGGCGGCGCGCGGGGCTGCGGGGCAGCGCGACGGGCGGCGCGCGTGGGGCTGTAGGGCAGCGCGACGGGCAAAGGCAGGGCGCGCGCGGGGCTGTAGGGCAGCGTGACGGGCAGCGCGACGGGCAGGCAAGGCAGGCAGGCTCAGGCAGGGCGTGGGGTAGCACGGTAACCGCGAGCGGTTGGTGGTGGGCCCTAAAAAAAATCGATCCTGAGGTCCTAGGGACCTCCTGCTCTGAATACCATGTCAGAATAGCTAGCAGGAATGAATGGACTAGGTCAAAGTTGGGTACAAATATGAAACCCTAAAAGGGGCTATACCCCATATTGGCTACCCCACTACAGCCTACACATATATATTACATATATAATTTGGCATTAAAGGCGGGTGCTTACAATCCCAAAAAAGGTTTGAGTGAACAGGAAGACTTATTAGGGCGTGTTCTTACGACCCTTTATCAGACCAACCTCTTATCAAGGTAGCGTCAAAACACACTGAAAATTCCCTAAACCCCAAAATCCTCGCTACTTTTTCCAGGCAAGACTGACAAGAGCGTAGGAACACGCCCTTACTTATGTTATGATCAGAAGTTGACCGAGCCTAGGATCACCTCGGAAAGGTTCGCACGCAGTGGATTGGTAATGGTGGGCCCTTGATCTCAGACAGAGTGAATGTAAAATGCTTTGAGATGATTAAAACATGCAAATACAAGCATATAAATAGTAGTACAAGGGGAAATTCGAAACGACCTAGCTAGCCATGTACTCTAAGGGGTACATTCCCTTATTCGAATTCAAACCCAACCGTGCTGTTTGAACAATTACGAAAACCGTTCCCGCCAATTCCTTCATTCCTGCAGCTGCTCGATGCCGTCTGCCTCCGACGGTCTGGATCCACTCCAACTGTCCGCTTTGCCTCGAGTCAACTCTGACTCTTCGTGTTCGTGCCTCGATACTGCATGCTTCACTCTGCTGCGGTTAGGAGTGCACAATCATATTTCACTATTCGTAACACCTCCCTTTACTCCTGGCCGTAGCTCGACTTGACCTGTTTGACCACTGCGCTCAGTTCGGAGCAGTGTTGGTACTGCTGGCGTGGCAGTCGCTTCGTGAGAAAGTCGGCTGCCATGACACCTATTGGGCAGTACGTCAGGTCCACTTTCCCTTTGTCCACTTCGTCCTTGACGAAGAAATACCGCAGCGCAATGTGCTTGGTGCGGTTGACGAATCCGGGCTTGTTCGCGATGCGGATCGCGCTCTGGTTGTCGCAATGCAGGAAAAAGGTGGGCGAAACTAGGATCTTTGCTTCCTGCAGGAGTTCCTACAAGTAGAGGCCTTCGCGAACAGCTGCAGTTGCAGCGATGAATTCGGCTTCGGCCGACAACAAGGCAACCAGCTCCTGTTTCTGCGAGTTCCATGAGATTGGTCCTGTCGGCTCGAGGCGGGACAGGAACCCAGTTTTGGACCGTCGATTGTCAGGGTCCGCAGCGTGATCAGCGTCTACGTAGCCAATGAGGTTGAAGGATGGGGTTTGTACTGTTGAGTAACAGAGCCCAATCTTGGGCGTTGAAACGAAGAACTGTAGGGCGCGCTGCAGATCCAGAAGGTTCTCAGCCGTTGGTTTGCTAGAGTACTGAGCCAACTGGCTTGCGATGTAGGAAAGGTCTGGTCTGCAAGTAACTGAGGCGAAGAGCAGGCATCCCGGCTGCAGCTGGTTAGTCTGGATTCCAGCAGGGGACAGGGCTTTGTTGTCGGGTTTGTGGTTCGGTCCGGGAGTGCGATAAGGGGTGGAGAGCGGCGCAGGTGAAATGTTGAAGGGCTTTCCAAGCTCCTCTGCGTACTTAGTCACTGAGAGGTGAATAGCCTCTGGCGCGTAGGAGATGTTCAGTCCTAGGAACTGCTTCACCTCGTAATTCCAGGTAATGTTAACGCGTTCCGCCAGATTCTTCTCGAATTGCTTGAGCAGTTCGTTGTTTGACCCCATGTAGAGCAAATCGTCGACGTAAACAGTGAGCAGGATGTATTCCCCGCGGAAATCGCGGCGGTACATCCCTGGGTCATGAGGCATCTGCTTGAAGCATATTTCAAGCAGGATGTTGTGCAGGTACTGCTGCCAGAGCCTTGGTGCCTACTTTATCCCGTAAAGGGATTTGCGTAGTTGACATACGCGCGAATCTCCTTTGCCGCATGTGTGGGGCTGCTCCACGTAGATGACGGCGTCTACTAACGCGTACAGGAACGCGTTCTTCACGTCAATTTGACGCAGTGGCAGGTGTCTTGCGGCTGTAATGGCGAGCAGGATTCTGACGGAGGTGTGACAGCTGACCGGCGCAAAATTTTGATCAAAATCGATCCCGTGTCTCTGGTCGTAGCCCCGCACCACCCAGCGTGCTTTGAACCGTTCGATCGTGCTATCTGCAGCTGCGGTCTTCACGCGGAAGACCCATTTTCCGGAGAGGACCCTTGCTCCTTTGGTTGCAGCATGGTCGAAGAGCACCCAGGTGTCTCGGGATTCGAGCGCCTTGATTTCCGCATCCATTGCCTCGCGCCATTCCTTGCTGTGTGGCCCAGTGAAGGCTTGGCGCGGATTTCTTGGCTCGATGACATGTGGCGCCGTTGAGGTTGCGGTGTGGAGCCCGAGAAGCTGCAGTCCGGAGACGGTGCTGTCGTGGCGATGCTGTGGAATAACTTCCTGCACGTCGTCGTCGTCACTCTCTGGCTCAGGTGGTGCTGGCGATGCTGCGCCTCTGCCGCTTCCTCTTGTTCCGCCAATTCCTCTTCTAGAGGAATGGTCGACGTCGTCGTCGGTGCTGTGGCGGTCTTCTCTCGTAAACCCGCCCCTAGTGTCCTGCTCCAGGATTGCTACAGTGGCTTCGTCCTCGGGTGTCGCGTAGCTATGCCCGTCGTTCGCATAAACGCGGTTCGTATTCGTCTGCTCGTCGTGGCGGAATTTGATCAAGGAAGAGGCGTTCGTAGAAGATGACATCACGCGCGCGGGTGGTCTTCTAGCTAAGCAAGTCCAAGATGATCCACGCCTTATGCTCGTGACTGATTCCGAGGTGGATTCCCCAGTATGCACGGCTCGCGAATTTGCCGATGGTTGACGTCGGCGGGCGGTACTGCACCATTCAACCCCACACGCGGAGCATGGATGTGTCCCCCTTGGTCCCGGTCCATTTCACGTGCGGCGATGAGTTGCCGGTGATGGCGGTCGTTGAGAGCAGGTTGTGCACCCGCACGAGGTGGTGCATCGCATAGGTCCAGTAGATCGACGGGAGCTTCGACTGCTTCATCAGTGCCCGCATCTTCGTCATGAGCGTGCGATTCGTCCGCTCGGCTACGCCTTGCTGCTGATGCGCGTATGGAAGGGAGATGTGATGCTCGATTCTTTTCTGCGCCAGGTAATCTTGCAGCTCCTTGCTTCTGAATTCTGCTGTGCCGTCCGATTGCCAAATCTTTAGCTTTTCCCCGGATTGCCTTTATGCGTGCACCAGCCAAAGGCGGAACACTTCGTATGCTCTGCTGCGCGCTTCTACGTTCACAACCTACACATAGGGTGTACCGGCGTCGATGAAGGTGAGTGTGTATAGCTCGTCGTTGACTCCGCAGTGCCCCACGCTCGGGAAGTCACTGTACACTTTGTACAGCTTGGGGTAGCGGTTGGTTCCCGGTTCGAGCAGCGGGAACGACTGGTGACTCAGTGCGGCTTCAGGGCAGACGGTACAGCTGCGCGGGTGTGTTGCGCTCCTCACTTCGGTGCCGTCAGGGCGTAGGAGTGCGCCAGGGGCGAAGACGTCAGCTTCGATGAAGTTTTTCAGCGTGGCGCGCGAGGGATGTCCGAGGCGCTGGTGCTAAAGATCATCGCTGGCGCGGAATCCAGATGTGCACATGTAGCGTGAGAGAGAGGAGAGGGTGGAGAGATAGAACAGAGAGGACGGAGTAGCGGAGGGGAGGAGGGAGAGAGGGGAGAGTGGGGGAGAGAGAGCTGGCCGCACAGCCTGGAAGAAAGTGGTGGGGCGAGTGGTGCACAGAAGGAGAGTGACATGCGCGGACAAGAAAATATGAAAAATTGGATGTTAAAAACAGAGTAAATAGTGATTACAGTCAAGAGAGGGCTGCGGCACGACATGTGATTATAGGGCATGGAGAACGGTTACAGGATGCGAGGAATGGTTACAGGGTATGAAAAGTAAAGAATGACTATGTTATCAAAAGCGGTTACAGTGTATTAAGGGTTGCTACAGAACAAGCAGTTGTGAAGGAATAGAGGGCGGCTACCGGGTATCGCGAATGCAGAGGGGGGCTGAACTCCAACAAGAAAGCAACCTCATGGCCACTAACTCCCATGTCACCCTTTCCACCTCCCTCCCTGCCCCTCCTCGTCCCCTGCACCCTCCCCCTTGCCCACATCCCGCCCTGTGCCCTTCCCCTTCCCCGCGGCACGTCCCCTTCCCTCTTCCCCTCCCCCATGGCCACGACCCCTTCCCCCTTCCCCCGCACTTCCCCTTCCCACTTCCCCTCCCCCACGCACATGCCCCCCTGCGCCCTCCCCCTTCCCCACACGCACGTCCCTTTCCATGAGCGCCACCGTTGCTTCACAGCGTGGCGACGGCTGCTCCAGCTCCACCGGACCTGCCACCCAGGCTCGGCCGCCCTCTGGTCCCAAAGGCAGCGAGGGAGAAAGGCGACACCGTGGGGAGGAGGGCAGTGGGGGAAGCGGTGAGAGAGGGTGTGGTGTGCGAGGGAGGGAGGGAGGGAGGGAGGGAGGGAAGGAGGGAGGGAGGGAGGGAGGGAGGGAGGGAGGGAGGGAGAGAGGGAGGGAGGGAGGGAGGGAGGGAGGGAGGGAGGGAGGGAGGGAGGGAGGGAGGGAGGGAGGGAGGGAGGGAGGGCAAGAGAGAGAAGAGGCATAAGGGTGGGGTTCAAAACAACAGCAAAATGATTCTATCAACAGCAACAGCAGCAGCAGCATCACAAAAACTTGGTAATTTTCCCAATGCGCCCTGGCCCCTTCCTTCGCTGCGCACTCCCCCCACTTCCCTCTCCCCGTGCTTATCACCTCTCGCGCCCATTATCGCCCCCGACTCACCTGGTCGCACGATATTCACCAGCCACCCCACTGCTTCCCATGTCTTCACCAGTACAAGTGCAGCTGAGCTAGGTTCGCTGCTCTTCCACCGCGCTGCACCCATCTGTCTACCGATCCTTGTGTTCGCAGCCCGTTTTCCCCCCTCCCTTCTCGCATTCTCATTGAAGCCGCGGCGGCTCCCTGTACAAATGCGGTCGCTCTTCCTCACGCCACGTGTGCATCGCAAGGATGACGTGGACGAAGCACGTAGGCGCGGCATGCCCCGTAGAGCGATGCACGCAGCATGCAATGCGCCCCGCGCGCCTCGAGGCTCCGCGCGGCCACCCGCGCGATGCAAAGCGCGGAGGGGAGGCGGATGGGATAGGGAAGCACGAGGGGGAGAAGGGAGGGGAGAAAGAAATTCAACACGAATCGCGGGGCCATGGCGAAGACGACACAAACTATAGCATCTCTAAAATATACTGACCCAAAAGGGACCCCCAGGTGACTTCCGGGCAAGATTCGGGTCATTTGGAAATCTGTCCCAAAAGTTACTGTTGGAACTGATACTTTAGGTTATTCTGAGGTCGGATACGGGTAAGACAGACTAACCCAAAAGCGACTTTCGGGTCAGGTACGGGTCAGGTACGGGTTAAGATTTGGCGGGAAAGGTCAGATTTGGGTCAGTTTCGGGTCACACGTGGCCAGCGCATGGCCTGATTATATCCCCGTTACAGTGTGTTCTTTTTTTGTAATAAGCTTCTTTTGTTGAAAATGTGTCATATATATCTCACTATATAACAACAGAACGTCAAATAATAACATCAGCATGACTACGTAATAAACAGGGCCTTGTACAGTTGCCCCAGAATATATAAATCACTTCACAGCTAAAATAACCTGACATCACACAACCAACAAACATTAATGGGTGAAAGGCATTACACATGAGATAACCCCAGCTAAAGAATATGAAAACCAGAACAATCATTTAGCAAATATCACCGTGTAATTTGGAAACATCACCTTCACTGCTCTGTGCCTCAAAACAATATCAGGCATGGCATAATAAAAATAATATTCACGTGCTTGTTTCCATGTCAGGTTGTTATAAGGGGCGAGAAGTGAAGGCGACGAGGAAGAGGTGGCGACGCAGCATAGTTTTTCCAAATTGATCTTCACAACATATATGCACCTACATGTAGAGACTATAAAAAAGCTAACATGAGACAAGCTGACAGTAATAAAATGGCGGAAATCTCCATTACCTTCATTCTCTGTCCTGCGTCTAAGCAAAGAAACGCGATGCGAGAAATATAGATTGCAAAGTAAAGGAAATGAACCAACAATCTGCAAGGGAGGGTGACTTCATAGATCGCGATGGCGGAAAGATAGAATATATTGCGAAGTAAAGAAAATGAACCAGCAATCTGCAAGGGAAGGTGGAGTTATAGATCGCAATGGCGGAAAGATAGGATATATTCCAAAGTCAGGAAAATGAAACAACAATCTACAAGGACAGACGACTTAAAGAGATCGCAATGGCGGAAAGACAGATTGATATATTTCTAGGAAATAACATCACCGTTGTAAAATCAAGTGAATCACCATAATTGACTATCGTGTTGTCACTGAAAAATCGCAAGTTGTGTTGACACTCGTTTTTTGCCACAGTAAGGTTCATAACGGGAAGAAAAAATAAGTAAGAATTAGAATCGTAAAGACTTCGCTCGTTTAAATTGGCGCGAAATCTGACATG
>CANIUD010000584.1:40000-96237 GCA_947470075.1 Closterium sp. Yama58-4 | reverse complement strand
CGCTAAGGCCCTGTACGAGCTGTCGTCGCTCGCTACTCCTCGCCTGCCACAGCCGAGCTTAGCCGCCTCATGCTGCCGTACCTGTTCCCCGATCTGTCCACCTTTACTACAGTCGCCGATCTTATCACCCACCTTCGCACTAGTGATGCTCGCCTGCGTGCCGCCCTTCCCACCGAGTTCTGCGCTAAGAACCCCCTCCACTGTACTGGACACTCCACTTCATAGTCACCCGTCTCCCTGACACCCTCCGCTCAGTTCGAGACCACTTCCTTGCTCGCTGTCCCACTGAGCTCACAGTCGCCCTCCTAGAGGAGCACCTGCTCGCGGCCGAAAAGAGCATTGTAGCTGTCGGTGCTGCTCGTGGCGCTCCTCGCACCCCCATCTTTGAGGGGTGTTCTCCCTCTCCCCTCGCTCCCTCCTACGCTGCTGCTGCTGCTGTTGACTTCCTTGGTGCTGAGTCTGTTGGCGCTGCTTCTACTCCTGGTGGGAGGCGCCGCACCGGCAAGGGCAAGGGGGGCAAAAGTGGTGGTGGTGGCGCTGGGGGGGGAGGAGGTGGGGGAGGTGGGGGGGGAGGCGGTGCTGGAGGGAGCGGTGGCGGGAGCGCTGGTGGGAGTGGGGTCGGTGGTGGAGACGGGGGCGGCGGAGGAAGCAGTGGCAGTAGTGGCGGCGGCGGCGGCGGTGGCGGCGGTGGCGGTGGTGGCGGTGGTGGCGCGGTCGGCGGTCGGAGCGGTGGTAGTGGTGGCGGCGGAGGTCGGAGTGGAGGCACTGGCTCGGGCCAGAGCTCCCAGCAGCAGCAGCGTCCCCAGACGACCCAGCAGCTTCGTGAGTGGCTTACTCAGCGTGGGACGTCGGGGGCCAGTGGCCGCTGTTCTTATGTCATTCGCACAGGTGACCGCAAGGGACAGACGTGTGGGAGGTTCCACACCCCGTACCGCTGCTTCTCCCGCCTTGACGACGCTTGGCGTGAGGAGATGGGTGCGGATGTTGAGCGCCCCCGCTGGGCTGAGCTCATGAGGGCTGGTGTTGATGTCTTTGCTCTTGACTATGATGCTATTATTGCTGCCATGTATGCATTGACTGTTAGTGCCGAGGGAGACTGTTACCTGTGTGTGCCGCCTGACCCAGGTATAGAGCCTGCTGCCCTGGGTACTAGTGAGTCTGCTCTCTCTGGTATGGTGCCCCCTGTACTTGCCCCCCCCAGTGCTGTCCCGGCTGGTTTCGAGTCTGCTCTCTCAGGTACAGCACCCACACAGACTCCTCTCTCAGGTACCGCACCGACTGAGGCCTGTCACACCTTCACCCTTGACTCAGGTGCTTCCCGTTGCTTCTTTCGTGACAGTACTGAGCTCACACCGCTTCCTGCACCGGTCCCAGTCTCCTTGGCTGACCCCTCTGGGGGCCCAGTCCTTGCCCAGTCCACCACTGTCCTCCCTTGTCCGGCGTCTGGCTCGTTGTCGGGTTTCCACCTCCCCTCGTTCTCGACGAACCTGGTGAGCAACGCTGTCCTCCAGGATCAGTGGGTTGACACCTTTACCCCTGGCGGACAGCGTGTGGCGATCTGCACGTGCTCCAGGACCGGCCGTCACCTGGCTACGTTCACCCGTCGGCCGGGGTCGAGTCTCTACACACTGACCACTGCGTCTCCCCAGGTAGCTGCTGTCGGTCAGGTGTCTGCGTCAGGTCTGGTGGCCCACGCCTGTGAGTGTCGTTCCCTGTCGCACCAGACTCTTCTCTGGCACCACCGCCTGGGTCACCCCTCCTTGCCACGCCTTCGTGGCATGCACCGTCGCCTCCTTGTGTCCGGTCTTCCCAGGTCCCTCCCTCCCCTCCCTGCCTCGCCTGCGCCGCCTTGCCTTCCTTGCGTCGAGGGGCGGCAGCGCGCCGCTCCTCACTCCTCCTCGTTCCCCCCGACAGAGGCTCCTCTGCAGACCCTCCACCTGGACGTGTGGGGCCCAGCCCGCGTTCGTGGTCAGGGCGGTGAGCGGTATTTTTTGCTGGTTGTCGACGACTACTCGCGTTACACCACGGTCTTCCCCTTGCGCACCAAGGGTGAGGTCCCTGCTGTTCTGATCCCTTGGATCCGCACGGTTCGTCTCCAGCTCCGCCGCCGTTTCCGGACGGATCTTCCTGTCCTGCGTCTGCACTCTGACAGAGGTGGTGAGTTTTCCTCCGACCTCTTGAGGACCTTCTGTCAGGCGGAGGGCATCGAGCAGACCTTCACGCTTCCGGACTCCCCACAGCAGAATGGGGTTGCTGAGCGTCGCATTGGCCTGGTCATGGAGGTCGCTCGTACCTCCTTGGTCCACGCGGCGGCTCCCCATTTTCTGTGGCCGTTTGCTGTCCGGTACGCCGCGCATCAGCTCAACCTCTGGCCCCGTGTCTCCTTGCCGGAGACCTCGCCCACACTGCGTTGGACGGGGGAGGTTGGCGATGCGTCGCGCTTCCGGGTGTGGGGTGCTCGTGCCCTTGTCCGCGATACGTCTGCGGACAAGCTCTCCTCCCGCACGCTTCCCTGTGTCTTCCTTGGCTTTGTCCCTGACGCGCCTGGCTGGCAGTTTTACCACCCCACCTCGCGCCGGGTCTTCGCCTCTCAGGATGTCACCTTTGACGAGTCGGTCCCCTTTTACCGTCTCTTCCCCTACCGCACTGCCCCCCTCCCTCCCCCGCCGCTTTTCCTTGCTCCTGGCCCCCCTCCGGTAGACCCCCTTCCCCCTCAGGGTCCTGCTCCTTCAGGTGTCTCTCAGGTAGACCCTCCTCCCGTCGCTGAGCCTGTCGAGGTCACAGGTGACTCAGGTGCTGCTGCGGGTGGTGCTGCTGGGAGTGCTGAGCCTGGGGGTGCTGAGCCTGGGGGTGCTGAGCCTGCGGGTGCGAGGCCTGGGAGTGCTGGGAGTGCTGGGACTGCGGGTGCTGGGGCTGAGGGTACTGTGCCTGAGAGTTTGCCGCCTGGGGGTGCTGAGCCTGGGGGTGCTGCGACTGGGGGTGCTGAGCCTGCGGGTACTGAGACTGCGGGTGCCGGTACTGAGCCTGGGGGTGCTGCTACTGAGCCTACGGAGCCTCGGGTTACTGTGTCTGGGGGTGCTCCGGTTCGGGGTGCTGAGCAGTCTCTCACACCGCAGCAGCTTCGTGACTGGTACGTCCGACGCTTTCGCCGTCCTAGTGGCTCGGCTGGAGTTTGGGGTGCTGGAGTTGCTCGTCCTGGGGGTGCTCGTACTGGGGGTACTGGAGCTGCCGGGACTGGCTGTTCTGGGAGCACTGCGACTGGAGCTGCTGGAGCTGGGGACTCTGGCGTTGGCGGTGCTAGCGGAGTTGGAGCTCCCGACTCTGGGGGTGGCGCTGCTGCTGGTGCTGCGGACCCACCTGGTGGAGCTGCTGCTGGTACTGAGGAGTCGGACGGGTGGAGAGTGCTGCTGGAGCTGGGGACCCGGCCAGTGGAGCTGCTGCTGGTGCTGTGGACCCGGACGCTGGAGCTCCTACTGGTGCTGAGGACCCGGCCGCTGGAGTCCCTTCTGCTTCTGGAGACGCTGCGCGGCCGCGACCGTACTTCGTACCGCTCCTTCAGCAGGTTCTTGGGCAGACTCCTCCTCCTTGTCCTCCTCCCTCCGTAGAGTGTCCTCCGCCTGTCCAGCCGCAGTCACAGTTACCACCTGCCTCGCCTCTCCCTGCTCCCTCTCCTTATACTGGTCCCACAGGAGGTCTTACAGAGCGTCGTGAGCCTGAGTCTCGTCCTGCGTCGCCTGTTCGTCCTGCTCGCACTGGTAGTCGTGTCCGTCGTGAGCGTCCTCCGCCTGTCCCAGGCACTCACTACATGACTCTGCGTCCCTCTACTGCTCCTCGGCGTGTCCTCTACCGTCTCCTCCTGCGTCCTCTTTGCCTGCCGTTCCGGACCCTGAGTCTGACCGGTATCGCGCTGAGCACCCTACAGTCACGCGTCTCCTTGCTACTGTTGTCACTGACCCCACCTTTGAGTCCTCGGCTGCGTCTGCTCTGGTCGCTGAGTTGGTTGACTTTGCTGCTGCCTGTCGTCTAGACTACGCTGCTAGCCTTGTCGCTGAGTCAGAGTCTGCGTCAGTCTGTCCTCCGTCCGTCGGGGGTGAGTGTGCTCTTGGCACGGACGTCCTTGAGGACAGGCAGGAGGACTTTGACTCACTTGCGGCTGCTGTACCTCATCTCGTGGCCTGGTTGCTTGCCCCTGAGGGAGACCCGGATGCAGTAGACATCCCCACTCCGCGCACCTACGCAGAGGCGATCTCGGGTCCCTACTCCTCTCAGTGGCAGACAGCCATGGACGCAGAGATGGCATCCTGGAAGTCCACAGGCACCTACGTCGACGAGATTCCCCCTCCTGGGGCGAACATCGTCGATGGCATGTGGATTTTCAGGGTGAAGCGGCCGCCAGGTTCTCCGCCTGTCTTCAAGGCTCGTTACGTTGCTAGAGGCTTCAGTCAGCGTCAGGGGGTCGACTTCTTCCAGACCTTCTCCCCCACCCCGAAGATGACCACTCTTCGGGTTCTGCTGCACGTTGCTGCTCAGCGTGACTACGAGCTTCACTCTCTTGACTTCAGCACAGCGTTCCTGCAGGGCAGCCTGCACGAGGAGATCTGGCTGCGCCGCCCACCTGGCTTTACTGGGTCGTTTCCCCCTGGTACCCAGTGGAGTCTCCGCCGGCCAGTCTACGGTCTCCGCCAGGCGCCACGTGAGTGGCACGACACACTGAGGACTACTCTTGCGGCTCTTGGGTTCGCGCCGTCTACTGCTGACCCGTCGCTGTTTCTGCGCACAGACACGTCGCTGCCGCCGTTCTACATCCTCGTGTACGTCGACGACTTGGTCTTTGCTACTGCTGACACTGAGGCACTCGCTCGTGTGAAGAGACACACCTGCACTGACCTGGGTGAACTGCGTAGCTACCTTGGCTTGCAGATCACCCGGGACAGAGCTCGCCGCACCATCACCCTGACTCAGTCACACATGGTGCAGCAGGTCCTTCAGCGCTTCGGCTTCCAGTTCTCCTCACCACAGGCCACACCTCTGGCTACCAGCCACTCGCTCTCAGCTCCACCTTCGGACGAGTCCGTAGAGCCGAATGGCCCGTACCCAGAGCTTGTAGGCTGCCTCATGTACCTGATGACTTGCACGCGACCTGACCTCGCGTACCCTCTTAGCATCCTTGCTCGTTACGTTGCGCCTGGGAGACACAGGCGAGAGCACTGGGAGGCTGCTAAGAGGGTGCTGCGTTACCTGTGCAGTACATCAGGCATGGGGCTGGTGCTTGGAGGACGCGACAGAGTTGTCCTCACTGGTCACTCGGACGCCTCTTGGGTGGACGACCTGGCTACGCAGCGGTCGTCACAGGGTTACACCTTCAGCCTTGGCTCAGGTTCTGTCTCGTGGCGGTCCACCCGCTCTTCCTCTGTTCTCGGCTCTAGTTGTGAGGCTGAGATCTACGCCACAGCCATGGCTGCACAGGAGTTACGCTGGCTCACCTACCTGCTGACTGACTTGGGAGAGCGGCCTAGTTCTCCTCCAGTTCTGTACGGTGACAACAAGGCGGCTCTTGCCTTGTGTCAGGAGCACAGACTGGAGCACAGGACGAAGCACATTGCTCTTCGCTACTTTCTTGCTCGAGAGCTTCAGCAGCGCGGTCAGCTTCGGCTTGTGTACGTGGACTCGAAGGCCAACACTGCTGATATCTTCACCAAGGCGCTCCCGCCTAGTGATCATCAGCGGCACTGTACTTCTTTAGGCCTTGTGTCCACGTTTCCTCACTTGCTCACTGCTTGACATTCTTTGTACTGTACTTTATATATATCTTGTTGCTTGCTTGCTAGGTTTTGATCACTGTGTTGCTTGTCTTGTACTATATCTAGCACTGCATGTGAACTGGCCTTGTGGCCTTTACTTGTGCTCGGAGTGTGGTGACGTTGTGATCCACCCTGGGCGTTGCTTTGCTTTGCTGGACTGGTCTTGTGACCCTTTGTTCTCCCCCACTTTGCCTATGGGGGTGTGTTAAACTGTAGTATGCTTGTAGGCTGTAGTGGGGTAGCCAATATGGGGTACAACCCCAACTAGGGTTTCATATTTGTACCCAAACTTCTGCTAGTTCATCATTCTTGCCTAGTGATTCTGACACAGCCTTGCGAAACCGTTTCGAGCACGTATCCGCCTCGGAGCAAGCTCGCATGAAGCTGCGTGCCTGGTCGCAGATGGCATCTGTCCAAGACTACACAGCGTCGTTCATGAGACTCGCTGACCAAGTGGATGACATGTCGGAAGCAGAGCGGTTGGATAAGTACATCAGCGGCCTCAAGTACGAAATTCAATACGAGGTGCGCAGGGGCCGCCCGACATCATTCCTTGAATTAGTACGGCTGGCAGAATCCACGGACGCATTGATGCAGTACGCGAGAACAGCTTCCAGGGATGGAAACCGTTTTCGTGGCCAGACCCATCGGGCCACTATCAACGCCGTCCATACACCCGACCGCCCTCCTAAGGGACCGTGTTACCGGTGTGGGAAGACGGGTCACTACATGAAAGACTGCCCCGAGAAAACGTCGCCGACAGGGAACGACAGGAAGGAGCAGGGAAATGGGAAAAGTCAGTAATTAGCGGGCCCTTTACTGACTGTGCTCCGTCGCCCGAACACCATCATCCCCACCGAGTCGTGGTTCCGATTCATGCAATCGATCGCACTCGGCCGAATAACGGGGATAATCATGTGGATCACCCTGTGCTGGTCGCTGGCAAGGTGGGAAGATATATTCTGAAAATGTTCGTCGATGGGGGGGCCAGCCATAGCCTCTTCAACTTGGCGAGCGCAAAAAGATGCAAGCTGCAACTTGACAGGTGTCTGCCCGAAATCGACGCACGACTCGTGGATGGGACGCCTCTGGCGATAACGGAAGAAACACGGACGGTGCGGATCGAGTGCGGCGACGATTTCGGCTTCAGCATGAAGTTTCTCGCGACGACCCTGGATGGCCACGACGACGCTGGATGGCTGCGACGTGCTGCTTGGACGTGATTGGCTGCGACGACACAACCCCGTCATCGACTGGACAACGGGATCGTGCTGCGTCAGCAAGCACGAGGGGCTAATTAAGCTGCCTGCATGGACACCTGACTACATCCAAGCCCCGTGCATCAAAGCTATCACTATCGCTCACCACTTCAACAGGGGCGCGCAGCTGTTCGCTGTCTGCTTACGCGAGTTGGCAGTCGACACCGACGGAAAGGACATCGAGAAGCTGTGTGCAGCTGTACCTCCAGATTTAGCGGAGCTGATTCGCCAGTACCCCGACATCTTTCCGGACGATCTGCCACCTGGACTGCCACCCGAGAGACCCGAAGACCATAAAATACAGCTGAAGCCTGGCGCGCAACCAACTGTTCGGACACAGTGGCGGTTGACCCAGCCGGAACTTGAGGAGCTGCGCCGACAATTGATGCACTGTTGGAGAAAGGCTTCATTCGGCCGAGCACCTCCCCGTTCGCGGCACTGACCCTGTTCACTCCGAGAAAGGACGGCGGGCTTCGCATGTGCATCGATTATTGCGCATTGAACCGGGTGACCATCAAATCTCGCTACCCAATCCCACGCACCGACGACCTTCTCGACCAACTTCGCGGCGCTCGCTACTTCTCGAAAATCGACTTACGTGGCGGTTACCACCAGATTCGGGTCTTCGCCGACGACTGTCACAAGACCGCGTTTCGCACACGCTACGGGAGTTACGAATTCAAGGTAATGCCTTTCGGCCTCACGAACGCGCCTTCGACATTTCAACTGACCATGAACAGGGTTTTTCGGGATCTTCTAGACCGATGTGTCATCGTCTATTTGGACGATATCCTGATTTTTAGCAAGACACGGGAGCAGCATCTCCGCGACCTGGACGCAGTGTTTAAGCGGTTGCAGGAGAACCGCCTCATCACCAAGGGCTCTAAAGCAGGAGTTGGAGTTTCTAGGGCACGTCATTGTTGGTGCAACCTACGGCGTGCACTCGGCTTGTTGTCCGTGTGCGTGTGCGTGCATGCGTGTGTGCATGGAGTGGTATGAGTGCATGAAATAAATATATATTTCATGCTTATAATGGTGTGTGAATGATGGGTCATGATGTCAAGTGTGTGTGTCGAGTCAATAGCGAGTTATCGCTAGCCGCGTATTACGCGGTTATTTTGTGTGTCCCGCGCGGTTTCTTTTTTGTCGTGCGCGGTTTCTATTTTGTCGCTTGTCGAACGTTCGGCGTGTCGCAGGTGTGTGCAGCAGACCCATCAAGAACTCAAGGATGAGTTTGTGGTGAAGAACCCGAATCTTGGTTCAAGCTTCAAGTGTTTTCGAAGCTCGCCTATGGGTGTAGGCCCATTGAAGATAGTTACATTACAAAGTGTAGTGTAACATTTCTATGGGTGTAGGCCCTTGTGGAGGGTAGTTTCGAGACCCTTCTTGGTTGGGGACAGTGTGGCACTGTTCCACATCACTGTACCTCGGCTCTTGGGGTTTGTAGGAGCTGGGAGTCATTCCCAACTCGTAACTCTTCCTAGTTGCTTCGTACTTGTGTGTTCTAAGACTATGTTGCTGCCATAGTGCCGTTCGTTCAATCTGACACTGTGTCGTCAATTCTTGATGAAATCGTGCGATCTAAATTGCCTATTGTAGAGGACGTCAAGACGCTCCAGATCCAAGTTGATTGTGGTCATTTGGAGCTCTGACTAGATCGCTGTAAACGTTTGAAGCCGCTGTGCAGAAATCTGACTGCGCACTCTATCCTTCGTTTTAGGCACATTGAAGCCTACTGTGACTATAACAAGTGGTATCAGAGCCCCTTGGAGCAGCTACGACGATGGCTGGACCTGAAGAGAGGGGTGGCAGAGGTGCTGGAGGCAATGGAGAAGCCCAAGCACAAGGCCAAGCCCGTGATTCAGCCGTTGCACCGGTGCAACCTACTCTTGGGCCTTCAAGGGATGAGCCAAGAGTGTTCGGGCTTGATAAGTTCAACGGCGACAACTTTGCTGAATGGTCCTTCAGGATGGAGAATGTGTTCGACCATTATGACCTGCTGGAGGTGATGGAAGGAACGGAGAAGCGTCCCGAGAACGACCCGGAGAAAAGCGCGTGGGTGCGGAAGAGCGCACAAGGCTACCTCCTACTTGGGCAACCATTAAAAAGCAACCAGATCCGTCACATCAAGCCTTTCCAGCGTGATCCAGAGAAGGGACCAAAGGCATGGGCTGCTCTCAAGGGTGTACACGCTCCTGCAACAGCGGCGGTAGCTGTGGTGTTGGAACGGCAAATGGCGACACTACGAATTGAGGAAGATGAACCCGTGGAAGACGGGGTGCAGAAATTCTTCGACTTGTTGACGCGGCTTGAAGGAGCTGATTTGAACTACAGTGAGCTCCAGAAGAAGACCAAGTTGCTGGCCCTACTCCCCGAGTCGTGGTCCTCGCTCATCATCAACTTCAACCGTGTTCTGCCCCATCTCTCACTTGAAGACGTGAAGCGCGCGATCCTACAAGAGGACTTCCGCCGCCGTGAGTTGGCGAGTGCGGATGGCGCTGGGGCAGCGAGCGTCGGCCGTGGATATGGCCGAGGAAGAGGCAGAGGACGAGGGGGAGGAAGATTTGGTGGCAGCAACTTCGGTGGAGGTCGCGGGAGTGGCGGTTATGGCGGCAACGACAAGAGCTACGGTAGCGGTCGCGGCCGATTCGACGCATGTGGCGCCACAAGAGCGGACACATGTGGCGCGATTGCTACAAGCTCCCTGAAGGATGGACCCCTGCTCAAGGCCAAGAGGGTGGAGGAGCAGGAGGAGGGAGAGTCAGAGGCCGTGGAGGCCGTGGTGGTCGCGGAGGTGGAGCCGCGAACATGAAGAACGAAGATAACGGGAAGGACCCGAGCGACGATCGGTACCCGGGTCTATTCTACTTTGTGTCGACGCAAGTACCAGCTGGTCCAGAGAAGGATGAAGACCTTGAGGAGCCAGCAGCTGTGGGGAAGGTGACCCTACACCCCCTGGACTTTTGGGTGATCGATAGTGGCGCTACCTATAGCATGACACCTCGCCCCGACTTGCTCACCGAACTCGAGCCGTCACCGGTGAAGCATGTCACATCGGCTTTGGGGCAGCGAGCAGAGGTGAAAGGCATGGGCAAGGCCATATTCAAGGGTGCTGATGGGAAGATCGTGGGTCTCAAGAACGTGCTTTGGGTGCCCAGCCTTGCTGCGAACCTGATTTCCGTGCGGCGGTTGGCAAAGGCCGGCATGGACACGAACTCAAAGGGAGCCAAGACCTACACCGCGAGGATTGGCGACCGGATTCTTTGGGACCTTCATGAGGATAGGGATGTCTACAACGAGATGTGGCAGATCCCTGTGGTCCCCATGCCTAAGGAGAGGCAAGTGGCAGCAAGCGTCAGCACCAAGGACGAAGCGGTTGGTAGCGGCGATGGCGCGAACGGTCTCGCTAAGGAGAACGAGCCCAAGAAGAGAAAACCTAGCGGGACCAGCAAGCTGTGTGACCATAAGGAGAGTGGTGCAGCAGCCAAGGAGCAGCACAAGGGTGAGGAGAACCCCGAGGCAGCAGCGAAGGAGGACTACGGAGAGAGTGTGTGGGGCGCTATTGCGAGCGCGGCATTCTCCAATCCGACTTCGGCTACGGGGGAGTGTGATTGGTTGACTTTGCATCGGCGAATGGGGCATGTGGCCCTACCCATCTTGCAGCAGCTAGTGAAGAACCAGATGGTTGCTGGCATACGTGTGAAGGGGGAGCCCGATGAGGTGCTTGGCTGCCCGACGTGCTTGCAAGCCAAGTTCACCAGGTTTTCGTTCCCTAGTTCGGAGGCGACGGCTAAGGCACCACTTGATGAGGTGGTGATGGACGTGGTGGGCCCCCTGAAGCTTGGAGCTGCTGGAGCTGAATACTTCCTCACCATAGTGGACGTCTACACCCGCATGACTTGGGTGTATGTGCTGGCCAAGAAGAGCGACGTGGCTGAAACGTTGAAGACGGATTGGTTCCCGATGGTGGAGCGGCAACAAGACCGACTAGTGAAGTCGATCCGCACCGATCGAGGGGGAGAGTTCCTGAGCAAGGAGTTTGGGTTGTGGCTGAAGAAGAATGGTATTCGGCACTCCCTCACCATGCCATACTCCCCTGCAATGAACGGCATCGCCGAGCGAGCGAACCGGACGATCACGGAGGCGGCACGCGGGTTGCTCATTGAAGCCGGGCTACCTGACTATTTCTGGCCTGATGCGGTGCGGAGTGCGTGTGTGGCCAAGAACAGAGTTTTGACCCACGTGGGAGCAGACAAATGGGTGCCCTATGTGAAGTGGCTTGGAAGGAAGCCAAAGGTGGATATGCTTCGGGTGTTCGGGTGCATGTGCATGGCGCTCGTGCCTAAGCATCTTCGGCACAACAAGCTTGGTGCCAAGGCGGTGTGGGCCGTGCACTTGGGCATGGCTCAAAACAGCAAGGGGTGGCTTCTTTGGGACCCATTCGCCAAGAAGTTCTTGGTAAGCAAGGACTGCAAGTTCATGGAGAACTTCATGTACAAGGATTGGAAGGCGGAGAATGAGGCGAAGATAGGCGTGCGGTTTGGAGAGGTGAAGAGTTCCGGCTTGGAGCATGTGGAGCTGCCTTTGGAGCTGAGCAGCGGCAGCACCACCACAAGGCAATCTTCCCTTGTGAATGGGGGAGAGGAGGCCAAGGATGCAGAGGAAGAAGAGGAGGAGGTGCAGCAAGTGAGCGAGCGTGCACCGACGCATCCTTCCCGCACCACGAGTGCTCCACGAAACCAAGCTACACCGCAGCAGCGCCAAGGCCTTCAGTTCCCTGCAGCTGAGGAGGATGGAAGGGTCAAGAGGAGAGTCCAAGCCCCTAATAGGCTGACCTATGATGCACCGGGAAAGCAAGGCAAGACGGCCTTGGCTGGAGCGGCAATGATGGTCGGAGACGACGAGGAGAGTGACTACGAGGAGTGTGCCTTCGCGTTCATCTCTCCGGTGGAGATGCCGGGAGAACCAGCAACTCTCAAGGAAGCCTTGGAGAGTAGTGATGCTGAGGAGTGGAAGAAGGCAATGGAGAGTGAGCTGAAGAGCATTGAGGAGAACGACACGTACGAATTGGTGGAGCTACCGGAGGGGCGTACGGCGATTACGTCCAAGTGGCTCTTAAAGATCAAGTCAGATGCCGACGGCTTGATCAAGCGCTACAAGTCTAGGCTGGTGGCCAAGGGGTACCAGCAGAAGGAGAATGTGGACTACAAGGAGCTGTTTGCTCCTATGGTGAAGCCGACGACGCTGCGAACCCTACTCGCGGGAGCCGCGATCAAAGGTTGGGTGGTGAAGCAGCTAGACATCGTAACGGCGTTCCTCAACGGAATCCTCGAGGAGGAGATTTTCATGGCGCAGCCAGAGGGGTTTGACGATGGCAGTGGCAGAGTGTGGAAGCTGAAGAAGGCCCTCTATGGGCTGAAGCAGGCCCCTAGGCAGTGGTACCTGAAGCTGCGCGAAGTGTTGGAGGGGATCGGCTTCACTCCCTCAACGGCCGATCACTCCTTGTTCATGCTTGGCGAGGGGGAGCAGAGGAGCTTCATGGTGGTGTACGTGGACGACATCCTCATCTTCTCACCCTCCTCTGACCTTGTGAAGGAGGTGATGCTGAAGCTTCAAGACAGGTTTAAGTGCAAGTCCCTTGGGGACGTGAACTTCTACCTTGGGCTCCACATTGAACGAGACGTGGAGAAGCGGTGCATGCGGGTGCACCAACGGAAGTACTTGGAGGCATTGGCTGCCAAGTTTGGGCAGAATGAAGGTCATGTGGCTACACCCTTCCCTTCTGGGTTCAAGTGTGTGAAGGGACCAGAGGAGGAGAGCGTGGGTGAAGAGGAGAGGCGCCGATTTCACTCATTGGTGGGCAGCCTCATGTATGCGGCGGTCAACACACGACCGGACGTCGCGTTTGCTACCGGGCAGCTGGCAAGGGTTGTACGATGCCCTAATGAGGAGCAGGTAGCAGCTGGAATGAGGGTGGCCAAGTACCTTGGCCAAACACCAACCGTTGGGCTGCAATACTCGGCGGCGGCACAAAGGCGCCAAAAGGGCGCGGATGGTGTGGAACCCGGGCGTTTGTTCCTCACCGCCTACTCGGATGCTTCATATGCATCGGAACCAGAGGACATGACTAGTGTGGGAGGCTTCATCTGCTGTGTTGGTGGAGGCCCAACTGCTTGGGAGAGCAAGAAGCAGGTGGACCAAGCATTGAGCTCGGTGGAGTCCGAGTACATGGCACTCTTCCGTGCGGTACGGGAGATTGTGTGGCAGCGGTGTTTGTTGGCTGAATTGGGGGAGGAGCAGCAAGGACCAACTCCTCTCTATTGTTACAGCCAGGGAAAAATTTCTCTTGCTAAGAACCCTGTGCTACACGGCCTGACCAAGCACATGAGGGTGAAGTGGCATTGGACGAGGAGCATGGTGGCCGCGGGTGAAGTTGAGTTGCGCTACGTGAAGACGACGGGGCAGCCAGCAGACATGATGACCAAGAGGCTGGTGGAGCAGCAGCATTGGAAGTGCTGCAAGCTGGCTGGGATGGCTCTGAACTGAGAGAGCAAGATCCTAAGGCCAACAACCCGAGGGGGAGTTTGTTGGTGCAACCCTACGGTTTGCACTCGGCTTGTTGTCCGTGTGCATGTGCGTGCATGCGTGTGTGCATGGAGTGGTATGAGTTATATATTTCATGCTTATAATGGTGTGTGAATGATGGGTCATGATGTCAAGTGTGTACGTCGAGTCAATAGCGAGTTATCGCTAGCCGCGTATTACGCGGTTATTTTGTGTGTCCCGCGCGGTTTCTATTTTGTCGTGCGCGGTTTCTATTTTGTCGCTTGTCGAACGTTCGGCGTGTCGCAGGTGTGTGCAGCAGACCCATCAAGAACTCAAGGATGAGTTTGTGGTGAAGAACACGAGTCTTGGTTCAAGCTTCAAGTGTTTTCGAAGCTCGCCAAAAGGCTACACCTCAAGATATTGAAGATAGTTACATTACAAAGTGTAGTGTAACATTTCTATGGGTGTAGGCCCTTGTGGAGGGTAGTTTCGAGACCCTTCTTGGTTGGGGACAGTGTGGCACTGTTCCACATCACTGTACCTCGGCTCTTGGGGTTTGTAGGAGCTGGGAGTCATTCCCAACTCGTAACTCTTCCTAGTTGCTTCGTACTTGCGTGTTCTAAGACTATGTTGCTGGCATAGTGCCGTTTGTTCAATCTGACAGTGTGTCGTCAATTCTTGATAAAATCGTGCGATCTAAATTGCCTATTGTAGAGGACGTCAAGACGCTCCAGATCCAAGTTGAATGAGGTCATTTGGAGCTCTGACCAGATCGCTGTAAACGTTTGAAGCCGCTGTGCAGAAATCCGACTGTGCACTCTATCCTTCGTTTTAGGCACATTGAAGCATACTTTGACTATAACAGTCATCTCCCGCGACGGCATCAAAATCGACCCGGCGAAAATTAAGACCATACAGGAGTGGAAGGCCCCGACTAATGTCACGGAGCTTCAGAGTTTTCTGGGGTTTGTGAATTATGTCCGGCGGTTTATCCCGAATATGGCGGGGATAACCGGCCCGCTGACCGACCTGCTGCACAAGGACAAGAATTTCGTGTGGGGGGAGGAGGCAGAGGCGGCTTTCCAGGAGCTCAAGAATTTTCTCGTTTCCCCTCCTGTGCTGCGCATCGCCGACCCATCGAAGCCGTTCGAAGTTGTAACCGACGCCTCGGATTTCGCCATCGGAGCAGTACTACTCTAGGATTTCGGGAACGGACTGCGGCCGATCGCCTACGAATCACGCAAGCTGCAAGCTGCCGAGCGCAACTACCCGATCCACGACAAGGAAATGCTCGCCATTATTCACGCGTTCAAACTGTGGCGCTGCTACCTGGTGGGCGCCGACGTCACTGTGCGCACGGACCACAAGTCCCTACAGTACCTGCGAGCCCAGCCCAACCTCAACCCGCGACAGATTCGGTGGCTGGATTACATGGAGAGCCACTTCACCTACCGCATCACGTACAAGAAAGGGGCGAATAACATTGCCGACACCCTGACCAGACCGACCGTACAATCCGCTGCAGTACTGATAACCCATTCGAATCCACTACTTACAGGACTATTCACCCACGGCTACACTACGGACCCGTTCTTCACGACAGGAAATCATCAGCAGGCCACAACGAAGAAGGGGGATTATTACCTAAAAGCCGGAACCGACCGGATTTGGGTTCCCGCTTACCGGCTGCTGCGTGAACTTCTCATCCAGGAGGTCCACGATTCGAACTACTCCGGACACTTCGGGGTTGATAAAACCCAGAAATTACTGCACCGTCAATATTACTGGCCCGATTCCTCTAACGACGTGCAGCGCTATGTGTCCTCATGCAGGGTGTGCCAAGCAATGAAATCGACACGTCAGCGACCAGCTGGGCTACTGCAACCCCTCGAGCCACCCGAACGACCGTGGCAGCAAGTGACGATGGATTTCGTCACGGGGATGCCAGCTGGGCCGTCTGGCAACGACGCTGTCCTCGTCGTCGTCGATCGCTTCACGAAAATGGCGCACTTCGCCCCATGCCGAACGACAATCACAGCCGAAGAAACTGCGCGCCTCTTCATCTCAACGGTCGTGCGACTGCATGACATCCCTTCGGCGATCATCACCGACCGAGACCCGAAGTTTACGTCAAAATTCTGGAAGGAGACGTGGGCGCAGTACGGCACGAAGCTACAGTTCTCATCGGCATACCACCCACAGACGGACGGACAAACCGAGCGAACCAACCAGACGATGGAGCAGCTGATACGGACAAACTGCCCCGACCCTGCACGGTGGGAAGATTCCCTCGCCATGTTGGAGTTCGCCTTCAACAACGCGCCGTCTAGCACGACTAATCACTCCCCGTTTTTCCTAAATTACGGGATGGATCCGACGGTTCCCACGGCCACTTCGCTCGACAACCCGGTCCTGAGGTCACAAACTTTTGTGACGGAACTTCAGAACATCCGCGAAAAAGCCGCAGACGCAATTCGCAAGGCGAATATCACTTCCCGCAAGTACACCGACCTTCTACGCCGGGAACTCGTCTTGACTACTGGGCAATTAGTGCTTCTTGATACGAAGAACCTGCACCTGCCCGGTCCATCGAAACTACGGCCCCGATTTTGCGGACCGTTCAAGATTATCAAGATGGTGACACCTGTCACCGCGAAGCTGTTGCTACCCGACGACTGGCGCATTTATGACGCCTTCCACGTCAGCCTGCTTCGCAAGTTCGTGCCAGCCACGACCGACATCGCACGTCAGCAAGCTGCCCCGACAGCATGACCTGTCCCGGAGCCGACCCTCGAACCTTCGAAGATTTTGGCCCATCGGGTCCGGCTTGACACAGCGGGCCGACACGTGGATTTTTTAATCCGCTAGACTGACCGCACCAGTGAGGACGACACGTTGGTGTCATCCGCCTCGCTCGACGCCTCGCCACTTGTTGGTGATTACTAGGCGCGAAAGCGTGTTTCGGATATTGACCGCCTTTCTTAAGGAGGGGGAGGGGGGGGGGGGGGGGGGGGGGGGGGGGGGTGGTGTAAGGAATTTTCTCGAATTCCTTATCGGGGTTGACTGCTTCGCGTACAACCCGATTTTCGGAGTTCGCACGTTCGGGCGATTTCCACGCTGCCGAGGCTCCTCGCGTCGCCTTCGGCATTCCCATCGCCAAACCTATACCCAACCTCGCTCGCCCGAGGTTTCCTCCTAGCTAGGCTGGCCCTACATTAGTCAGTGCATTCATTGTATTCTCAGTGATTCAGTCACAGCCTCGCTATTCGTTTACCCGCACACTCTCTTTTACAACGCATAACATATAGCAAATACATTGCACTGTGGTACTTGTTACGAATATAAAAAGTGGAAAAATTCTGTTCACTCTTGACGAAAGTAAATGAAGCGAATATTTAGAAGTACGAAGACAAAATGACAGAACGGCGCGAAGAGTCACGTGCAGCGTAGTTGGGCGAACGAGCTCGTTCCAGTCCCTATGGCAAGTAACAGGACTGTACTACCTGAATGGGGGAAGAAATCACCATGAAAAAACAGAATGAAACGTTGAAACGTACAAACAAGAGTCACAAGCTGTGTAGATGCGCGAGAGCTTAAGTCAGTTTCAATGGCTAGGGAATAGGATGTATCACCTGAATGGGGGTTACAAATAACATCCCGACAATCAAACAGTGACATGTTGCTTACATGCCTATCCTTGCACGGTTTCATGCCACCACACGCACGAACAAGCGTCACGTGCGGCGTAGTTGTTCAAATGACCTCAAATTAGTTCCAATGGCTATGGAATATGATGTAATACCTGAATTGTGAAGGAGAGAGGAATGATAGACTAGAGAGGTTAAGAGTACAAAGTACCAAATTCTAGAGTAATGTACCCCCTAAGGCTAAACCCACTGTAGCCTACAGAACATAAACATATATAATGTTTGACACACCCCCATAGGCAAAGTGGGGGAGAACAAGGGGTCACAAGACTAGTCAAGCAAAGCAAGCTCAGGGTGGATCACAACGTCACCACACATTCCGAGCACAGGTTCAAGGCCACAAGGCCAGTTCACATGCAAGATTAGATTATAAAGGTAAACAAGCAAGAGCAGGTATATATAAATCACAATAAAAGCAAGGTCAAGAAGTGAGCAAGTGAGGCCAAGTAGGCACAAGACCTAGCATAGTACAAAAGCGCTGATGATCACAAGGCTGAAGTGCCTTGGTAAAGATATCAGCAGTGTTGGCCCGAGAGGCCACGTAAGCAAGACGCAGCTGACCACGCTGCTGCAGCTCACGAGCAAGGAAGTAGCGGAGAGCAATGTGCTTCGTTCTGTGCTCCAGTCTGTGCTCCCGACACAAGGCCAGCATGGCCTTGTTGTCTACGTACAGAACTGGAGGAGAACGAGGCGGCTCTCCCAGGTCAGTCAGCAGGTAGGTGAGCCAGCGTAACTCCTGTGCAGCCATGGCCCCTGCGTAGATCTCAGCCTCACATCTGAAGCTGAGAACAGACGACGAGCGCGTAGACCGTCATGAAACAGAGCCGGAGCCAAGGTTGAAGGTGTAACCCTGTGACGACCGCTGCGTAGCCAGGTCGTCGACCCAAGACGCGTCTGCGTGACCAGTGAGGACCACTGGACTCTGCCCTCCAAGCACTAGCCCCATGCCCGACGTACTGCACAGGTAGCGCAACACCCTCTTCGCTGCAGCCATGTGCTCTGGTCGGTGTCTCCCAGGAGCAACATAGCGTGCCAAGATGCTAAGAGGGTATGCAAGGTCAGGTCGTGTGCAGGTCATCAGGTACATGAGGCAGCCAACAAGCTCTGGGTACGGGCCACTCGGCTCTACGGACTCATCCGAAGGCAGAGCTGAGAGCGAGTGGCGAGTAGACAGAGGAGTGGCCTGAGGCGAGGAGTACGTGAAGTCGAAGCGCTGAAGGACCTGCTGCACCATGTGTGACTGAGACAGTGTAATGGTGCGCCGTGCTCTGTCCCGAGTGATCTGCAAGCCGAGGTAGCTGCGCAGTTCACCCAGGTCTGTGCACGTGTGTCGCTTCTGCAGCTCGGACTTCACGTGGGCGAGTCCAGCAGTGTCAGCTGTAGCGAAGACCAAGTCGTCGACGTACACGAGGATGTAGAACGGCGGCAAAGAGGTGTCGGTGCGTAGAAACAGCGACGGGTCGGCAGTAGAAGGAGCAAACCCAAGAGCCGCAAGTGTAGTCCTCAGTGTGTCGTGCCACTCACGGGGCGCCTGGCGGAGACCGTAGACTGGCCGCCGGAGGCTCCACTGGGTACTAGGAGGAAACGACCCAGTGAAATCAAGTGGGCGGCGCAGCCAGATCTCCTCGTGCAGGTTGCCCTGTAGGAAAGATGTGCTGAAGTCAAGAGAGTGAAGCTCGTAGTCGCGCTGAGCGGCTATGTGCAGCAGCACCCGAAGAGTGGTCATCTTGAGGGTGGGAGAGAAAGTCTGAAAGTAGTCAACTCCCTGCCGCTGACTGAAGCCTCGAGCCACGTAACGCGCCTTGAAGACAGGCGGAGAACCCGGCGGCCGCTTCACCCTGAAAATCCACATGCCACTGACGATGTTCGCCCCAGGTGGGGGAACCTCGTCTACGTAGGTGCCTGTGGACTTCCAGGAAGCCATCTCTGCGTCCATGGCTGTCTGCCACTAAGAGGAGTAGGGACCCTCTATCGCCTCTGCGTAGTCGGGATGTTTGGTGCACCCGGGTCTCCCTCAGGGGCAAGCAGCGAGGACACAAGATGAGGTAAAGCAGCAGCAAGACACTGGAACTCCTCCTGCCTGTCCTCAAGGACGTCCGTGCTAAGAGCACACTCACCCCTGACGGACGGAGGACAGACAGACTCAGACTCAGCAACAAGACTAGCGGCATAGTCTAGACGACAGGCAGCAGCAAAGTCAACAAGCTCAGCAACCAAGGCAGACGCAGTAGTAGACTCAAACGACGGGTCAGTGACAACAGTGGCTAACAGACGCGTGACAGTAGGGTGCTCAGCACAAAACCGGTCAGACTCAGGGTCCGGAATGGCAGGCAGAGAGGACGCAGGGGGGGACGGCAGAGGAGCAGACTGCGGAGCAGAGGAAGGACGACGGACTACAAGGTGTGCGCTGGGGACAGTCGGCTGACGCGCACGAGAAACACGACGACCGGTACGACCAGAATGAACAAGTGAGACAGGACGTGACGCAGGCTCACGACGCTCAGCAAGACTACCTGTCTGCTCAGTGTAAGGAGAAGGAGCAGGCAGCGGTGAGCCAGGCGGTAACGGAAGACCAGTGGACGACGGGAGAGTAAGAACCTGACGAAGAACAGAGTCAGGCGGCGGCAGAGACGACGGAGACGGCGGAGTGAAGAACAGTCGTGTCGGCGCAGCTGCACCAGCACCGGCAGCTCCAGCAGCTCCAGCACCTCCAGCAGCTCCAGCACCTCCAGCAGCTCCAATGTCTCCAGCAGCTCCAGCAACTCCAGCAACTCTAGAAGCTCCAGCCTCAGAACCGGTACCTCCAGCACCAGGGCCTCCAGAACCAGCGGCACCAGCAGCAGCACCCCCAGAACCGGCACCTCCAGCCCCAGGGTCTCCAACCGCAGTGTCTCCCGTAGCAGCACCCCCAGAACCGGCACCTCCAGTCCCAGGGTCTCCAACCGCAGGGTCTCCAGCCTCAGTGTCTCCAGCAACGGCACCTCCAGGCGCAGCACCCCCAGCCCCAGCAGCTCCAGTACCTCCAGTAGGCGAGCCTCGGGCTCCAGTAGCGCGACCCTGACGGCGACCGTACCAGTCGTGCAGCTGCTGTGAGGTGAGAGGCACGCGCGGACGAAGGCGAGCACTCCAAGGAGACCGCACACCAGTAGTCCCAGTACCCTCAGGCGTCGCACCTCCAGACTCAGCACCCCCAGACTCCGCACACGCAGGCTCAGCACCCCCAGACACAGCACCCCCAGGCGCAGGACCTCCAGTCTCCTCACGCGCAGGCTCAGCACCCCCAGACTCCGCACCCTCACACGCAGCACCCCCAAGAACACCACCCCCAGCAGCACCAGAGTCGACAGCAACCGGCTGCAGAGGCGGCGAAGAAGGTCGCGGAGGGAAACCCGGAGGGGTCTCCAGGCGTGGTGTGTGGCGGGAGGCCGCTGGGGCGCCAGCAGCAACGTCACCCCCCTCAGGTGGGCCAGAGGTGTCAGAAGTGACCTCCAAAGGCTCAGTCAAGGGAGGAGGGTCTACCTGAGACACACTTGAAGGAGCAGGACCCTGAGGGGGGAGGGGGTCTACCGAGAGGGGACCTGGCGCAAGGAAAAGCGGCGGGGGGGGAGGGGGGCAGCGCGGTAGGGGAAGAGACGGTAGTACGGAACCGACTCGTCAAACGTGACGTCCTGGGAGAGCATAACATGGCGCGAGGTGGGGTGGTAAAACTGCCAACCAGGCGCGTCAGGGGGGAAGCCAAGGAAGACGCAGGGAACAGCACGGGAGGACAGCTTGTCCGCAGACAAGTCTCGGACAAAAGCCCGAGATCCCCAGACACGAAACGCAGACGCATCGCCAACCTTCCCCGTCCACCGCAGAGTGGGGGAGGTCTCCGGCATGGAGACCCGGGGCTGAAGGTTGATCTGATGCGCCGCGTACTGAACCGCAAACGGCCACAGAAAATGGGGAGCAGCCGCATGGATCATGGACGTACGAGCGACGTCCATGACCATGCCAATGCGGCGCTCAGCAATCCCATTTTGCTGTGGAGAGGCCGGAAGCGTGAACGTCTGGCGGATGCCCCTCGCACGACAGAAGGCTCGCAGAAGGTCGGAGGAAAACTCTCCACCTCTGTCGGAGTGCAATCGCAGAACAGGAAAGTCCGAGCCGAAACTCTTCCTGAGCTGGAGACGAGCTGCGCGGATCAAGTTGATCAACACCTCAGTGACCTCATCCTTGCGGCGCAAGGGGAAGACTGCGGTGTAACGCGAGTAGTCGTCAACCACCAGCAGGAAGTAGCGCTCGTGACCCTGTCCACGGATGCGGGCTGGGCCCCACACGTCCATGTGAAGAGTCTGCAGCGGAGCCTCTGTCGGCGGAAACTCGGAGGAGTGAGGAGCGGCGCGCTGCCGCCCCTCGACGCAGGGAACACACGTAGGGGCAGGCCCCGGAGGGAGGGGAGGGAGTGACCGGCGGAGACTAGAGACAAGGACACGAGAGGCCATGTGTCGGAGACGAGGAAGAGAGGGGTGACCAAGGCGGTGGTGCCAGAGAAGAGTCTGGTGGGACAGGAGGCGACACGAGCAGGGGGCAGACTCAGGACCAGACCGAGACGCTGCAGCAAACACCTGACCCGACGCAGCTACCTGACCAGGTACAGCAACCGGGAGAGACTCGGTAGTCAGTGTGTACAGGCTCGACCCCGAACGACGGGTAAACGTGGCCAAGTGTCGGCCCGTGTCAGCACACGTGCAGTGGGTCACCCGCTGACGCGCAGGAGTGAACTGGTCAACCCCCCCATCCTGGAGGTCAGCACCCGCCACCAAGTTCGTAGAGAACGAGGGGAGGTAAAGACCTGACAGGGAGCCAGACGGGCCTGCTGGACACGGTAGGACAGTGGAGTAGTGGGCAAGGACAGGACCCCTAGAGGGGTCTGCCAGGGAGACCGCAACCGGCCGACTGAGCGGCGTGAGGGTGGTGCGGTCTCGAAAGAAGGAGCGGGAAGCACCTGAGTCAAGGGTAAAGTGTGCAACGCCTGAGTGGTACCTGAGAGAGCAGACTCACCAGCACCTGGAGCAGCAGACTCACTAGCACCTGGAGCAGCAGACTCACTAGCACCTAGAGCAGCAGCTGCACCGCCCGGGTCGGGCGGAACACTCAGGTAACAGTCACCCTCATCACTAGTAGACATAACATACATGGCAGCAAGGATAGCATCATAGTCAAGATCAAAGATAGCAACTCCCGACCTAAGCAGATCATGCCAGCGAGGGAGCTCAGTGGCGTCAGGGAACCGGAGACGCCAGGCGTCTGTCAGGCGGCCGAAGCAGCGCTGAGTGGTGTGCGGGCCGCCACACTGCTCCCCAGTGCGGTCACCAGTACGGAGGACGTACGTACAGGGACCAGCACCCCCAGGCCGCTGACGCCCAGCGTACCACTGGTGAAGCTGCTGGGGTGGCGGGGCCTCACGAGAGCGCTGCTGCTGCTGACGCTGGCCACCACCGAATCCTCCGTTTTCCCTTGCCCTTGCCATTGCAGCGCCTCCCGCTAGGGGCAGACGCAGCGCCGACCGACTCAGTGCCAAGGAGGTCGACAACAGCACCAGAGGCAAGAGAGGGCAAAAGGGGAACGGGGGAGCACCCCTCAAAGACAGGGGTACGAGGGTCACCTCGAGAGGCTCCTACAGCGACTATGCTCTGCTCAGCTGCAAGGAGCTCCTTCTCGAGGAGGTCAACGGTGAGAGTGGTGGGGCAGACAGCAAGGAAGTGATCCCTGACCGAGCGAAGGGAGTCAGGGAGCCGGGTGACTAGGTAGTAGTGGGTGATGTACATGGTTGGGGGGGGGGGGGGGGGGGGGGGGGGGTTCTGGGCGCGGAACTCAGCAGGAAGCGCAGCACGGTAGCGGGTGTCACTAGTGCGGAGGTGCGTAATGAGGTCAGCGACTATAGCAAAGGCAGCAAGGTCAAGGAAAAGGTACGGCAGCATGAGGCGACTAAGGGCAGCAGAGGCAGGGGAGGAGTAGAGCGTAACGACAGCGTCGTACAAGGTCTTAGCAGTCTTGTACTGACTAAAGTGCGGGCGCTCAGCGGGCGGCAGATGCCTACACACAGCAAGACGGGCAGCAGCATCGCGCGTGTTCCAGCGTGAGCGAGTAGTGCTGTCAGCATCAGCAGCAGGGGCAGTAGAGGCACCAGACGTGAGATCGAACAGCGAGACATCGTCTTTGCTATCACACTGCAGAAAAAGCTGCAGATCATCAAGCCAGACCTCAAAGTCGATCGCACGACCCTCAGCATCGAAGGTAAGAACAGCGGGAGTAGCCATGACAGCAGCAGCAGCAGGCTAGCAGTAGCAGCAGCAGGACAGTGCTCACAAGTGGCGAGAAGGGCAGGCGTACGACAGCGGCAACGGCAAGGCCGCTACCACTGCAGGGCGAGGGCTCCGTGGCAGCTGCAGAGGCGGCTGCTGCAGGGGCCAGGGGCGGCTGCTGCAGGGGCGGCTGTTTCCGGGGCCAAGGGCGGCTGCTGCAGGGGCGGCTGCTCCAGGGGCCAGGGGCGGCTGCTCCAGAGGTGACGGGCGCCTGCTGCAGGGGCGGCTGCTGCAGGGGCCAGGGGCGGCTGCTGCAGGGGCGGCTGCTCCAGGGGCCAGGGGCGGCTGCTGCAGGGGCGGCTGCTCCAGGGGCCAGGGGCGACGCCGCGCGGGGGGCCGCGAAGGGGCCGCGAAGGGCCGTGAGGAGGCCGCGAAGAGGGGCCCGCAAAGGGGCCGCGAAGGGCCGCGAAGGGGCGGCGAGGGGCCGTGAGAGGGCCGCGTGAGGCCGCGAAGGGGCGAGAAGGGGCCGCGACGGGCTGCGCAGGGGCCGCGACGGGGTCGCGACGGGGTCGCGACGGGGGCCGCAAAGGGGCCGTGAGAGGGAGGGCCGCGAGGGGCCGCGTAGGGGCTGCGAAGGGGCGGTCTAGGGGCCGTGAAGGGGGGCCGCTAAGGATAGGGTAAGGCCACTAAGTGGCCGTAAATTTCCGGGCAGGGCGCAAAGGCGCTTCGGGCAGCTAAAAAAAATTCTTGTGGTGGGCTTTAGGAAGAAACGGTCCCACTAGGGAACCCGCTCTATACCATGTGAAGGAGAGAGGAATGATAGACAAGAGAGGTTGGGAGTACAAAGTACCAAACCCTAGAGTAATGTACCCCCTAAGGCTAAACCCACTGTAGCCTACAGAACATAAACATATATAATGTTTGACATGAATGTGAGGAAAAATAGGGCTAAAAATAAAATTCTAATAATCAGACGGTGACATGTTGCGTACATGCCTGTCCTTGCACGGTTTCATGCCAGCAAACGCACAAACAAACGTCATGTGCGGCGTAGTTGTGCGAATGAGCTAAGATCAGTTCCATTAGCTAGAAAATATGCTTACTACCTGAATATGGGGAGAAATAGGGCTATAAAAATCATCTAGTTGATCAAACGATGACATATTGCGTACATGCCTATCCTTGCATGTTTTCATGCCATCAACTACACAAACAAGCGTCACGTGCAGCGTAGTTGTGCGAATGGGCTAAACTCGGTTCCAATAACTAGATAAGATGATCTACTATCTGAATTTGAGGAGAAATAGAGCAAAAAATGTCAGAGGTCCACTGGTGATCCCCGTTGATCCTAGGGAAGGGTTACAGGCACGTTGGCCTGGGGGGTTATGGGCGCACTCACCCGCTATATAAACAAGCCCTTTTATCCCAGTGGTTAGTGGCTGGGATTCTGACATGGTATCAGAGCGGTTAAGATCCTGGGGTACTATTTGTTAACTACCCTATGTGCCCACGTATATTCGTAATGGTGCAGCTGCTGGCGGACGAGCGCCTTTGCTGGCGCACGGGTGCATTAGCAGCAGCGCGATCGGTCCAGCTGGGGGCGGGACCCTGCAGCGCCTCTGCCCGCCGCCTTCCTGCGCTGTTCCCGCGCATTTCGCACGCTGTTCGGGTGTGCGCGTCGCGCGCGCGCTACCTGCGCGCTTCGGGACGACGCTCGTGGTCCTCATCGCTGCAGATGCCCGTCGAACCCGCGTTCCCTGCCCCGTTTTGCGCAGCCTGCCCCGCGCGTTGCTCGTCAGCGCGCCATCTGCCCCGTTCCGTCCAGCGCACCCGCGATTTCGCCAGCACCAGCGGCATCCGCGCCTGCTGCAGAGGGGAGGTGGCGGGAGTGTATCCGCAGGAACCAGCCACCGCCCTCCTCTCTCCTCTCTCTCCATGCAGCGTGTGTTGCTGCTGTGGGGGAAGGGGGGGAGTGTGAGGGGATGGCGAGAGAGACTCTGCCGAGCATGCAGCCGCCCCTCCTCCTCTCTCTCTCACTGCCGCGTGTGCCGCTGTGGGGGGGAGAGTGAGGGGGCGGCGGAAGTCAGCCGGTCATCTGCTGCTGTCTTCCGATGCTGTCGTGGCACCTCCAGCTGCCGCCCCTGCCGCCACCTGCCTTTACTGCCTTTGCTTCTGCTGCCTGCTGCTGGGGCCTGCAGGTGCTGCCGTCGAGCCGCTGCTGTCCTGCTGCACGTAGCTACAGTTGTAGTGTAGTTATCACATCTCATTTGGTGGTGCAGCTCTTGTTCTTGTTCCCTATATCTTGTACCTGTTTCCTATTATTGAACCCCTCTTTTGGCTAATCTCTCTCAAGAGTTCCTCTCGTCACTCTCTTCCTCCCCAAAACCCTAGCCATGGCGTCTACTACTAATCTATTGCTTTAACATGGTATCAGAGCGAAGGTCTCGGGTTCGAATCCCGGTGTATGCACCTCGGGCATCCCAGTGCGGGGGGGTGTCAGAGGTCCACTGGTGATCCCCGTTGATCCTAGGGAAGGGTTACAGGCACGTTGGCCTGGGGGGTTATGGGCGCACTCACCCGCTATATAAACAAGCCCTTTTATCCCAGTGGTTAGTGGCTGGGATTCTGACAAAAAATGTCAGAATGTGATATTTGTCTAGCCTGCAGTGGGGTACTCTATAGCGAGTATAGCCCAAATTAGGGTTTGCTATATGTACTCAACTGCCTGCTAGTGAAACCCCTCTTTCCTGTTCTATAGTTTTTGCCTACTGTTTTGACATGCTATCAGAGCGGTTTCACTCCTACCCCGTGGGCCCGCCTGCTTCCGCTGCTGTCGTGTCTGTCGCGCGTCCGGTAACGCGCGACGTTTTTTCTTCCCGCCACGCGCTCCGGGCGCATGGCGGTTTTCTGCCCGCCGCTCGCCGTGCCCGCCGTGCGCCTCGAGGTGCGCGGCGGTTTCCTACCCCGGGGATCCGCGCATCGCCCCCGGGGATCCGCGCATCGCCCTCCGTCGCCCGACGCGGCCCGCGCGACCTGCGCCAGGCCCGCGCGCGACCCATACTGTGAGAGTACGACGGCATATACTTGTTATTCATGCTTGCTTTTATTCCCTTACGCTATTCCTAGCTTAGGTTTATTTTATGCATGCATGAATTGCTTGATTCCTAGGTTCGTTGCTTTACTATAGTTATTATAGTTATAGGCACCGAACCAGGTTACGTGTACCGAACTCAAGCTATTCGGTTGCCACCGAATTGCTTTCTACCGAGTTCGGGAAGGTTCTGTTCGGGACGCTTCGCGACCCTCGGAACATTCGCGTAACACCTGGTTACTGCCCTTGTGTCGAGCCTATATATAGCCTCGTGTTGTACCCATGTGAACATTCAATTCAAACTCTCTTTTCTGAGCTCGATCCTAGATCCTCACACTTGGTAATCAGAGCCCGTTTACACGCGAGTTTTTCGACCGCTAAATCCTAGCTTTTAAAACCGCGGTTTAGGCGACTTCAAACGCGCCGATTTCGGGTACGTAAACCAGTTCCGCGCTGTTTTTTAACGTCCCCCTCGAACCGGTTTTCGAACACTCCTCAGGAACATTTGGTAAAAAGGTTGGAATTTCAGCCGTCGGATCGCTTTCTGCATCAACGGCCCTGAGAATTTCGCCCAAAAAAGTTGGAATTTGGGGCGTCGGATCGAATTTCAGCTCAAGGGCCGATCTGATGCGAATTTCGGTGTCGGGAGAAATACGCGACTAGGGAAAACGGCGCTCGACATTTTTACAGTCGAATTATTTCGCAGTAAGTCGACTAGCGCCTAGTTTTCAATTATTTCTGTCGCAAATCTTCCTGTAAATCGCCAAATGGAGGAAAATGGTGATGATTCCGCACGGAAAATTACGGAGTTACGCACCGACCTGGACCAGATGCGAGCGGCACTCCAGCGATTAGAGGAGCTCCTCGCGAACCAGTCGGCAGCCGCCACGGCAGCAGCGAACGTAGCAGCGAATACAGTAGCGACGGTAGCAGCAGCAGCGGCGACACCGACACTTTACCCAGCCGCAGCGGCAGCGGCTACAGTGAATCTTGAGGCGGCACGTCCGAGGCTACCGGAGATGTTCAATCCTAGTGCGAAAGACAACAACGTCCGTCGATTCATTGCGACACTCGAAATTTATTTCGAGGCCGTTGGCTGTACGACCCCGACACACGATGCAATGCGGATTCGGCTCGCAGCGACACTGTTGCGAGGCCCGGCGCTCGAGTGGATTTACAACAGTAAGGAGATCCGAGGCGAGGGGTCATGGACGCAGTTTCGGGCAGCTTTAATTCAACGTTTCGAACCAATCGATTCCAGCTACATGGCGCGGCAGCAGATTCATCGGCATAAACAGTACGGCAGTGTAACACAGTACACGCAGCAGATGGAGAGCCTCTTCAACCGAATTACCGACCTGACCGAAGGGGAAAAAATCCAAGCGTATACTGAGGGGCTAAAAATGGAAGTCCGCCGACAGGTGATTGCCGCGAACTACAGCAACTACCGCGACATGGTGTGTGCAGCAGAGAGATTCGATGCGCTGACGCGAGGTCAACCCGAGACACGACGCTACGTGGCGAACATATCATTCAACATGAAGCGATCGGCACCACCCACGACCGCCAACCCGATGGATATCGACAAGATCGACGCGAAGCAGCAGCCGACAAAATGCGACTTTTGCGGCGCAGCGGGACATCGACTCTTGGCGTGTTGGAAAATGAAGAAGGCACGAGCAGCGCTACAGGGCAACAACAGTGCGGCACCCCCGAAGTCAAACAACGTGGCGACTTCGGAGCGGGCGAAAAAAGGAGGACATGATGGCGCGAATTCAAAACGTCACGACCGGCCGGTATTAGGGGAAATCGCCGAGACAAATGGAGGCTCCTCGAAACAAGACTCTGCACCGACCAGGAAACTCCAGCCGAACACCCACGAAAGTAAGAATTCGTTAAATGTATCCTACAAAGATACATTAACTAAGACTACTACTTATCGTGATTTTCAAGCCTTCAGGGGAGATTTAGAGGCTGAGAAAAATCCCTCATATATTATTCAGGTACCTGAGAAGTTGGGCAAACCACTCCGGAGCGTTGAAACGGGTCGTGCGTTCCAAGGAGTTAATTTTCTCTCCCCGCAGCATAGTGTTAAGGCTCCCCGTTGCCCACAGGTGAAGCCTACACAGCTGCAAAGGCTTAGAGGAGACATCCAGGCTCAGGAGAAATTATACAAGCCTCGAAAAAAATCCTCCTACCCCCCAGGTGAAGTTGGAAAGTGCTGAGTCAGGTATAGGAAATAGGGAAGGTATTCACTTTGATGTACCCTATGATCCTATTAATAAAACCCTCTTTGGCTACTCAGCGCAGCAGAAACCACTACTCCTCGAGGTGTTATGCAATGGGCGACGCCTCCAGGCACTGGTGGACAGCGGTGCATCTCACTCGGTGTGCGACCGCGAAACATTGGAGAAAATTGGAGAGAAGGCGGAGGAGACCCAGTTTTCAGCAACCATGGTGGACGGCACGAAGGTTCCCATCCACGGCGAAGTATCCTTGCAGCTGCATATAGGTGCGTTGAGATGGAAGCCGAAGCTACCTGTCACCAACATCAAAGGGTTAGATTTTATCTTGCGGTGATATTTTTTGAAGCGGTTCAACCCCGAGATCGATTGGGTCAACAGCAAGGTGTGCATCTACAACAACGGGAAGCGGATAGCACTGCGAAGCTGGACGGATACAGGGGATGTTCCTGAAACGACACTGGCACGGTTCGAACGGACGGTGAACGAGAGTAACACGGGTTACCTAGCACTGGTCATGGCAGCAGCAGAAGAGGTGAAACCGGGTTCCGAGCTACCCACAACAGTGAAAGAAGTCTTGGAGCAGTACAAAGACATCATGCCCGACGACCTACCTGCAGGCGTACCTCCTGCACGCACCCACGAACACGAGATCGTGGAGGAACCAGGTGCGAAACCCATCTCACGTGCACCATACCGACTGAGTCCGACCGAACTGACAGACATGAAGAAACAGATCGAGTATTTACTGGACAGACAACTGATCCGCCCATCCACCTCTCCCTACGGTGCACCAGTTCTCTTCACTCCAAAACCAGACGGCAGTTTACGGATGTGCATCGACTATTGCGCACTGAACAAACAGACAGTTAAAAATAAATACCCCATACCGCGCATCGACGACTTACTGGACCAACTGCGTGGTGCAACAGTCTTCTCGAAGCTGGACTTACGGTCGGGTTACTGGCAGATCAAGATGGCGGACAACTCGATCCACGAAACGGCGTTCCGTACCAGATACGGCTCCTACGAATACTTGGTGATGCCGTTCGGACTCTGCAACGCACCAGCGACGTTCCAGGCGGAGATGAACCATATTATACGGCCCCTGCTGGACGAGTGCGTAGTAGTGTACCTGGACGATATCCTCATCTACTCCAAGAACATGAAGGAGCACGTGGAGCATCTACGGAAGGTGTTCGAGATCCTGCGGAAGAATAAGTTCTACGTGAAGCTGTCAAAGAGCGACTTCGCACTAGAGAAGGTGCAGTTTCTCGGGCACATGGTAAGTGCCAAAGGCATACACGTAGACCCGCGGAAAATCGAAGCCGTTAAAAAGTGGAAAGTTCCAGAGAACGTGAAGGAGTTGCAGCAGTTCCTCGGCTTCGCCAACTACTACAACAGGTCAGTGCCGCAGTACGCTAAGATAGCAGCGCCACTGACCGACCTACTGAAAAAGGACACGCCCTTCAAATGGGGTGCTCCTCATCAGCAAGCCATGGAACAGCTACAGACAGCACTGACCACAGTGCCAGTACCCGTCCTATCGGATCCCGAGAAAGACTACGTAGTTGCAGTAGACGCAAGTGACCAGGCAGTCGGAGCAGTACTGATGGAGGACCATGGGAACGGGTTACAGCCTATCGCCTACCTCAGTAAGAAACTGCACGGAGCAGAACTGAACTACCCCATTCACGACAAGGAGCCTTCAAGGCGTGGAGGTGTTACCTTGAGGGAGCCAAGACCACAGTCTATACAGACCACTGCAGTCTTAAATACCTGAAGTCGCAGCCGACGCTTTCAAGACGACAGATGCAGTGGGTGGATTTCTTGGAGACTCACTTCCACTACGACATCGTCTACAAGCCCGGGCTACACAACAAGGCAGACGCGTTGAGCCGCCCAGGTCATGTAGCAGGCATCCAGCTCGACGGGATGAACCCTCTGCTCAAGGGTCTATTCCAACATGGGTACTCCGTGGACGGCGAAATAGCAACGGCAGAGAAACAGAAGCTGTTACAGTGGGAGAAAGACTTAGCGGTAAGGAAGGGTTCAGGAAAGATTTGGGTACCGAATTACGCCCCGCTACGGCAGATCCTTCTAGAGGAGTTTCACGATGTACCATACGCGGGACATTTCGGGAGCAACAAGACGTTAGCGGGAATAGCGAAATATTACTACTGGCCTCGGATGGCAGCAGACGTGCAGCAGTTCGTCACCTCATGCGACACATGCCAGCGGATGAAGAGTAGCAAGCAGAAGAAAGCAGGGTTACTTCAGCCTCTACCCGTACCGGAGCAGCCATGGCAGGTCGTTAGCCTCGACTTCATCACAGGACTTCCCTCGACCTCACGGGGACACGATTCCATCCTCGTAGTCATCGATAAGTTCTCCAAAATGGGTCACTTCATCCCGACCAACGCCACAGCTACAGCTGAAGCAACTGCTCGACTCTTCTTCGACCGCATCATCACCATCCACGGCATCCCCGCTACACTCATCTCAGACAGAGACCCAAAATTCACGAGTAAGTTCTGGAAGGATCTGATGGGACTGTTGGGGACTAAGCTTGAAATGTCTTCAGCATACCATCCACAGATTGAAGGATAGACGGAGCGACTCAATCAGGTGGTTGAACAGTTACTGCGCACAGCTTGCAAAGACGATATCAGCCACTGGGACACACAGTTACCGACCTTAGAGTTCGCTTACAACAACGCCTCGCATGCGGCCACAGGGAAAACACCTTTCTTCCTGTGCTACGGACAAGAACCACTCACACCGCAACACCACACCAGCACACGTCCAAGCCGCACACGAATTCGTCACCACCATGCAGCAGCTATGGGAGAAGACTCAGCGGCGTCTCACCACGATGCAGAACTCCCAGAAACAGTATGCCGATCGTCAGCGACGAGATCACTCGGAGAGCATGTGCTTCTTGACACGCGCAACTTGAACCTGTCTCACCTACCATCCAAACTCCGGCCTCGCTTCTGTGGTCCTTTTCTCGTGGAGGCACAGGTGACACCAGTTACATTCCGCTTGCGCTTACCAGATACGTGGAAGCTTCACAACGCTTTCCATGTTCAGCTACTGAAGCCCTACAAGGACCCCAACCAATAGCCACAGCAGCTACCGCCACCACCACCTGTACTTGTGCAGGACGAACCAGAGTACGAGATCGAGCGTGTTCTCACTCATCGGCGCCGCGGCAATACGCTCGAGTTCCTGATACGCTGGAAGGGATATGACCCCACTGAGGATAGTTGGGTTGCAGAAGCTGATATGGGCAACGCACGCCGTGCTCTCAAGGACTATCTTGTCAAGCAGGGTGTATCTCACGCCACCCAGCTTTGAGGGGGGGACGTGTGAGAGTACGACGGCTTATGCTTGTTATTCATGCTTGCTTTTATTCCCTTACGCTATTCCTAGCTTAGGTTTATTTTATGCATGCATGAATTGCTTGATTCCTAGGTTCGTTGCTTTACTACAGTTATCATAGTTATAGGCACCGAACCAGGTTACGTGTACCGAACTCAAGCTATTCGGTTGCCACCGAATTGCTTTCTACCGAGTTCGGGAAGGTTCTGTTCGGGACGCTTCGCGACCCTCGGAACATTCGCGTAACACCTGGTTACTGCCCCTTGTGTCGAGCCTATATATAGCCTCGTGTTGTACCCAGGTGAACATTCAACTCAAATAATTCTTTTTAAGCTCGATCCTAGATCCTCACACGTACAGCCCGTGCGCGCCTCGTACGGCCTGCGCCAGGCCCGTGCGCAGCCCGTACAGCCTGCACCAGAGCCGCGCGTCGTCCCGCTTCAACACGAGCACCACCCCCGCTGCTGCACGCGCTCCTGCTCTGTGCTGCCTGTTTTAGGGTTTGGGGGTGGCGAGTATGGGGGTGACGGGTGTGTGCGCCGTCCCCTGCTCCTCCTCCTCCTCTGTCTCCCACTGCTGCAGCTGCCGCTGAGGGGGGTGGATGTGTTGGAGCCGTCGGAGTACTACGAGGGGGGTGGCGTGTGAGCAGTGCTAGAGGTTCAACAGGGGGCGTGTGAAAGGGGTGACGCTGCACTTCAGGCGACACTGGATCTCACTAATCAAGAGAAGTTGCGCCGTAGACGGGACAACGGTTTCGCGCAGCGTCTAAACCCACGATCTTTGGTGTTTCTACTGGCTACAATATACGAAGTGGCGGAAATGCGGGTCTGGCAAGAGAAACAGGTTACGGGCTTTAGGAGGCGGAGAAATGAGCTACTGGGAAACGCTCAAGCTGGTGCCTAAAAGTTTGTGGCTAAGCGACGGTAGCCGTGATGGGTACCACAACCGGCCGAGGTTTCCGAACAACACACATACCTCACACCACAAGGCGTCAAAGGCATCTCTAAGTCCTGCTGGCCCTGGACGAATAAGGTGGCGCCCTGTATTTAGCCCTGTGCTAGTTAAAGCAGCGCTTGGAGTGGCATGGCACTGCTTTGGCCCAGACAAAATAGGACAGTTGGCAACAGTACCCCGTCCAACAAGTTGGAAATGAAGACGTTGTGGCGGCTGGGAGGGTTTCTCCTATTTCAGCAGGTCTATCTGTCGAAGATGTAGCGGCAAAGGCAGAGTTCCCGAAGCTGTTTAGTTTTTTAATTGCGTTAGACACGGTGGGCAGCAAAGTGGTCGGCTAAGAGTTTGATATTATAAACTCTCTCCAACTACGATAGCGTTCGTGCCTTCATCGAGCGTGAAATAAATCACGGGCAACACGGAGAATGCCTCATCCGACAAAAGGGGATGTTAGGCGAACGACGGCAAGCAAAATTGTTGGGGGGGTGAAGAAAAAAAATGGAGGGAATTTCTTGGGTGCTCCTTCTAGCTTCCAAAGTGCGGTTGAGCCTGTGCACATTTTCCACCATGAATTTTGGGGTCTACTGGGTGGACGTCGGAAGAATAAAATTTTGTAAAAATGGAAGCATGACGAGGTGCGCATCGCCAAGAATACCTAGGATTTGTTGCGTGGAATTCCGACGAGTGTGGAGATGGATGAACGCCAAAGCACCGCAAAAACGACGAAGCTACTCGGCAGAAAAGACTTTGGGGCTTGTTGCCGCAACTATGATCTTCAAGTGACATTTCAACGGTGGGATACGGGTGAACATCTGCTCGTTAGTCGTTTACGCAATTTACTATATACTTCAAGGGATTACTAGGAGGAAATCTACGGCAAGGTCTGCGGAATTCATGTGGGCCCTAATCAGTGAAAATCGGTCTCAGAAGACCATAAGTACTGGGTTCCACGCCTAAAAAGGCACCACTTTTTTGTGGGTCGCTTTGGGTGGTTAACCGCACAAATAACAATGGTGACCGGGTGGGCGTCCTAAATGCTGCAGATATGTTGCAGATTCGCTGTGGACCACTGACAACACTATTCTGGACACAAGCTCGAGGGCGCTGTACATCTGCGATGTGACTATCATATACCCTATTAGCACAAGATACCCGCACGCACTGAAAGGCAGGGGTTGGGCGGCCAGGGACCGAGAAGAAAATTCAGCACTACACCAGTCAGCCGAACATCGTGGGATTTTTCCCCTTAGCAGTCAAAACATACGGCTGCCCATGTACAGAGGTGCCGGTTTTCTTGAAGCTATTGGCGGATACTGCAGCACGGCGCCATAATACTGACCCGAACTCCTTCTACGCTGCAAAATTCCTTCACCAGTTTCGGCAGCGATGGTCAGTGGCACTACAGCGGGAGAGCTTGGAGGGGTGTTGGGTTGTAGACCGACTCCTCGCCCAGCAGCTGCTTCACCCAAAAGACCCACTTGCCTCGACAATGTTGGCGTCGCCTGGGAGGGGGACGTCGACGAAGGAGTCGTTGCAAATGAACGCCTCACACTCATGGAAGATCGTCGCTATCCATTTATCCGCGACAGGGCAGGTGATGGCCTCCTGGAAGGTGGTAGGAGTGAAGATGGTGAGGGCGGAGGTGGCGCAATGGACAGGAACGCTTAGGAAGTCAAGGTAGAGGGAGGCAAGGAAAGGAGTGTATTGCTGATATTGAGGAACTCCTCATGAGAGTCCTCAAGGTGCTGAATGGAGGTAGGAGGAGGGATACCAAGGATACGACCCAGGGAGCGGGTGTGCATTCGAGGGAGGAGAAAAGGGGAGGAGCGAGAAGTTGCGCGTTGTTTCTGCTGCTGGTGGTGGTGCTGTCGTAGCTGCTGCTGCTACTGCTACTGCTGTCCCGGCTGCGGCTGCAGCTACTGCTCCGGCTGCTGCTGCTGCTGCTGCTGTTGCTGCCCCATTTGCTGTTGCTGCTGCTGTTGTCCCAGTTGCTGCAGTCGCTGCTGCCCCGTCTGTTGCTGCCCCGGCTGCTGCTGCTACTGCCTCTGCAGCTGCTGCTGCTGCTGCCTTTGCTGCTGCCCCTGCTGCTGCTAATACTGCTGCTGCTGCTGCTGCTGCTGCTGCTGCTGCTGCTGCTGCTGCTGCTGCTGCTGCTGCTGCTGCTGCTGCTGCTGCTGCTGCTGCTGCTGCTGCTGCTGCTGCTGCTGCTGCTGCTGCTGCTGATCCGGCTGCTGTTGCTGCGACTGCGGCAAAGGGGGAGAATGAGAGGAGGAGGGAGAGAGGGAAGGGGGTGCAGCTGAGTGGACAAGAGAGGTGGGTGCGGTAGGGTCGTAGACGTCGGCAGAGGAGGAAGGCGGGAGCGGAGCAGCGACATGTGGGAGGAGAGGCAATTGAAGGTATTCGAAAGGAGGGAGCTGCTCCCTCCTTCAAGGTCAAGTAGCGAGCTGCTCGAGCAATTCAAAAGGAACCTGGGCGAACGCGTCGACATTAACTGCAACTACGACGTGACGCGGTTTCTAGGACTTAATGTCTTCTACGTGCCAGAAGTCATTCACCTATGTCTCTTAGTGGCTTATGCGGAGGAGCTTGGTAAACGCTTCAGCATTGCGCCTGCGCCGCTCTCCACCCTTATCGCACCCCCGGACCGAACCACAAACCCGACAACAAAGCCCTGCTGGAATCCAGACTTACCAACAGCAGCTGGAATGCCTACTCTTCACCTCTGTTATCAGCAGGTCTGACCTTTCCTACATCGCGAGCCAACTGGCTCAGTACTCTCGCAAACCAACGGCTGAGAACCTTCTGGATCTGCAGCGCGCCCTACAGTTCTTCATCTCCACGCCCACGATTTGGCTGGGCTACTCAATAGTACCAGCTCCATCCTTCAATCTTATTGGCTACGTGGACGCCGATCATGCAATCAACCCCGACAATCAACAGTCCATGACTGGTTTCCTGTTTTGCCTGGAGCCAACAAGACCAATCTCATGGAACTCGCAGAAACAGGAGCTGGTTGCCCTGCCATCAGAAGAAATTGGGTTCATCGCCGCGACAACAGCAATTCGCAAAGGCCTTTATCTGCAGGAAATTTCGAAAGAGGCAAAAATTCCTGCTTCGCCCACCTTTCGCCCGCACTGGAACAACCAGGGCGCAATCCGCATTGCAAACAAGTCTGGATTCATTAACCGCACCAAGCACGTTGTGCTGCGGTACTTCTTCGTCAAGGATGAAGCAAACAAGGGGAAAAGCGACTTAACCTACCGCCCGACAGTAGCTGCCAAGTCAGCAGTACCTGCATTTCTCTGAAATAAGCGGGGTAGTTAACATGGCAGCTGACATGGCAACTGACTTTCTGATGAAGCGGACGTGAGCTGTACCTGCACTGCGGAGATAACTACTACAACGGGAGCTAGACTACGGGCTAGGCACGGGTGCTCGTGTGATCTCTGCGTTCCTCGGTCCTTAGTCGTTTTCCTAGTGCACACACTGCTTGCTAGTTCACAAGGCAAATTGGCAAGAGTTTCACTAGAGAAAGTTGACAACAATGATACAAAGAAGTTGGCAAGGCAAGACTACATCAGAGCTAGCATGCAAGCAGGTCGACTGCCAGCGCAGCACAGTCGACCGCGCGCCAGCACAACTTGGTCGACCGCGCTCCAGCAGCGCAGAGTCGCGGCTTGCCAACACTGCAGGTCGACAGCGTGCCAACGTCGCAGGTTGACGGCGCGCCAACGTTGCTCCCGCAGGACAGCAGCGCACCTACTTCGCAGGTGCTCGCAGACGATTGGCGTGCAGTGCCTCGTCACCTGCACAACGCACACACCACATCAACTTCGTGCTGACGACTGCTTCTGATGCACCACGTCGACCTCGGGATACCATCACCGAGGTCGTCCTCGCCAAAACCACCTGGGCGACCATCGCAAGCCTTCGCAGCACCTCGTCACCTAGGTAACCTGGTCGACCGGGCAACCAGGTCGACCAGAGGCTCCAGTGTGTGCCCGTCGACCACCCAGGTCGACGACCACTTTTGGTCGACCTCCCAAGTCGACGGCCACCTCCAGTCGACCTCCCCAGGTCGACCACTATCCCCTGGTCGACCAGCTCCAAGTCGACGTCACTCCTGGTCGACCAGAACGGCTGGTCGACTTACCAGGTCGACCAGAAGGTCTGGTCGACTTCCCAAGTCGACCAGAAGGGCTGGTCGACGTCCCGGGTCGACCACCCGAAGTTGGCGCCCTCCTGAAGTCGGCGCCCATGCAGTGGCTCCCATGCAGGTCGACCAACCTCGTCGACCAGCCCGCCCACTGCTGCAGGTCGGCTGCACCCCTACATCCGACCACGAAGTCGGCTCCGCCCAAGCGAGGATGGGGCCAACACCCAACTCCCGTTGACACTCCCCTGCCGCGTTCACGCTTGGGCCTCCAGCCCCTACGGCAGCACTGCTCGGAGAACAGCTCGTCGACGTGCACCCAACACACAGCACGTCGTCCACCGCACCAGCCATGCAAAAGGGCATGGCACCTACTGCTGCACTTCGTCAACTCCGTCGCCCACGTCGGCCAAGCGCACCTGGCCGATGGCGACGGAGCACCGGTTGAAAGCCGGATAGTGCAGCGCCTTCGTGAGGAAGTCGGCTGGCTGCTCAGCGGTCGGGATGTACTGCAGCGCAAACTTCCCCCGCTTCACCATGTGCTGCAGCCAGGCCTGTCGCCGCTCCATGTGCTTGAGGTTGCCCGTCAACCCCATGCCCTCGGCGACCGTGATGGCCGACTTGTTGTCCACCCGAAGGACGGTCGGCTTCCCAGCATCCAACTGCTGGAACTCTGCGAGGAGGAAGCGAAGTCGGCGTCCCTCCTTGCCGGCTTCGACGGCCGCCACGTACTCCGACTCGGTCGACGACAGTGTCGCGCACTTGATGCGCTGGCTCGACCAGGAGACCGCGGCCCCTCCGTAGACGAACACGTAGCCGCCCGTGCTCGTCCTGCTCTTCTTATCACCGGCGTCGTCGGCGTCCACGTAGCCGACCAGCTCCAGCGACTCAGGTCCACCGCCGAACTCCAGGGCGGTGTCACGCGTGTTGGCGAGGTAGGCGAGGCAGCGGTCGACCTCGCGCCAGTGCTGGTCGCTTCTCACCGTGAGGCCGCTCCCCAGCTTGCTGCAGGCGAAGGCGATGTCCGGCCTCGTCGTCGTCGCCGCGAACTGCAGCGAGCCGACCTTCTGCCGGTATTCCTCCTCCTGTCGCTCCTGTGCCTCCTCGTCGTCGAAGGTGAGCTCGGCGTAGGCGTCGACCGAGACCGGCGTCTTCGGAGTCCGTCCGCCCTGCTCCTCGTCGATGAAGCGCCTACGCAGCTTGTCGGTGTAGCCCTGCTGGTGCAGCCACAGCTTCCCCGCCGACCTGTCGCGCACGATCTCCAGCCCGAGGTACTTCTGCACCGGCGAGATCTCGCGTAGCTCGAAGGCGGCCTCCAGCAGCTCCTTCAGCTCCTTCAGCATCGCGGGGCTACTGCTGGCGGCAAGCAAGTCGTCGACGTAGACCAGCACCCAGCAAGTCGCTCCGTCGGCGCCGACCTTGAAGTAAAGGGCCTCGTCGACCTGGCTCTTCTTCCACCCAGCGTCGACCAGCACGTCGTTGAGCGCCAAGTACCACAGCAGCGGCGACTGCTTCAGCCCGTACAAGCTCTTCAACAGCTTGCACACCCGGCCGGTTCCGTCGTTGAAGTAGTCCGGCTGCGACATGTACAACACCCGGTCGAGCTTGCTCTGCAGGAAGGCGTTCTTCATGTCGAGCTGCATCAGGTTCAGGTTGAGGACGGCGACGATGCTGAGGAAGATCCTCAGCGTGACGTAGCTGCCCACCGGCGCGAACGTCTCGTCGTAGTCAGCGCCGTACACCTGCGTGAAGCCCTTCACGACCAGCCTCGCCTTCTCCCGCTCGACGGTGTCGTCGATGTTGTACTTCGTCGTCAGCACCCACCGGTTCTTCATGACATTCACTCCCGGCGGGCGTTCGACCAGCTCCCACGTGCCCATGGCGAGGAGACTACGGATCTCTTCCTCCATGGCGGCCTTCACCGCCGGACCCTTCCAGCTCGCTAGCGCCTCCTTCACCGTCATCGTCGAGATGTCCCAGCGGTGCTCGGGGTCGGCCAGCATGTCGGGGTCGAGCTCCGGGAAGTCCTCATCCTCCTCGGCGTCATCGTACAGGAGGTCGTCGTCGTCCTCCACGTCGTACACCGTGGTGAAGGCAGCGGGAATGAAGAAGTCGGGCGGCCTTCGAAGTCGACCAGACTTCCGGGGTTCAGGCGGAACCCTCACCGCGTCATGGTCGGTGGACTGGTCGGCCACCTCCTGGTCGACCAGCTCCTCGTCGCCCAACTGCTCCCCTTCATCTTCACTGCCGTCCTCGTCGCCCTGCTGCACCTCGGTCGGCTTCCCGGTCGACTGCTCCCCTGTGGTCAGCTCCCCTGTCGATCGCCAGGTCGCCGACTGTTCCTGGGTCGACCTCGTTGCTGCCTGCTCCCCTGTCGGCTTCACCCAAGTCGGCTGCACCTCCTCGACCGGCTCCCCCCTTATCCAGGTCGACTGCACTCCCAGGTCGACCTGCTGCTTGTCGACCTGCTGCTCGTCGACTTGCTGCTCGTCCTGTCGGCCACCGGCGATGCCCTTGGTCGGCGCCACAGGCGACGTCCCACTGCTCCCCTCATCGCCGGAGGCCGACGACGGAGTCAGCCCACGAAGGTCGACGAGGGGAGGGGCAGGGGAGGGAAAGGAAGGGTGGACGACCTCGGCGTCGTCCACAGCAAGCTCACCGACCTCGGCGAGTAGAGGGAGCGTTGCCGTCGAGGTATCCGTCGGCGTGGACACGAGCGTCCGCCCCGACACCGGCCCATGCTCCGACTTCCACTCCTCCAACGACAGGTCCTCGTAGAACACCACGTCCGACGTGGTGACCACCCGGTTGGCGGCAATGTCGAGGAGCTCCCATCCCTTGCTCGCCTCCGACACACCGAGGTGAAGGCCCCATTCGGCCTTTGGCCGCAGCTTCCCACCACGCTGCTGCTCGGGGACGAGGAACTGCGCCATGCAGCCCCACACGCGCGCCAGCGACAAGTCGGGCTTCGTCCCGGTCAGCAGCTGGTACGGCGTCGTCCCCGGCGTCGCCGATCGCTCCAGGCAGTTGCGGATCCAGACGGCCTGCCGCAGGGCGAGGTGCCACCAGTGGTGCTGCACGCCCATGTGCAGCAGCATCGTCCTCACCGACTCCACCACCGTCCGCATCTCCCGCTCCGCCATGCCGTTCTGCTGCGGGGTGTACGGGCAGGTTAGGTCGTGGACGATCCCCTTGCCGTCCACGAAGGCGGTGAAGGCCTTGCCGAGAAACTCCCCTCCTCGGTCAGAGCGTAGCTGCAACACCGACTTCTTCGTCTGCCTCTCCACCAGCACCAGCCACTTCTGGAACTCCAGCAGCACATCCGACTTCTTGGCGACCGGCCTCACCCACACGTAGCGGGACTTACGGTCCTTCAGCAGCAAGAAGTACAGGCTGCCGTCCTTGGCAGCCACCCAGAATGGCCCGCACAAGTCGATGTGGACGACGGCTAGCACGTCGGCGGCGTCGGAGCCTTGGTCGGGGAAGGTGTGCCTCGCCAGCTTCCCACCGACGCACGAGACACACGGTGAGTCGGTACCCGTCGCCGACTTGAGGTCCAGCCCAATGGCGACCTCGTTCTTCGCCGAGCTCCTGATGGTATCCAGGCCGACGTGCGCAAGGCGTGCGTGCATCCTGTCCGGCGTCGACTTCGCCTTGGAGACGATCGCCCGCAGGGCCACAACCTCCGGCGTGGGCGACGTCGACCTCGGTGAGCAGGGACGCAGGTCGGTGCAGAGGACTCGCCCGGAGTACGTCGCCCGACCAAGCACTTCTCCTGCTGCCGAGACAAGCAGCATCCCGTCGCCGTCCTCTTGAAACTTCACGCCATGCTCCTTCAGCTGACCAGACGACAACAGGTTTGCCCGCACACCCGGGACGTACAGCACGTCGGGGATGAGAACCTGCTTCCCGGCCTCGCCTTGCAACGCAACCGTGCCCCGGCCCTGGACGTCTTGCAGCGCCCCATTGAAGCCACGCACGTGCTTCAAGTCGCCGCTCGGCCCCATGTCGACGAAGACCTCCTTCGTCCCCATCAGGTGGTGGGAGCAGCCGCTGTCCAGTAGGACCACCGCCGGGTTCGCCTGCACTGCTGCTGCCATCGCCTGAAAGTCCTCACCGGCCTCCGGCGCCAGTGAGACGGTCGGCTCCACAACGCCGACCAGGGAGCACGACGCCGACTTGTCGCCGCTCCCCTTGCCGCCAGCAGAGGAGTCGGCGTCCTTCGCCGAGGTCGACGACTTGGTCGACTGCTTCTCCTTGCGCGATTGACTTCCTCCTCGACGAGGTCGACGACTGCCAGACCTCCCGCGGCCTCCCTTGTCGTCGTCGTCCGAGTCACTGCGGTCGGGGCACTCGAAGGAGAGGTGGTTGGGGTCGCCGCACAGCCAGCACTCCCGGCGTCGACTTCCTCCTCCCCGGCCACTGTCCTTGGTCGACTTCTTCTTGTCGACCTCCTTGGCCGACTTCGAGCCACCGCTACCACTGCCGCCAGACTGTCCACGCTGCCCTGGTCGACCGCCTTGCTTCGCCGGGGCGACGTAGTTCACCTGCGCCAATAGCTCTTGGGACCGCTCGGCCTCCTGCATCGCCTCGTCCTGCAGGATGTACGAGGTCAACGTGTCCTCGTTGAGCGTCGCCCGCGTGCTCGGCGCCATCGACAGCCGCTTCAGCAGGTTGTAGCTGCTCGGGAGTCCCTGCATAACATGGGTGACGTACGACGCCGTCGAGTACTCTGCACCGGCCATCCTGATGGTGGCGAGAATTCGCCTGGCCCGGTTGCAGTAGTCGGTTGCTGTCTCCTGGTCGCCCATACGCAGGTGTGTCAGCTGCCCCTCCAGTTGGGCGATGAACAAGTCGTCGGTGACTTGGTAGGTCGACTCAATGAAGTGCCACGCCTGGTGGCCGGCGTCGAGGTACTCCCGGCACCACTTCAAGGCGATTTGCACGCCCGGCGAGCAGCACCGTGAGATGACCGTGAAGGTCAACAGCTGCACAGCGCGGAACTCAGCTCGCAGGTCGGGATCGCTCGGCGTCGCCACGGTACCTCGAGCAAAGCTGATCAGCCCGGCCATCTCCAGCTGGGGCTCGATGGCCTCCTTCCAGGTGAGTATGTCGGGTCGACCAACCAGCGGGGGAGTCACCGAGATCCTATCCGGCGTGAACTTGAAGTAGCCGTAGCTCGGCGCAATTCCGCCCGCCGTCACCTGGGACGCCGACATCGGCGTCAACCTGCTTCGTCGACCTCCGACGTCGCCCTGCGAGGTGCCCGCAGCCGACGTCGACCGAACCCCTCGCCCTTGAACGCCGCCGACTTCGTCGGCGTGAATCACACCACGCTGCCTCGACGTGCCTCCCGCACTGCTGCCGACTTGGTCGCCTCCGGCGTCGACGCCGCCCTCGGTGTTCACCGGTCGAGGAGAAGCAGGCCGAGAAGGGTGCTCCGTCGCCCACAAGGAACGGATGCCAGCCTCGACGACCGCCCACGGCAGGTCGCCATACTCGTTGGCCTCGTGCTTTCTCCTCGCGTTCTCTAGCCGTGCCTCCAGGGTGTCCACCACCCCCGTGTCACCTATGGCGCCTACCATGGTGACTACCACACAGCTGCCGGCCTACGAACAACTTAGGTAAGGTGCAACTAAGTCGACTAGACTGAAAGGTAAGTCGTTGTGCCGTCCACGCTCACCGCACCATGCGGAGATAACTACTACAACGGGAGCTAGACTACGGGCTAGGCACGGGTGCTCGTGTGATCTCTGCGTTCCTCGGTCCTTAGTCGTTTTCCTAGTGCACACACTGCTTGCTAGTTCACAAGGCAAATTGGCAAGAGTTTCACTAGAGAAAGTTGACAACAATGATACAAAGAAGTTGGCAAGGCAAGACTACATCAGAGCTAGCATGCAAGCAGGTCGACTGCCAGCGCAGCACAGTCGACCGCGCGCCAGCACAACTTGGTCGACCGCGCTCCAGCAGCGCAGAGTCGCGGCTTGCCAACACTGCAGGTCGACGGCGTGCCAACGTCGCAGGTTGACGGCGCGCCAACGTTGCTCCCGCAGGACAGCAGCGCACCTACTTCGCAGGTGCTCGCAGACGATTGGCGTGCAGTGCCTCGTCACCTGCACAACGCACACACCACATCAACTTCGTGCTGACGACTGCTTCTGATGCACCACGTCGACCTCGGGATACCATCACCGAGGTCGTCCTCGCCAAAACCACCTGGGCGACCATCGCAAGCCTTCGCAGCACCTCGTCACCTAGGTAACCTGGTCGACCGGGCAACCAGGTCGACCAGAGTCTCCAGTGTGTGCCCGTCGACCACCCAGGTCGACGACCACTTCCGGTCGACCTCCCAAGTCGACGGCCACCTCCAGTCGACCTCCCCAGGTCGACCACTATCCCCTGGTCGACCAGCTCCAAGTCGACGTCACTCCTGGTCGACCAGAACGGCTGGTCGACTTACCAGGTCGACCAGAAGGTCTGGTCGACTTCCCAAGTCGACCAGAAGGGCTGGTCGACGTCCCGGGTCGACCACCCGAAGTTGGCGCCCTCCCGAAGTCGGCGCCCATGCAATGGCTCCCGTGCAGGTCGACCAACCTCGTCGACCAGCCCGCCCACTGCTGCAGGTCGGCTGCACCCCTACATCCGACCACGAAGTCGGCTCCGCCCAAGCGAGGACGGGGCCAACACCCAACTCCCGTTGACATGCACTGCTCTGGAATAAGCTGCGTAGTCGACATGTCAAGTCGAGCTACGGCCAGGAGTGAAGGGGAATGTTACGAATAGTGAAATAAGATTGTACAATCGTAACCGCGGCAAGTGAATCACACAGTATCAAGGCTGAATGCGAGGAGGTAGAGTGACGCGAAGAGTCGTGTATGGTTACAAAGCATCTGGACCGTCGGAGCAGACGGCAACGGGCAGCGGCAGGAGCGAGGGAATTGGCGGAAAAAGTTTCGTAATCGTTCGAGCTGCACGGCTGGGTTTGAATTCGAATAAGGGAATGTACGGTTGGGTTAGAGTACATGACTAGCTAGGTTGTTTCGTATTGTTAAAATCTGAAGTGTGACTTGGCGAAAAGGATCGTTCAGGGTTGATCGCGGGTGGTGTTGCAGCGGAAGTATTAAACTCAGGTCACAGTGAATGTAGATGATTGAGATTGATAATAGCATGCATACATAGGGTTTATATAGAAATACAAAGGAATGCGAAACGACCTAGACTAGCCATGTGCTCTAAGGGGTACATTCCCTTATTACAACTAAATTCAAACCGTGCAGCGCGGGAACCAGTTTCAACGGAGGCGGAAGCAGCGGAGCATCACGCACGCTACATGCGCACCAGCGGCATTCGCGCAGAAGACGACCTCTGGCACCAACGGCTCGGCCACCGCTTACGCCAGACCCTCGCCAACTGCCTCCGCGCCAAGGTCTTTCTCCCAGGAGCGCTCCTACGCCCCGACGGCACTGAACCACACAACACCCCACACCCACTCACCTGCACCGTCTGCCCCACTGCCGCCCTCACTCACAACGCCTACCCCTATCTGGAACCAAGCACCAACCGCTACAAGAAGCTGCAAAAGGTGTACAGCGACTTCATCGTGCTCACCTGCGACGTGCTCAACGGCGAAAAATACACGCTGACCTTCATCGACGCCTACTCGCGCCACGCCAATGTCGACGTGCGCTCCAAGGCTCCAGAAGTCTTCCGCATCTGGCTCGCACACGCACATCAGCAGTCGGGGAGGAAGCTGATAATTTGGCAGAGTGATGGCGCCAAGGAGTTCCGCAGCAACGAACTGGAGAGCGTCCTCACTAAGAAGGAAATCAAGCACGAGATATCCCTCCCCTACGATCACCAGCAGCAAGGCGTCGCGGAGAGGGTCAACCGCACCCTCATGACGAAAGTGCGCCCCCTCATGAACCAGTCCGGCTTACCCAAGAAGTTCTGGCCTTACGCCATGAATCACGTGGTGTGCCTGTACAAACTCCTCTCTACCACAGCCAACAGGGACAACCTTTCCCCGCACATGAAGTGGACCGGCTCAAGGGGAGATCCCTCCATGCTGAGGGTCTGGGGGTGCATGGTGCAGTACCGGCCGACTTTAGCCACAATCGGCAAATTTGCTCAGCGCGCACGCTGGGGGATTCATCTGGGGCTCAGCAATGAGCACAAGAACTGGCTTATCCTTGTTCCCACGCGTGATGTTCTCTTCGACGAACGGCTCACCTTGCAGCAGTGGATCGAGGACGAGAGGCGCAAAGAAGTTCGTGGCTACGTCACAGCGGCCGCATATTTGCGTCTCCCGAGGATGAAGCAGCAGCAGCGGCGTTCGATCGCGACGACACCGACGACCATCCCGGTGTTCCGCCTTGCCCTCGCACGGACGATGATGACGACAATAGCCACGATGCTCTCGCGCCTGGACCATCCCGCCGCCGATCCAAACCAAGCACATCCTCACCTGGCCACGAGAGCGACGATGACGACGTGGTGGAAGTCCCAATCACCAACACCGCGGACACCACAAACGTGTCTGGCCTGCAACTCCTGGGCCTACACACCTAAGTTGTCACCATCGCCCGCGCCATCAAACCAAAGAACCCGCGCCAGGCCCTAACCGGCTCTCACGCCAAGGAGTGGCGTGCCGCGATGGACCCTGAGCTAAAAGCGCTGGAGTCTCGCGACACATGGATTCTTGTCGTTCAAACAGCAGTGAAGGGGAGGAGGGTGCTAAGCGGAAAATGGGTTTTTTGTCTCAAGACTAACGCTGACGGAACCATCGAACGCTTCAAGGCACGATGGGTCGTACGCGGCATCGACTTTGATAGAACCTTTGCTCTAGTCAGCCGTCACACCTCAGTCAGGATTCTACTCGCCATAGCCGGGGCTAAGCATCTGCCACTGCGACAGATCGACGTGAAGAACGCATTCCTATATGCGTTGGTGGATGCAACCATCTTTGTGGAGCAGCCCCACAGATACGAAGAAGGAGACCCCAGGGTCTGCCAGCTGAAGAAATCCCTCTACGGGATCAAGCAGGCGCCTCGTCTCTGGCAGCAGCACCTGCACAAAATTCTACTCGAGATCGGCTTCAGGCAGCTGCCACACGACCCAGGAATGTATCTCCTCCACTTCAATGGCGATTACATCCTCCTTACCGTCTACGTCGACGACCTGCTCTACACTAGCACTTGCAATACGCTCCTTAACCAGTTTGAGGAAAACCTGGTGAAGCACGTGGATATCACCATCAATCACAAAGTCACTCAGTTTCTGGGCCTGAACATCACCTACGCGCCAGAAGCAATTCATTTGTCAGCCTCGAAGTACGCAGAACAGCTGCGGGAACGCTTCAACATCTCACGCGCACCACTCTCAACTCCCTACCGCAACCCCAGCACCAACTACAAACCGGACAACAAGCCTCTGTCCCCTGCGGGACTTCAACTGTACCAGCAGCAACTGGGTTGCCTGCTGTTCGCATCTGTCACATGCCGACCCAACCTTTCGTACATTGCCAGTCAACTGGCACAGTACTCCCGCAAACCAGTAGCCGAGAACCAGCTGGACCTGGAGCGCGCCCTGCAGTATTTCATCTCCACACCTGACATCGGGCTCTCCTACTCCATGCTGCCAACAACATCCTTCAACCTCAACGGCTACGTGGACGCTAATCACGCCGCTGACCCTGCAAATCGACGGTCCCCAACCGGCTTCGTCTTCTGACTCGAACCAACTGGCCCCATCTCCTGGAACTCGCAGAAGCAGGAACTGGTTGCCCTGTCGTCGACTGAAGCGGAATACATCGCCGCGACAGCAGTAGTTTGCGAAGGCCTATACTGTCAAATTATATGCCCGTGTCATAATAAAATGTAGGCTTTAGTGGGGTAGCTAATGTTGGGTATAGGTTTTGCTACTTGTATTTAACTTTCTCAATAGTGCAACCATCCCTACCAACCTACTCTAGACCACATGGTATTAAGAGCACTTAGGCCTTAGGACCTAATTTCCTAGTGGGCCCACCGTTAACTTTCAAGTTTTAGGGTTTCCCCTGCCTGTCGAGCTGCCCCACCCGTCGCGCCGCCCTGCTGGCCGCGCGACGCGCGTTTATTTTTATTTTTTTTTTTCTTTTTTCTTTTTTCTTGTCACGCTGCCCTAGCACCCGGCCCCGCCCGTCGCTTCGCCTTAGGCCCTTCGCGCCGCCCACGGGAGCCAGTCGCGCTGCCCTGCTGGGAGCGCGCGAACCCGCCTGGCTCGTCGCGCACCTGTAGGGCCCGCGAGCCGCCCTTCCCGGCCCGTCGCGCCGCCCCTTTTTGACAGCGCGCGGTTCGGCCCCGCCCTCGCGCACCCCTACGGCCCTCGTGCCGCGCTCTGACAGCCGACGCGGCCCTGCCCTGCCACTGACGCGGCCCCGCTCTGCTAGCGACGCCGCCCCTGGAGCAGCCGCCCCTGGACCCAGAGCAGCCGCCCCTGGCCCCTGCAGCAGCCGCCCCTGGCCCCTGCAGCAGCCGCCCCTGGTGCAGCCGCCCCTGGACCCTCGAGCAGCCGCCCATGGACCTAGAGCAGCCGCCCCTGGCCCCTGGAGCAGCCGCCCCTGGAGCAGCCGCCCCTGGACCCAGAGCAGCCGCCCCTGGAGCAGCCGCCCCTGGACCCAGAGCAGCCGCCCCTGGCCCCTGCAGCAGCCGCCCCTGGTGCAGCCGCCCCTGGACCCAGAGCACCCACCCCTGGCCCCTGCAGCAGCCGCCCCTAGTGCAGCCGCCCCTGGACTCTGTGCTGCCGTCGTGCGCCTACCCTGTCGCCGCCGCCCGCCGAGCGCCGGCCCTGCTCGCCCGGCGAGCGCCTGCCCTTCTCGCCACTGGTGAGCACCTGCCTTATTCGCGCGCTGCCGCGCCTTCCTGCCTGCCTGCCTGCCTGCCTGCCTACCGGCCTGCCTGCCTGCCTGCCTGCCTGCCTACCTGCCTGCCTGCCTGCCCGCCTTGGGCGCCTGCCTGCCTTGAGCGCCTGCCTGCCTTGGGCGCTTGCCCGTCATGAGCGCCTGACTGTCTTGAGCGCCTGCCTTGAGCGCCTGCTTGCCTTGGGCGCTTGCCTGCGCCCTACCGCCCGCAGCATGCCGCCTTCCTCTGGCGGACCGTCGCCTTTTCCTGCCCGTGCGCTGCCCTTGCCTACCCTGGTACCCACTATGACCTCTCTTTGCGGTACCGGCAGTGCGAGTGGTGGCGGCGGTGGAGGCAGCAGTGGGGGTAGTGGTAGCAGTGGAGGCACCAGTGGGAGTGGTGGCTGCCGACGTAGCAGTTGCGGTGCAGCTCCTCCGTTGGGAGTTTCTGGAGGTGGCCTAGTGCAGCTGCAGCGGCGTCCGCGTGAGCCCCTTACACCCCAGGAGCTTCGTGAGTGGTTTGCTCAGCGTTGGGCGTCTCAGCGTAGTGGCCGTAGTGGCAGTCGCGGTGCAGCTACTCCATTGGAAGGATTTGGAGGTGGCCTAGTGCAGCTGCAGCGGCGTCCGCGTGAGCCCCTTACACCCCAGGAGCTTCGTGAGTGGTTTGCTCAGCGTTGGGTGTCTCAGCGTAGTGGCCGTAGTGGCAGTCGCGGTGCAGCTACTCCGTTGAGTGGTTCTGGAGGTGGCCTAGTGCAGCTGCAGCGGCGTCCGCGTGAGCCCCTTACACCCCAGGAGCTTCGTGAGTGGTTTGCTCAGCGTTGGGCGTCTCAGCGTCGTGCTCAGAGTGTCTGTTACCTGTGTGCGAAACCACACCCAGATATAGAGGTTCCTGCTCTCCGTACTAGTGAGGCTGCCGCTCTCAGTGCTAGTCAGTCTACTCTCTCAGGTGCTAGTGAGTCTGCTCTCTCTGGTACTGTGCCTGCTGAGGCCTTGCACACCTTCACACTTGACTCTGGTGCTTCCGTTGTTTCTTTCGCGACAGTACCATAGTCACTCCCCTCCCTGCACCTGTCCCTGTCTCACTGGCTGACCCCTCTGGGGGCCCAGTGCTTGCACGGTCCACCACTGTGCTTCCGTGTCCGCGATCCCGTCTGGTGAGTTGTCTGGTCTCCACCTCCCCTCGTTCTCTACGAACCTGGTGAGCAACGCCGCTCTTCAGGATGGTGGGGTTCATACCTTTACCCCTGCTTGGCAGCGTGTGGCGATCTGCACGTGTGCGCGGACTGGCCGTCACCTGGCCATGTTCACTCATCAGCCGGGGTCGAGTCTTTACACACCGATGACTGGGTCTCCTCAGGTCGCTGCTGTCGGTCAGGTGTCTGCGTCTGGTCTGGTAGCCTCCCCCTGCGAGTGTCGTCGCCTGTCGCACCAGACTCTCCTTTGGCACCACCGCCTTGGTCACCCCTCTTTGCCTCGTCTGCGTCGCATGCACTCTCGTCTGCTAGTCTCTGGTCTTCCCAGGTCTCTGCCTGCCCTCCCTCCCTCGCCTGCGCCCTCCTGCATTCCTTGCGTCGAGGGGCGGCAGCGCGCCGCTCCTCACTCCTCCTCGTTTCCTCCCACAGAGGCTCCACTGCAGACGCTCCACCTGGACGTGTGGGGCCCAGCCCGCGTCCAGGGACAGGGCCACGAGCGGTACTTCCTGCTGGTTGTCGACGACTAGACTCGTTACACCACGGTCTTCCCCTTGCAGTGCAAGGCTGTTCGTCTCCAGCTCCGCGACCGGTTCCAGTCGGACTTTCCTGTCCTGCGTCTGCACTCTGACAGAGGTGGTGAGTTCACCTCTGACCTCTTGCGAGCCTTCTGTGAGGAGCACGGCATCACCCAGTCGTTCACGCTTCCGGCCTCTCCGCAGCAGAATGGGGTTGCTGAGCGCCGCATTGGCTTAGTCATGGAGGTCGCTCGTACCTCCATGGTCCATGCGGCTGCCCCCCATTTTCTGTGGCTGTTTGCGGTCCGGTACGCCGCGCATCAGCTCAACCTTTGGCCCCGTGTCTCCTTGCCGGAGACCTCGCCCACACTGCTGTGGACGGGGAAGGTTGGCGATGCGTCGCGTTTCTGGGTCTGGGGTGCTCGTGCCTTTGTCCGCAATACCACCGCGGACAAGCTCTCCGCTCGCGCCATTCCCTGCGTCTTCCATGGTTTTCCTACTGACATGCCTGGCTGGCAGTTCTACGACCCCACCTCGCGCCGTGTCTTTGCGTCTCAGGACGTCACCTTTGACGAGTCAGTCCCCTTTTACCGTCTCTTTCCCTACCGCACTGCCCCTCGCCCCCTGCCGCCGCTCGCTCTCGCTCCAGGTCCTCCAAGGTAGACCCCCTCCCCGTGCCAGGTCCTGCTCCTTCAGGTGTTTCTCAGGTAGACCCTCCTGTGCCTGCGCCTGTTGAGGCCACTTGTGACTCGGGTCCTGCTGTGGGTGCTGAGCCTGGGGGTGCGGAGCCTGAGCGTGAGGAGTCTGGGGGTGCTGAGCTTGAGCGTGGGGAGCCTGGGGGTGCTGCGTTTGGGGGTGCTGAGCCTGAGGGTGCTGAGCCTGGGGGTGCTGCGTCTGGGGGTGCTGAGCCTGAGCGTGAGGAGCCTGGGGGTGCTGAGTCTGGAGGTGCTGAGCCTGAGGGTGCTGAGCCTGGGGGTGCTGGGTCTGGGGGTGCTGAGCCTGAGCGTGAGGAGCCTAGGAGTGCTGAGTCTAGGGGTGAGGCACCTGCGGGTGCCGAGCCTACTGCTTGTGCGCGGTCTCCTTGGAGTGGCCGCCTTCGTCCGCGTGTGCCTCTCACCTCACAGCAGCTGCACGACTGGTACGGTCGTCGTCAGGGTCGTGCTGCAGGGGCTCGGGGCTCTGCTGCTGGAGGTGCTTCTCCTGACGACGCTGGAGCTGGCCGAGGTGCTGGTGTTTTGTCTTCAGGGGGTGCTGGAGTCCCTGGTCCCGCAGGTGCTCGTCGTGGAGATACTGGAGCTGCTGGGGCTGGAGGTGCTAAGTCTGGAGGTGCTGCTACTGGAAACACTGAGGCTGGGGTCCCTGGGACTGGGGGTGCCGGTTCTGGGGGTGCTGCTGCTGGTGGCGCTGGTACTGGAGGTGCTGCTGGGGGTTCAGGAGCTGCTGGTGGCGCTGGCGCTGGAGGCTCGGGAGCTGCTGGTGGTGCTGGCGCTCGAGGAGCTGGCGCTAGAGGTTCTGGAGCTGCTGGAGGTGCTGGAGCTGCTGGAGGTACTGGAGCTGCTGGTGCTGGTGGCACTGCGCCGCCACGACTGTTCTTCGCTCCGCCGTCTCTGTCGTCTCTGCCACCACCTGACTCTGTGCTGCGTCAGGTTCTTACCCTCCCGTCGTCTACTGGTCTTCCGTTACAGCCTGGCTCACCGCTGCCTGCTCCTCCTCCTTACACTGAGCAGCCCGGTGGTCTTGCTGAGCGTCGTGAGCATGCGTCGCGTCCTGTCTCGCCTGTTCGTCCTGGTCGTACCAGTCGTCGTGTTCCTCGTTCGCGTCAGCCGGCTGTCCCCAGCACACACCTCGTAGTCCGTCGTCCTTCCTCTGCTCCGCAGCCTGTTCCTCTGCCGTCTCCCCCTGCGTCCTCTCTGCCTGACGTTGCGGACCCTGAGTCTGACCGCTTTCGTGCTGCACACCCTACTGTCACGCGTCTGTTAGCCACTGTTGTCACTGACCCGTTGTTTGAGTCTACTGTTGCGTCTGCCTTGGTCGCTGAGCTTGTTGACTTTGCTGCTGCCTGTCGTCTAGACTACGCCGCTAGTCTTGTTGTTGAGTCTGAGTCTGTCTGTCCTCCGTCCGTCGGGGGTGAGTCTGCTCTTAGCACGGACGTCCTTGAGGATAGGCAGGAGGACCTTGAGTGTCTTGCAGCCGCTGCGCCTCATCTCGTGGCCATGCTGCTTGCCCCTGAGGGAGACCCGGATTCACCAGACATTCCGACCCCGCGCTCTTACGCTGAGGCGATTGCGGGTGAGTACTCCTCTCAGTGGCAGACAGCCGTGGACGCAGAGATGGCATCCTGGAAGTCCACAGGCACTTACGTCGATGAGGTTCCCCCTCCTGGGGCGAACATCGTCGATGGCATGTGGATTTTCAGGGTGAAGCGACCGCCGGGTTCTCCGCCTGTCTTTAAGGCTCGTTACGTTGCTAGAGGCTTCAGTCAGCGTGAGGGAGTTGACTTCTTCCAGACCTTCTCCCCTACCCCGAAGATGACCACTCTTCGGGTGCTGCTGCACGTTGCCGCTCAGCGTGACTACGAGCTTCACTCTCTTGACTTCAGCACAGCCTTCTTACAGGGCAGCCTGCACGAGGAGATCTGGCTGCGCCGCCCACCTGGCTTCACTGGGTCGTTCCCTCCTGGTACCCAGTGGAGCCTCCGGCGGCCAGTCTACGGTCTTCGCCAGGCGCCTCGCGAGTGGCACGACACACTGAGGACGACACTTGCGGCTCTTGGGTTTACTCCTTCGACTGCTGACCCGTCGCTGTTTCTACGCACAGACACCTCGCTGCCGCCGTTCTACATCCTCGTGTATGTGCACGAGGATGTGGATCACCCGGGACAAAGCACGCCGCACCATCAGACTCACTCAGATGGTGCAGCAGGTCCTTCAGCGCTTCAACTTCACCTGGTCCTCAGCACAGTCCACTCCTCTGGCTACATGTCACTCGCTCTCAGCTCCACCTTCGGACAAGTCCGTAGAGCCGAGTGGTCCTTACCCAGAGCTAGTAGGCTGCCTCATGTACCTGATGACCTGCACTCGTCCTGACCTTGCGTACCCTCTTGGCCTTCTGGCTCGCTACGTGGCTCTTAGTCGGCATCGAAAGGAGCACATGGATGCTGCTAAGAGGGTACTGCGCTACTTGTGCAGCACATCGGGCATGGGGCTCGTGCTTGGAGGACGGAGCGACGTTGTCCTCACTGGGCACTCAGACGCTTCTTGGGTTGACGACCAGGCTACGCAGCGATCGTCACAGGGTTACACCTTCAGCCTTGGCTCTGGTTCAGTTTCTTGGCGTTCTACACGCTCGTCTTCTGTTCTCAGCTCCAGTTGTGAGGCTGAGATCTACGCCACAGCCATGGCTGCACTGGAGTTACGCTGGCTTACCTACCTGCTGACCGACTTGGGAGAGCGGCCTCGTTCTCCTCCAGTTGCGTACGTCGACAACAAGGCCGCCATTGCCTTGTGTCAGGAGCACAGATTGGAGCACAGAACGAAGCACATCGCTCTGCGTTACTTCCTGGCTCGAGAGTTGCAGCAGCGGGGTCAGCTTCGTCTTGCTCACGTGGCCACTCGGGCCAACACTGCTGATATATTCACCAAGGCACTTCTGTCTGGTGATCATCAGCGCTTTTGTACTTTGTTAGGTCTTGTGCCTACGTTTCCACACTTGCTGTGGACTTTGTTTGTACTGTGATCTCTATATATATACCTGCATGCTTGCTTTTGCTAGGTAGTGATCACTGTGCTGTTGTTGTTGAGTATATATCTCTGCATGTGAACTGGCCTTGTGGCCCTTTGCTTGTGCTCAGAGTCTGTGGTGACGTTGTGATCCACCCTGAGCTCGCTTTGCTTCTCTTAACTGGTCCTGTGACCCCTTGTTCTCCCCCACTTTGCCTATAGGGGTGTGTCAAATTATATGCCTGTGTCATAATGAAATGTAGGCTTTAGTAGGGTAGCTAATGTAGGGTATAGGTTTTGTTACTTGTACCCAACTTTCTCGATAGTGCAACCATCCCTACCAACCTACTCTAACATATACCTGTAGGAGTTGCTACAGGAGGCGAAAATCCCAACTTCGCCCACCTTTCGCCTGCACTGCGACAACCAGAGCGCGATCAAGATTGTGAACAAGCCTGGGTTCGTGAACCGCACAAAGCACTTTTTCGTCCAGGGCAAGGTTGACCAAGCACTGAGATGGCAGCCGACTTCCTCACCAAGCGCCTGCCACGTCAGCGGTTCAAGCACTACTCTGACCTCACCGGAGTGGTCAAGCGAGTCAGCACCCTTCGCGTCCAGGAATGAAGGGGAGTGTTACGATATGAAGTTTATGAGAAGGCATTCATGTATGCTGCAGGAGCCGACTCTACCGAGTACGAAGACGAGGAGTCAGAAGAGTCGACGCGATAGGGCAACCGTCTGATCAAGACCGATGCAGGCAGAAACATTTGAAATGAAAAGAGCGGGAACAGGTTTGAAACTGGTTCCCGCGCCGCACGGTTTGAATTTCGCTGCAATAAGGGAATGCACCCTTTATAGTACATGGCTAGTCTAGGTTCATTCGCATTTCTTTGTATTTCTATATAAACCATATGCATGCATGCTATTATCAATCTCAGTCATTTACATTCACTCTGACCTGAGTTCACTACTTCCGCTGCGACACTACCTGCGATCAACCCTGAACGATCCTTTCGCTAAGTCACACTTCAGATTGCAACAACATGCTTGCATTTGCATGGTTTAATTATCTCAAAGCATTTTACATTCACTCTGTTTTGAGGTCAAGGGCCCACCACTACCAATCAACTGTGTGCGAACCTTCCCGAGGTGTTCCTAGGGTCGATCAACATCTGATCACAGCATTATGCACAAAGTTCAGTTACCGGTATAGTCTATGGATAGCTGTTGTTTATTAGTTATATAAATTAAGCAGGTGGAATAATTAGGAATTAATCCTTGTTATTTGTTTGTTTTTCGGATGTTCCGCACCCGTTATCATTTATAATTTGCAGCCTCCAAATCCGCGAACCCTCGCCTCGGCATGCCAATTGGCATGTTGTGTGCGGTGCGTGTACACAGGTTGTAACTTGTGCTTGGAGTTTGGTTGGAATCGCATTCGCTTGCAGCCGAGCCGCGTGTCCCAAACGGAAGACAGCACAGTAATTTTTGGAAGGCGGGAGAGGCTGTAAGGCCAATTCACAGAACGCTACGGCGAAGAGGTGCTGACGAATAGCCATCGTTGCGAAAAGCCATTGCTGCGAAAGGCCATCGATGCGAACAGCCATCGCTGCGAAGAGCCATCGCCGCGAATAGTTATCGCAACGAAAAGCCATTGTTGCGAGAAGCCTGTGTCGCGAGCACCCCTAAAGCACCAGCTACCAACCACAACAGCCATTCGACTGCACCGAGTATTTTCTATCCGTTAAGCCGCCATCCTCGTCCCTCTGCTGACCAGTATAGGTTTGTGATAACACCCAGCGCGTGACCAGATCCTTGTGCACGACAGGCGAACATCATAGCTAAAGCGCCTGACCGCCAATCCCTCCGACAATAGTGCACCATCGTGTGAGGTAGGAATGGGTACTATTCGACAACCCGCAAAGCTCACAGTGGTCGTTTCGTTTGCTCTCGTGGCTGCCATTCTCGCGACGCCAGCAGCGGCTCACAACTTCTGCTTCTACGAGTGCTCCGTCTTCGCCAACGCGCCCTCAGACTGTCTTCGCACGTGGTACATCTACAGCGAAACGGACTTCTGCGACTCCGATCACAAATTCGACAGCGTGTTGCGAGTCACAGACCTCGACGGGTTACCGTCTTTCGCTAACTCCTCAGCGTGCGAGGGACTGAGCAGCGCGCAGGTGTACGGCCAACTGACGAACACCACGCAGCACGGAAATGGAACCTTGGAGGTGCTCGGCGAGAAGGACTATAACGAGGCAGCGTACGACGAGTACGTGGGGTGGATGGGCGCGGGGCGCGAGCAGTCCAAGTGCATCAAGTGGTCGCCCGCCGCCGAGACGTACGGCAGCTGGGTGAGCGACGACGCGGGCGTGCCGGTGTACCTGAGCTGCTGGGAGCGCGTCTCGTGCTCCAACGCCTTCGGCTTCGACGTCTCCGCCGCTGACGGCGACGCCGCGCCCCCGCAGTCACAACGGAAAATGCTGCGTGGACGAGGAAAATCGGACGGCAA